>OX101793.1:8164204-8694204 GCA_944452715.1 Ophion slaviceki
CCGGTCGGAAGTTTGGAAACATTTTCTGGCCTGTCATTGAAATTCTTCTCGCTTGGCCGTCCTCTCCCTCACGACGGTCGATATTTGCGGAATGTATACATCACTATCATCTATATACTACCTATCATATCAGCATGGACGGCTATCAAGGTGTATCGCAGGACAACAAGGCGCGCTCGTCGTTACCTCATCGTCACACTTGAAGTAACACCTCCCACCCAGCTCTCCAACGCAAAGCCACGTATCGTATAAGCGCTCTATATATATTTATATATATATATAGACACACTCACATACTATTACATACTATTGCTTTCTCTCTCTCTTCATTGCCGTCCCTTTTGGTCCGTCATCGAGAAATCAATTTACACGTAAATATCGACCTTTGTATCAATCTCGCGTACGTTGGCAATTCTCTGCGGCCGATCAACCAGAACGCGCTCTTTCCACATGTTAAGGTGATATGTTAGCTCCCGCTCCATGACGCGCGAATGCTTTAAGTGCCGAAAATCTGTATCGCGTTTTTCGCAATCGTGCACGATCTGCGCGCGAACTTTTCATCCTGGTTGTGCTAAAGCATACTTATCTAATTCCACCATCGATTTGTGTTGCCGTTCACAACTCTCATCGCCATCTATTATAACCGAGCCGATCGCTGACATGGCTCTCAACGTTCCACCCACTTTATTCCCTGCCCAACCTGCATCGCTAGAAGCTATTGCCAGCATGATCCGCGCAACTGACAACAGAATCATAGCACTTGCCAATGAGCAAAAGCAGATCGTAGCGTCTATAGCAAATATTAATACTACCACCTGCTTAATCCCAAATAACCTCAAAATTCTTCACTGTAATGCTAATTCTCTACTAGCCCACCTTGATCAAATCAAATTTTTTCTGCATACTCATTTCTTTCAATCGTTGCTATCTCCGAAACCTGGTTGCATTCGCGAATACATGATTCACTCATTAATATTAAGGATTATTTTATCATAAGAAATGATCGTGAGGGTAAAGTCGGGGGCGGGGTCGCGTGTTACATCCACACTTCTCTTAAAGCTCGTATTCTCGATTCCTCACCGAGTATCTTCAGTAACTCACCAGAATATCTTATGCTAGACGTCTCGCCCCCCACAGTCGCTAGTCGTTCGCTATTTCTTACTGTAATGTACCGACGACCCAAGGCCAAACTCTTCGATGACTTTATTCGTAACTTTAACCGATTAGCGCATGCATATGATAGTATCATTATTGTTGGCGACCTAAATTGCAATTTGACTACGGAAAATCCCGAGTCATCTACCCTTAAGGACTTCATTTTCTCTCAATCCCTTTTTCTTGTCCCTTCGGGAACGTCATATCATACCTCGTACTGTGACTCTTGGTTAGACGTTGCCATATTAGATTGTGAGGACAAACTAATCAGCTTCTCTAAATCTACTTCTCCGTTCATTGCTGGCCATGATAGCATCGGAATTACAATTAATTTTGCGGTTCCTCCACCTGAGCCCCGCAAACTACTTAAGCGTTTCATAAAAAATTTCAACGACAATAACTTCGAAACTTCATTGGAATCCGCACTATCCATGTTGTCCGTCGACAATCCAGCATCACCTGATTCGCTTGACAAACTTCTCTGCAGATTCACAAACTCGATCCTCTCTGTGTTCGACGTTTTCGCTCCTATGCGTGAATTTATTGCTCGCAAACCCCCTACACCCTGGCTCACTCCGGATCTCAAAAAATTACTAACTGAACGAAATACATTATATAAGCGCGCAAAACGCACGAACAATGCATTGGGTTACGTTATGTACCGTCGTGCCAGGGATCATCTGACGGCAGTGCTCAGGCGTCAAAGAGAGGTTTTTCTGATGGATAGACTACAGACTATATCGGAGCCGACACGTCTCTGGCACGAGCTTTCAAACCTTGGTCTTATACGTACAACTTTGTCTTCACCGTTTCAATTCTTTTCGCCCGACCAGCTTAATTCCTACTTTGTCTCCATCTCCGGAACTGACACCCCTCTAGATTATGATATGTTCGTTGCTACCCTATCTCGAGTCCATCGCCCTAATACAACTTTCTCTCTTACTCCAATACTCGATGATACGGTACTTCAACTACTTAGATCCACGTCTTCCTCCTCTCTTTCCAGTGGCACTGATGGCATCCCCTCTTTTTGTATTTCTAAAGCTCGCTCAAAAATAATCCCAACACTAACTTCTATATTTAATCTTTCCATAAACCTCTCATACTTCCCATCCAGCTGGAAACGTGCTCACATTCGCCCTTTATCGAAGATAAATAAACCTAAATCACCTGCCGACACACGACCAATAGCAAATCTACCCGAACTGTCTAAGATCTTTGAGCGAATCGTTTACAATCAAATAACCGATTTTCTAACTCTACACAACCTGCTCGATCCGTACCAATCCGGCTTCCGAAAATCTTATAGTACGCAATCCGCCTTAATTAAAGTAACCGACGATATTCGACTTGCCATCGATAACAAAATGCTAACGATTCTAGTCCTCTTCGATTTTAGCAAGGCCTTCGATACTGTTCCTCACCTCTCATTATTAATCAAGCTTAAGGCCCTGGGCTTTACGGACGGAACTCTCACTTGGTTTTACTCCTACTTAGTCGGTCGGTCTCAAGCTGTGGTGGACGGGCTAGGAGCTATCTCAGGTTGGCTCCCTACGACTAGAGGCGTTCCCCAGGGCTCCGTCCTGGGGAACGCCTCTAGTCGTTGAAATTGAAAATCTCTCTCTCTCTCTCTCTCTCTCTCTCTCTCTCTCTCTCTCTCTCTCTCTCTCTCTCTCTCTCTCTCTCTCTCTCTCTCTCTCTCTTCCTCGGTCTCTCACGGTCCCTCTCGCCCGCTCGCTCTTTCCCGCTCTATCTCTCTTTGGCTGCTTTTTTCTTTCTTTTCCTCTTTTTTCCTCTCGCATAATAGGGTAGTATAAAAGGATGAGTCAAAAATGTCACGCAGACCAGGAAGCGCAGCATTTTTGTCCGGTCTATATATTGCATCACAATCTCTGATCTCTCTAAATATAACGAATAACAAATCGGTATCAATTTTAAATAATTACCAGTGCGCCATGCTAACGAGCATTCAGATCGTGAGTTTCTTTTTCTTCATCGTTCAAAAAGCTTTGCTTTCGTGGAGTTCTTTGGTTTCTTCGAAATTTCTGTGGCAATGTTCCCGGAATTTTCAAATGAGCGGAAAAGTTACATCTGTACAAAAAGTGTTCGTGCGTGCGTGTTTGGGTGTGTCGAAAAAAAAATGTAATTCTCACGACATAAAACCATAGTATGAGTTGTACAAAAAATTCATAGCTGATTGCACGACATTTTTATTTTGCCGCTCAACTTACCCGGAAAATTGAGAAAATTTTCTCCTCGCCGTGATACTCAAATAAATCAACGAATAATTAATATTCGACAAAGCCGGTTGAAGATTCTTAAAACTGTTATTTACAGTCTTAAAAGCCCCCCCCCCCTCTTAAAAAAATAATCTCGGCGTCATTATTTGTATACAAATTACATATTTATCTACACAAAGTACAGCAATTATTGTTGAGTTCGAAAAGTTCGAAATTTTTTCAATTGAACTCGGTGGCGTCGGGCTCCATTGTATCATACCAATGGAAAAGTAGAGTAATTGGGAAGAAAAAAAATCCGACTTGCTCTGAATGGGGAAACTTTACGAGTCTCAATAAAAAAAATAATGGGCTAGGAAATGTGCGAGTTTTCAATGCGCCGTTTTTCTCAATCGATGAACTAAATTCCTCGGATATTAGCAGCAAACATTTATGCGCGTCGCTTGATTTTGTCTGGAGACTTGTTCCTCGTTTTTTCGCTTTGATTCCTCACCGCATTAACCGCAAATGTCACGGCCTCAAATTAATTTATCCGCGCACGGTTTTTTCTTAGTTTTTTTGTTGTCTTTTTTCACCCAACTTTTACGCGATGTCATTCGCGGCCGACCTTGGCGGAAGGATTTCATCTTGTCGCTTTTCATTGCAAGGAGTTGATCCGTTACGACTAGAGACGCAACATCACTCCAGAGGATCGGAGATTTTTTTTTCTTTAGATTTCACCTACATTTTAGGTGTTTGAGAAAATGTTCGATTGGTCTGACGGCGATAAGCTTCTATTTTTATTACTACATTTTAACCGTTTAACTCAAAATTATGTAACGCAAAATCGAGGACGTTTTTTCTCGAAACAAAGAAATCGTTTGTCAAATTGTCTTGCCGTATAACTTGAGCATATTTCATCCGAATCACTTAAAATTTTCAGTCTTTTTGGAACTAAATTCTCCACCAGATACGTACAAATTTCTCGATTCGTTGAAAACTTTCGATTTTATAAACAATTTTTCACGAAATTTCTCTTCTCAAGATAAAACTTTTTTCTCAAATGCTCACAACTTTTAGGAGAAACAATATTTAAATATCTCGCATTTTTATAGATTTTATCATGCAGATTATGAATATTTTTTATTGCTTGTTCAAGGGGAAAGAAAAGTTTCCATTCACTTCAAGCCATGCGCAATAAAAGCCTTTGAAAGAGGTTTCCCATTTTCTTATCACTAAAAAAAACTTCAAGTTGCACTAATTTTTTACCCATTGACGGGTCTGCATAAGCTGGGAGCCCAAAAACAGGTCGCTTTTAAATATTTTTTTTTGATGAGTGAATCGGAATAACGAGGAAGGAATTTTACACACAATATATCCGTGCCAAGTTTGAGTTTGTTTTTATTGATGAATATTGATAAACAATAAAGTCATTATTATTTAAGCAAAGTGCCAACGTTGCAAAATATTAAAAGCAAAACAAATATTTAATATACTTTTAGCATGATAAAACGTTCGTATGACGGGATACTTTTTGAACATTTTGAAAATGACAGTAATGGAAATGTACGGAAAAAGTCCGATTTTCCGATGTTCGATTTGTGCAGACTCCTTATTGAATCACGTGCGATGTCCGCTGCTTTGTATGAGGCTCTCATTCAATTTGGAGCCTTGCCAATGAAGCTGCACTCTTGTTAGAAGTGCAGGAAAAACAAATCCAAGCAAACAAACATTATAACAGGATCTAAACTTTTTTCCGGTTCTTTTTTCTTCTGTTTTTTTTTACAGTGGGAAAGAGCACCGAACGTGACATGGCTCTATGTCACTGTCCTGAGTATTTTGGGAGCTTACGCGGTCTATAGTCAGCGACAACGTTTGAGAATTCTCAAACTTATGTTTTCCCTGGACGGTCCGCCGTCCATACCGATCGTGGGGAACGCCGGATTGGCTTACGACGACGATTGTAAGAAAATCCAGCATTTGATTCTTTCGTACCCTTAAAATTTGGGCGGAAATCAATTCCGAAAAAAGCACCTGTGATTTACTTTATTCTTGTGATGTCATTTAAAATGTTATGATGTAACAAATATTTTTGATCATATGTCAACGAAAAATAATAATCCGCAGTGTTATTTAATTCTGCCTACCTGCTTGGTGCGAAAGAAAAAATCTAAATTTATTCTCGGATAATATCGTATAAATATTCTTATTATGACGAAGCCTCTTTATCAATCTGGCTCGGCGGATCAGGAAAGCGATTCAAGAGTTCTCCCTACAAGTTGTAACAAACAAAAAATTGGTATTATTGTTATGATTTCGTAAACGAGTAGTGCTATTTAAAAAATCATGAATATTCGAATTCGTGAATGGATTAATTTTTTTTCCTCGCCAACCAGGCGGTATTATGTATATTTTTCTCTGAGTTTTACACATACCCATGATAGTTATCTAACACTTGTATATATTATTATTATTTTTCACGCCCAGATGTAAAAGTATATTTAATATTTAAAAAGTTAGTTTTTTATTTTGAACAATCGCAAAAATATTTGCGTGGCACAGGGTTGCGAGACTTGCAAAGAACGGGCGTGCCCTGTGACAATGATGTCCATGATTTATCAAATTTTTAATAATATTTCCATAAACAGTTCAGACTGAAATAGATGGAATCCTCGTGTTTTTCCCAACCCGCATCAGCAAATGCATTTTACGAAAAAAGAAGACAAACGAGACACTTCTCGATCATTACTTAGTTATCGATACTTAGTATCCTAACCTCTTGAGGCGAAGTAGAAGCCGTACCACGTAACATATGAGTACGAGAGAGATAGCTGGAGTGCAATAACGGAGATTTCTCAGAGATTAATAGTATTTAGGGAAAAAGAAAATCATCAGGCTCTGCGTCAAGGAATTTTACAGGCCTTGATGCTTTGTTTTTCTTTTACTTAAACTTAAAAACTTAACCATGTACGAATAAAACTCTGTTCGAAAATCTGTGAGGTTCGAAATCTGTGAGGTTCGAATATCTGTGAGGCCTTGTATATGTGCATGAGGTATTCCTTCCGCGGAGGGCCTTTTGTGGGGGAGGGATATTTTGTGGGGGCATAAGCGGGGCTCTTCTGAATCATCGGTAAATTACAGTGGCGCTTAATAAAAAACAAGTTACAATCAATTATTATACCCAACAATAAACTGGAATAAAAAAAATTGCGCAAATTTAGTAGATTTAGACATTTTTACATTTTCTCTGACACGTCGCGGCTACGAAAATTCTTCTGCTATTCACATTTTTCAAAGTTTCATCATGAATATGTTCGTTAAACATTCGGTGACCCCCTGTTTTTATTGTCGTTAAGGAATCTTTAGATTGTTTTACTCGCATAAGCAATTTATATCGGGCATCTTGAGTTATTTAGTGCATCAATTAGTAGATAGAAATGTGGCCAGTGCTTCATCTCCATAACGCGCCGTATAGATGAGACGGTTTTAGAGTCGTAATGTTTCGTCAAAAGTTCTGTAATCTGGCCTGGAATTTTACCACTATACTGGGATGTATTTCTACTTGATTATAGACGAAAATCAGTTAAGGGGTCTTCTCACTTTAGAAGCTAAAAAGGGCTATTTTCATGAATTTTTTTGATAGGTTTATATTATAGATATTGATATAAAAGTTATTACACTTAATAAATACACTTTCGAAATACATTTTAAAAAAATATTTATTCAAGTCACTATTTATAGACGAAAATGGTAGTTACAAAAATGTCCTAAAAAATTGTAGCTCTGCGCTGTTGATTAAATCTCGGAGATGGATCATCCGAAAAAAAAATCAAACGGTTTTAGATTCAGTATGTTAATGGCTATAGCGCATATCATACGATTTTTGATATATGCAGAAATAACAAAATGCCGGACATTTTTCGAAAAAACAAAAATAAACGTGTTTTTTCACCGTTTTTTGCCAAAAAATAGTAAATATTAAAATTTTGAAAAACCCTCGATATGCGCTATAGCTGAAGTTGTAAATAATATGTGGTTAAAATTTCATAACGATCGGTTCAGTACTTTCGAAGATTTTATCAACAAGCCGTGGAAAAACGTTGTTTGAAGAAAAACGCGTGTAAGGTTTGTTTGGGTTACATAGATACATTTAAAAAAAAATTTGATGTATTTCGAAAGTGTATTTATTAAGAGTAACAACTTTTACATCAATATCTATAGTATAAACCTACAAAAAGCGGCATGAAAATAGCCTTTTTTAGCGTCTAAAGTGAGAAGACCCCTTAATTGTAAAATCTTCTGGTCCATGAAAGGAATGGCTTAATTGGAGACACGATTGCGTGTTATTTCAGTGCTCGGTAAGATGTCGCACAAAGTGTACGAGATGTACGGACCGATATTCCGGGTCTGGCTGACACTGCTGCCCTGCGTCGTGTTGCTCGAGCCGGAACACATACAGCTCGTGCTCGGTAACTCAAAGAACACCGGCAAAATCGTCTTCTACAAGATGCTGGACAACTTCATCGGCAAGGGATTGATAACGAGTAACGTTGAGACATGGGCGAAGCATCGCAAGATAATACAGCCCGCCTTTCATCTTCAGTATCTCGAGAGATTCGCGATGTCGTTCGCACGATGCTCCGATCGTTTGGCAAGGAAACTCGCGGTACTCGGTGCTCGTGATATCGACGTAACGTCGTTCGTCAATGACTCGGTTTACGAAATACTCAATGGTGAAACAGCACGATGTGTTTTGTCCCTTTTGTCGTACGAAGTTGCGAAGAGAATGCGTCACTTCTGTGTTCCACGTTACAGAAACCGTGCTGGGCGTGAAGGTCGGCGAGGATGAAGCTATGAGCGACGGGAGCGAAGAATTGCCATTCAGGAAGTATGGAAGCGGCCACGAGAGCCCGATAACTCAAACCTAAGAGTTAAGAGAAACAGGAGCTAAGCGAATAAGACAGAAGTCGAGTAAAACGAAATGTCGTCTCAAGATGGACGTTCACTTCCGTCCTATTCGAATCATCTTTCGGCATTGCAGCATGACGGAAATACCGAAAGGACCTTATCATTTTTAGCTGCTTTTGTTGTTCCATGTTCCATGGCAATGCACCACGATGTTTTGTATTTTATTTACTATATTTGGAGCTTCACTTCACTTGTATTGTTGGCTGTAAGCGCCGCTTTAAACGTCACTAAAAGGGCTGCCTGGAATTGGCTAGCGTGACGCACTTCCGTCGCGGTTTCGCTTGGCCTCGACTACCGATAAATTTCCTACCCTATCTCTCTTGAACTTTTACGTTACGTTACGTTACGTTACGTTTTTTAAGTTACTGAAACCCGCAGCGTTTCAGTAACTTACTAGTCGGTACTATATTACTAAGTTTGGTTGGGTTGCTGAACCACCAAACGGATGTTAGTAACTAAAACTCCGTTGCTTTTTGCCGCCCGTGGAAACTTATGGTATATAAGTTTGCATATTTGAAGCGCAACAAAGATTCTTTTTTAATTCCTTCATGGACTTATCTTTCTTATTATCGATGAATTTTGCTCAGTCTTAGGCTGTAGATCTGTAGGAAGGATATTGAACAAACTTGCCAGTAATTTTTGTATCCAAAAATTGCCAAAGAAAAATTGGGCTATTGAACGGAAAATTTTCATTGTGCAACAACCAATTTAACATCATCAAAGTCAATCTTAGACTTGAGCAATTGCCGCGCGAGGCGAAACATTCTCTCTATCTGGAAAAAATCAGGGCTGAGTACCTTTAAACCGAAAAAAACACTAATAACAATAGTATCGATTATTGTCTCGTGATTTCCGAAAAATGTGTGCAGGGGAAAAATGGTCGTGCCGTATCGTCTCACGAGGCCTTGGCTCTTAATCGATACGATCTACGGTCTCACGAGTACAGGCAAAAACGAGCAAAAGCATCGGGACGATCTGGCGAACGCCTGTCAACGCATAATATCGCATAAACGCGAAATAATGTCGCGCACCGATTCGTCCACCAAGAAGGAACTCAACACCCTCGTGGACTTCATGATCGAAAGGAGTGGGAACAACGCTGGCTTGACCGACAAGGAAATCGTCAACGAGTGTTCGACCTTCATGCTCGCAGGACAGGATTCCGTTGGTACCGCGACCGCCATAACCCTCTTCCTACTGGCGAATAATTCGGAATGGCTCGACAAGTGCCGCGCCGAGAACGACGAGATTTTTGGAGCACCGAAGACCACCGACGAGTATCGACCGAGGATCAGTGATTTTCGCGCGATGAAGTATCTCGAGTGGTGCATCAAGGAAGCACTGAGGTTGTATCCAAGCGTGCCCTTCTTCGCCAGGACTCTCGGCGAAGACGTCAAAATCGGTGAGACAAAAACGAGACACGATCTGTAACGCATTTGAGGGAGGAAACAAATTTACATTCATTATATAGGGTGTACCATTCAAGTTGGCACAACGAAATATCCCGAAAGAGATGCATTGTAGAAAAAAATGTGCCAAAGACAAGTTTCATTTTTCCAAGGATTAAAAATGATGGCGTTGGGTATTTTTTATATGGTGGCAATATTCAAGGTCATTTCGAAGTCAAATTTAGGGTTTTTAAAGGGGAAGCATTATGGTTTATTCTGGAATCACAAACAATTGTTTTAATTTTAAAAAAAAGTTTAACCACGTTTTTAAATCGGATTAAAAAGTATAAAATAATTTCTCCTAGCCCCATACAGATTTATAACCCCATACAGATTGTCCTGAAAATATGTGATGGTGAATTTATAATAGCTATGAAATTACTTGTAAGATTTAAAACGAAAAACGTGGGGCGCATGTAATAAATAATTAATGCATGAATAGTTCACCTAAGTTATGAACTATTGTGTGAGTTTTCTCAGCGACGGCTACTCCCTACACTCCTTACTATTATCCATTGCATTGCGCCTCCCGTTTTTAGTTTAAAATCTTACACGCATTTTCATAGCTATTAAAAATGCACAATCACAAATTTGCAGGGCAATCTGTATGGCGCTATAAATCTGTATGGAGCTAGCAGAAATTATTTCATAGTTTTTAGTCCGTTTTAAAAACGTGGTTAATTTTTTTTTAATCTAAATAATTTTATTTTCTACTTTTAGTCTTGTCTATGTGAAATTTGGCACTCGATTTTAAACATCTTGATAAGATTATGACAGAGACATGTGGCAAAAGCTTCTCTTGTCGTGTTTGCTTCTCCTTCCATTGTAGAAATTGTTACTAATGCCCTATACACTATTGATATTATCTTTTTTCTTCTCTTTCACTAAACTATATTTTTTATTTCTTGATTAATTTGTTTTCTTCTTTTTCTCTTTCTGTGACAGACTTGTCCGTCTGTTTGTTTGTTTGTTATCCAGATCTGAGCTCTGGTCAAAGTTTCAAGTCTCTAGCTCATCTGGAAGTTAATTTGAAATCGATTGCAAAATTTGTGCCAAACAGACAAACAAACGGTAATCTTAATCGCTCTTGTTTGAGCATAACGAAGTGCATGCTAGCGAGGCGAGAGATATGTTAATCAGCTGTCGATGTTTCAAATAAAAAAAAAGTCGATTGCAAAATTTGTACCGAACAGACAAACAAGAAAGCGAGTTAATATTGCATTGTCATCCAGTTCTGCGCTATGTTTAAAGTTTCATGTCTCTAGCTCATCCGGAAGTCAGTTGAAAATCGATTGCAAAATCTGTACCGAACGGACAAACAAACACACAGACAAGGAAGCGAGTTAATAAAAACGTGGTAATAAAATGGGTAACTTTTATCTGAAACGTTTTTATGTTAGACTTCAATTTATTAAGATATTTTGAAAATATTTAATCGCTACGAAACATTAACAAATTGTTCCGACAAACATTCAGAAGATCTTGAAAAACTAAAGTCAAAGATGTTATGCTCACTCGTGTTAATGAGCTGGCTGAGATTGATTTTCTGAACGACTGTAAAGTATTCAGTCTTCTAATCTATCTTAGAAGATATCTTTCGGGCTAGCTATTAAAGCCTTAGGCGCATCTGTCTATTGGGTTAAAATAAAAGAGTTGAGGGAATTAAATAAAGGCAGAGTATACTCATGAAAGATTGAATGGTAAAATATAGATATATATATATATATGTTTATACCAAATTTGAGGAATTGATAATGGGGGTTACAATTTTGAGACCATTGATTATTATCGCCGTTTCCTTTCGTTAATTGATTCGATTGTGGTTCCTACAAAGTTGAATATGGTCACATAAAATACAGGCGGATTGAACTTATATTCGGGTGTCCTCGAAGACAGTGCAATAGTACTGCACTCGCGTACGCAAATTACAAGTTGGATTTTGTTTATTGAGAATTTTATTGGATCAATAATTATTTCGACGCTCTACTAATGAGTTCTTATCGGCCTGCGAGGCGTAATGAGACGCTGCACTGCGGTGCGTCACTTAACCCTCGGGCAGTGATGCTTGATCGCGAAGAATCGAAGATGCTTACTCGGAACTAACTTACAAGGGCACGGAATAAGTCTCAGACTTTAGAGTGGCAAGACCTCTGTAGAGCTCTGCTCGGTCTAAGATTCGCGAGAGACTGTCTAATTTGATTGCGACTCGATGGTGGGTTGCTTCTTGATTTTGGTACCAATTGTCACTGAGGAACAAATTCCGAAATGAGTCTAGGATTGAGCGGTCGAGGCTTGTTCCGTGTTCTCAATATATATATATATATATATATATATATATATATATATATATATGATGCCGGCAACAATGTGCAAGGAGAAAAAATGTGCCATTCCATTTACAAAAAAATTGATGACCTTGAAAAAACGAAAAAATAATAATAAAATATTGTGATGGCCATGTGCGTCCTCCCAAACCAATGAAATTCCGATATGTACATACTTCGTATTTTCAAATCCAACAGAGATATTTAGGTGTTCTGTTTCTCGGGCCACACCCTGTGTGTGTGTGTGTGTGTGTGTGTGTGTGTGTGTGTGTGTGCGTGCGTGCGTGCGTGCGTGCGTGCGTGCGTGCGTGCGTGCGTGCGTGCGTGCGTGCGTGCGTGCGTGCGTGCGTGCGTGCGTGCGTGCGTGCGTGCGTGCGTGCGTGCGTGCGTGCCTGCGTGCGTGCGTGCGTGCGTGCGTGCCTGCGTGCGTGCGTGCGTGCGTGCGTGCGTGCGTGCGTGCGTGCGTGCGTGCGTGCGTGCGTGCGTGCGTGCGTGCGTGCGTGCGTGCGTGCGTGCGTGCGTGCGTGCGTGCGTGCGTGCGTGTGTGTGTGTGTGTGTGTGTGTGTGTGTGTGTGTGTGTGTATGTGTGTGTAATTTACGGTATATTTACAAATTCTGTCACCAGTTTTCTCTCTCTCCCTCTCTCTACACACACATTCACATTATCCATATCTTATTCATAAAGACTAATTGAAACAAACGATCGCGGATTCTCAATCACACTACTCCCCAACAGGAAAACACGTATTGCCGAAGGGCTGCGGAGTCCTCGTGATGCCCTACAGTACTCACCGTCTACCCCATCACTTTTCCGACCCTCATAGCTTCCGACCCGAACGCTTCAGTCCCGAAAACTCGGTGAATCGTCATCCGTACTCTTATTTACCGTTCAGCGCAGGACCGAGGAATTGTATAGGTATAAAAGCAACGACAATGCTGCGGCGTTGAATAACGTTTAACGTTAGATAACGAATGCCCGTACAGATGTCAAGATTCTGCACAATTCTTTCGCGTTGCAGGCTACAAGTTCGCCATGCTTGAGATAAAATCGATTATCAGCGCGATACTGCGGAAGTTCGTGATCACACCTGTACACGGTAAAGAGGAAGTCCGACCAAAGTTCAGACTTACGGTCAGGGCCAAAGGTGGTCTGTGGATAAAAATTGCTCCACGAGCAGACTGATAGAAGCTTTGTGTAGGGAGAAAACCACATTCAGCTCAATCTTATCTAGTGCAATCTAACAGCCACCTAGGTCCTGATGTCTTTCTGGGTCTTCAGCCCCGGAGAATCAGCACCCGTGAGAGCCTGGAACGTAGCTGAGTCTCGTTACTTTGTGTTATTATTATTATATTCGAATTTTTAATATGACCAGTCGAATTCGTCCGACTCGGTGGGTATAGAGCTCGCCATGGCGTTTTCGATGCTTTGCAATGTTCTTTTCTGTTTAATTATATCCTTGACGTCGAGATAATCGAAACGCTTGTTAAATGTATATTAAAATAAAATGAATATAAAAACTATAATATTATAGAACGAATGGTAAATATATAGATGTATGTCGCGAAAAAATCCAAAAATTGTTGATTTGTCAATGGCTTGAACTAGAGTTTCGAGTTCATGAAACTATTCCGTTTTTTCAACTTGTTTTCGTTAAAAAATACCCAAGTCTTCGTAGTTGACACAAACCTTGACCAATCGAGCCAATGAAAAGCTCGTGCGGCAATTCACTTGTGCTTCACTACACCGATAATGAATGCATAGAACCCAGAATATACACTGCAACATCCTGCCCATGGATTTATAATTTAAGGCGAAGTAGAAGATCTACCACGTGCCATATGAGTGCGAGAGAGATAGCTGAAATTTTCGAACGTAGATTTCTCAGAGATGAATAATATTTAGGGCAAAAGGAAATCATTAAGCTCTGCGTCAGGGAATTCTCCAGAGCCTAATGCGTTGTTTTTTTTCTAAAAAATTAACCATCTATGAGAAAATTGGGTTTGAAAATTGTGAGGTTATGTTGACCTTGTACATTCCCTCAAAGCTTATGTCTTGTTCCTTATGCATACGGAAGTTACACCCGTATTCATAGTTGTTCCTTAAAAAATAAGGCCTCCTTGTTCTTTGTTCTGAACAAAGAATAAGGAATAAGGATTCCTCAAGGTACACCTATGAATACGGGTGTTAGACTACACAAGTCAAAACTCCATAGAGGAAACGGTAGAAAAGGACTAAGCGAAAGAGTGAAAAGTTCGGGTACGAAATTTTACCGTTATGGTCGCTTTGATTAAAAGTGACCGACCTATATATTAATAGACCAGACCACCGAGTGAAAGCGATCGCGGCACTTCGATCAACGCTAAAAAAGTACGAATTGAAAAGAAGCGATAAAAGGACCAATTCATCGAGGCGCCAGACCACGGTAAAAAAATTGTCATTTTTTAATATTTTCTGAAGGATACATTTGTTATGAATGCTCTCACCAAATGTTTTAAAGAAATTTGTAAAATTGGCGGAGATACAGCTTTTTATGTGAAACCGTTCGAAGCGCACGACCGCGCCGAGCGGCGGAAATGCGGTTGTCGAACGGGTCTGCTACCTGCAACCCTTTGTCGGGACCCGTGTGATGTGAAGAAAAAAGAATGTGTCAACCATGTTCAAAAACAGGTGGGAACAAAATTGCGAAATTGTAAAAAAAGGGAATAATGGCCTCGGTGGAAGGGGAAAGTTGACTGGAAAGCTCATTGAAGAATTAAGTGCATTCTACGGTCTTGCAATTCGTCGGAATAGTGATTCGTTGGAAGATATGAAAAAAGCTGTCTGGGCTACATTCTATCACAAATGTTCCACAGACACAAGTCCCCAACATCAGCATTGCTCGGAAGGAGAACACTCGTGGTGTTCGTGGCAGCAGGCAAATGCCAAAGGAATTTTGAACGAATACACACATAAACCTGAGCTGCCTGCAAATGTCATTGAGGCAATACAACCGATATACGTGGACCTTAGTAAAGACGAGCTTCTTCAACAATGTTTAGGCGCTTTTCACCAAAATAACGAGTGTTCGAACTCTGTTATATGGAAATTTTCGCCAAAGACATCGTGGAGCGGCAGACCCGCATTTGAAACTGCCGCTAATATAGCTTCAATACTTTTTAACAATGGTCATATTGTAATGATTTATTTATTCATTTTTTATTTTATTTCGTTTTGGATGCGAGATCCAAGTGTGATGAATACATTTCTTCCGCGTGGATTATTGATATCTTTCGTTATTCACGTTGGAATACTCAACATATAGCGCGAATTTCAGAGGGACGAAGTACGTTGACGATTCGCTTGCAACCTCCGTTTAACGATTCGGCCAACCAATGTTTTAACCGTATTCCGGGATTTCGCGCTCCGATTGGTATGGCGTGACGAGGTGTCTCCTACCGCGATTGGTGATCGAGAGAGCGATCCTCGCACATTACGGAGCCTCGTCGATCGATGAGGCGGGGGGAGGGGGGGGGGTGGTGGTGGAAATACAGCGCTTCAAGATCGCGACAACGCAATACGAGCGCGATATTTGAAATCAGATTGATCATTACAAAATTGGCCTCATAAATGTATTGGACATATTAAACATAAAAATTGGTCAAACACTCTACTAATATTGTCAAAACATCAACGAGAAGCGAATATGCAAAGCCGAGCACGAAGCCGAAAAAAGCACGCATGAGGGTCGTCTGCGTGCAAAACATGAAAAAAATGCTGTCTCACGGGTGTTGAGGAGCTGTTGTATGGTCCAGGAATAGCTGACTAATGGTGAAAAACAAGAAAAAGAGACAAATAAAAAATTTAGTTTGTATGTTGAATTATCCTTCAGTAAAACCTTCAGATTTGCATGCGCCAAGTCTTAAACTGTTCGGAAATCCAGTCTCTAGGCACGTAGAGATTTTTTTGATAAAGGGTTCTATTCTTTTTCTTCTATTCTTTTTTTATGAACGATGAAAATTTTCCATGAAAATCGAAAATAAAATTTGCTGGTACGCCATTTTTTTTAGATATCGAAATTCCCCTACGTGATGCTGTAAACCTATATATGTCTAGTTTCTAAATATATTTTTATTTTATTTTTTAGATGAACCGTATGGCTTAATCGCTGTCAACCACCGAGTAACAATTTCGTCGGAGTGTCCTCTTGGAAGCGGCGTACACCGCAAATTATACTTTAGATTCGAGTACAAAAATTTGTATACAGTCTTCTATATATATATATATTGACTATGAGTATTAACAAAAAAATTCCATTGATCGTTTGCTTGAAAATAATTACGAAAAATACACCCTCGTACCGTGCACGAACCGTGGTGTGGTGCCTTAATACAAATATAATCCAGGAAGCAGGAGCACGGTAATCGTAAGGCTTTGAAAAACAAAGAAAATCGTTCACAGATGTAGAACATTGGCCTTAAGAGCATGTAGAAGGTCAACATAACCTCACAAATTTTTCAACCCTATTTTCTCATAGATGGTTGAATTTTTTAGGAAAAACACAGCATTAGGCTCTAGCGGATTCTCTGACGCAGCAGAGCTTAGGGATTTTCTTTTGCCCTAAATATTGTTCATCTCTGAGAAATCTCGGTTCGAAAATTTCAGCTACCTCTCTCGCACTCATATGTCACGTGGTACATCTTCTACTTCACCTTAAGAGTGGTACTTTTCATTTATATATTATTTCCTATTATATATATGCCGCCAATGTGAACCGCTAGAAGAATATTCCGAATGCACATTATATTTACATTATTAATTGTTTCCGGAAAAACTTATTTTCATAATTTTTTTGCACTATCTACACTTTACATTACATACATTTATATTACATATTTTCAATTAATATAAAAAATAAATAAAGGTTATGTTCCTATCAAAATAACATACAGATATACGCAATATTTCGAGCGCGATCTACACCAGCGCTGCTTGAGTCGAAATTTTTACAATTCTGCAAAAGCTGCAAACTACGGAGTTTGGACTCCTGTACTCTAACCTCCATTGTGTCATCAGTTTTTCTCACGTCATATATCGTTGACAACAAACGTAACGTACAAAGTCCTTCGTCATTGATACGTACATGTATATGTATAAATTAACAGAAAAGTAAATATGTTTAAATGTACACATTTTTTCCGTGGATAGGAGCTGCGTAGATAAGAATAAGGTAGAGATATGGGTGTGGAACTCTTGATCGAGCCAGATGTGGTCGCCGTTGTGGAAAGATTGTCTACCATCATCGAGGAGATGGCCAACAAAGCCATAGAGCGTGATGGAATCTTCAAAATTGGATTGTCAGGTTGTTCGTCTAATGACCTTAATTTTTGTTCCATTTGCTTGTCAAAACATTTGTTTTATTCAAGTTTTCAATTGCCTTTTTTGGCAATTCAGATGGTTGAATTTGGGCTAGTCCGCTTTGGTCGACAGGTGGTTCCCTGGTGCAATTCCTCTGTCAGGGTTTGCCCGGTGTCAAGACAGATTGGAGCAAGTGGCGTTTTTTCTTCTGCGACGAGAGAATCGTTCCTTTTGACAGTGAGGATTCCACGTACGGTGTTTACAGGGCCAACCTGATCGGCACGATTCCCATAAGCGAGAGCCAATTTGTCTCGGTCCAGCCTGATCTGTCCCGTAAGGAAGCAGTTTTGTTGTACATGAGTTGATCGTCAGAGCCGTGCGAGAGTCCGGTTAATTATGATGATCGGCGATTTGTAGCGGAAGATGCTGCAGCAGACTACATCAAGAAGATGTCCATTTACTTCGTGCCTCACAGCCTGCCTAGGTTCGACGTACTGTTGCTGGGCATGGGACCGGATGGTCATACCTGCTCTCTCTTTCCTGGACATCGTCTACTGGACGAAACCAGCCGGTGGGTCTGCCCCATCACCGACTCACCCAAACCTCCACCTTCTAGGATCACCCTCACTCTTCCGGTTATCAATAATGCAGCTGTGTGCGTTTTCGCTGTCGCAGGAGCGGCAAAAGCTGAGATGGTTGAGGTGATTTGAAAATGATTCTTTTTTTTTTTCGTTTTTTGTTTCTTCGCAGAATTACCAACCGCAAGAATTTATATATCGTTCGAACTTCTCGGCTTTTTACAATGTTGGGAAGTTACTGATCGATGCTAAGTTACCTTCGTATAAAAAAATTGTTTTGTAAATTTATTTGATAAAATTAGTACACTTTCATCTGTCAGCCGCTTACCAACATTTTCAAAAATAGCAAAAGGTTAACTTTTCGAAAATATTAATAACTAGACGACATTTGAAGTTTCGAGTACAAATTACAAAAAAAATATTTACTGACATGCAACCGTCGGTAAAGTGGACTAATTTCCAAAACATCGGATGTTCTTGTACGACGGATCTCTGTTTCAATCATTTTTTTTTCGATGTTTCAATCACGGCGACTTTTTAAATTTGATGTCAATTTTCTAATCGTAGAACTTTTGTTTCTTTAATTTGTGTTTTCCTCTTTTGATCTCCGTTGTTCACATATTACAGAGTTTGAGTAAAATGAGATTGTTGCAGAGAATCTGGAAGTTAGGAGAGGATTTGCCAGCCACTCGTGTTCGACCCACCGATGGCAAATTAATTGTGATACTGGATGAGAAAGCAGCACAAAAATTGCCTCGCTGATAGTCTGTGTATGCACACACACACACACACACACATACATACATATGAATATTTTTCTGTAAGTGTGGGTTTTCTATCTCCCGCATGCAATTATATATTGCCTTATATATTAAAACACTGGATGAACGCGGCGGGTCAATAAGCGGAAACATATTCTGTAATCGGTTTTATTAGCAAATGGTCTCATTTTCTATTTCATTCTCTTCTCGTTTGATTTAATTCCAGGAAATCATCGAAGAAATACAAGCGTGCATTTACATTTGGAGAAGTATATACGTGTATTTTTGTACCAATGTTGAAAACTTTGTTGAGTCCTAATACTCTGCAGTGGTGCTAACATACCGTCAATCGGTAACATATCGACACTTGAACAAGTTCGAGCGTGTTGCAAAGTGTCGCCCGCTTACCGACTCATCCAAAAATTCTGTCAACTACGATTCGCACTAAGAGTCGCGGTTTTTCTTTTTTTTTTTTGATTATTCGTGTTAGTACTCATCCTTGGTTGAGGCCTCGAGTTCATTTTCATAAGAATGGGTTTATGTTTAGGCGTATTTTAGTGTGTTAAAGTCGCAGTATCACACCGACCGAGCGGTCATAAGTGCGAGAGAGATGGTCGATTTTCAGATTCCAGTGTTCGCCGAGATAGCTGATATTTTGGAAAAAAGAAAACAAACACCTGCCGCTCTTTTGAACAAGGAACAACTTTCTCTTCATTTACCCGAGATGTGATCCGTCTTGGAGAAAAGGTAGAATTTTTTACCGACAGAACCATGTGATATGAGCCATGTCCTTGGGATTGTTAGAAGGCCAGGTAAAAAAATGCTACCACCGAGCTGGGATTTTTCTGAAAGTATAAAACCAATTCGCTGATCATCCTGATCAGCTGATCACAGTGGCGGACTAAGCCCGTCGCAGGCCCGGGGCGGGATATAAATGAGGCCCCCGGTCTGTTAAAAAATGGATGTATTATTGATGATATGTAATTTTACTATATGCCCTACTTATGATATGGGTAAAAAAGTTAGAATACTGATAAGCATTCAACACAGCACCTAGCAGGTAGAGTGCAAAGAAATAATGAAGCCTATAATAAGAAAGTAACTTATACTGTACTTACATTTTTAAAAACAAAGCTTTTGCTTTGTAACTATTTTACATGTTTTCGTACTTTCATTTAACTGAACTTCTCAATAACGTCGTTGAAATCTATTTCCCCTGAAACTTTCCTTTCAATTGATAGAATGGACAGATTGACTAGGCGTTCTTGGTTCATCATAGATCGACGAATTTTTTAAAATAAATTTCAGTTTAGAAAAACTTCTCTCGCATGATGCGACCGAGGAACAAATGAACAAGAAGTATTGGATTATAAATGATAAACAGGGCAAAGATTCACTGAAGTCCCACCTAATAATAATAAAGGTTTGATACAGGTTTGGAAACGACCACGATATGTTAGGCGCGCTAAGACCAGCTACTTTTCTTTACATTTTTCGCCACTACGTGGCATTGCTGTTGACGGGTACATGTGTGACATGGACAGAATATCTTCTGTCTGTATCTTCCACTCTCCAGATCGAGGCGCATGCGCCGTCGATTTTGCCCCCGAATATTTGATACGAATACGAATAAAAAACCAAATGAACAAATAATACGCTTACTGAAGACTAAACTGATTGATAGACCCATTCTCTGAAAAGTCGCAGCTACGAAAACTCGTCTGCTAGTCACATATTTCTAGGTTTAATTCTGAATATTTTCTCTAAACATTCGGTGACCGGCTGTTTTTATCGTCGCTACGAAATCTTTATAATATTTTACACGTGTGAGCAGTTTATATCTTGCATCTACAGTTATTTAGTGTTTAAATTATTACATAGAAATGTGGCCAGCGCGTTATTTCCATAAAGCGCCGTATAAATAAGACCTTTTTTAGAGTTGTCATTTTTCGTTAAAAGTTCGGTAAATTGGCTTGCAATTTTACCCGTATACGGGGATGTATTTTTACTGGATTATATACGAAAATCAATTAATTGTTAAATATTCGAGTTCGTGAAAGAAATGCCTTAAGAGCACGAGAAGACACACAGACCGCGATTATCGTTCACATGACAACACGGAAATTATAAGTAGGTTGAGATCACAGAAGGCCGTGGGTCGGGGATATCCTTCGTTTCCAGACCTGTATGTAAGACCGTGGGTCAGGAAAGTCCCGCAGCGGCTAACAGTGTTGACAACTTAGTGGATTTTTCACGTAAACTGGTGGTTTGGACATCCCTTTTAGTGGATAAAATTTGTTTTTAGTGGCTGGTGGTTTTTGTTAGTTGTGAGCAAGATATTCAACCACTAACGTGTAAACAAATTTATGATACATTATATTTTGCTATGACAAGGCCCTTTGACACAAAGTGTGTCAACTTTTATGGTGTAGGCAACACTACGATCTTGTAAATACGTACCAGTGCCATGGGGATTCCCTGAATAATGTTTTGGCTGTATATGAGGCATTCCACAGGTTTCCAGCAAGGTCAAAACCCTCACTATTTTTCAGGGTCCTGCAATTTTTTTGTTATCAAAAGGCACCTACTAGTAGTGTCTGTGATTTTTTTCAGATTTTTTTTATGAGTCCTGCTCCAGATATCTCAATTTTTGAAAAATGAGAATCAGTTTTTAACTATATGTACCTTAAAAACTATGGCCCAGGCAAAAAAAATTGTGGGACAAAATATTTTTAATTTTGAACGAACTTTTGACTTTAACAATAAACTTTTTTTTTTTTCGTACAAATATTCTATAATAAATGAAAAAAATCGATTTTCAAAAAGTATGTCATGTTTGATTTTGCTCTAAATTTTTCTAAATTTTCTGTTGTTAGTGTAGACATACAGAAAAAATTGACAAGATGGGCCGCGAACTGGTATAGAAGATACAGGCTGATTTGCATTTTTTTAAAATCTTTTATATTGATATGAATTGGATCATTAATTGGGAGAAACTTTGAATTTCACATAAAAACATATATCAAAGTGTTTTGTATGTTATAAGATTGATTTTTTTCAAATTTTCAAATTTCCCGCCCGACCGACGCGACACCGGCGGCAAGGTCGGAAGTAAACGTTCTCGATTTCCTTGACCGGTTTCGATGTTATGATTGTATGTGAAATTTCATAACCTTCAATTTCACTTTTCGGCTTCTGACGGTGCAAGTATGTTATGCTAGTGCAAGTTCATCGAAAATCGCGATAAATATTCCAACCATCAGTGACGGATTAAATTGATCGGCGATTCAAATATCTATTGACCAAAGAAAAAATCTTCTCCCTCAAGAAATCCCAGAAGCAACATGCTTTCATTCCGCGAACAGACGGCACGATTACTTCGAAATTATATTCGACGGATGACAAACATATAATAATTCACAAGATTTGCTAATACTGGGCAATAAAAAACATTTACTTGTCATAAATAATGTGTTTTTTCTCACCTAGTATGTAAAGTTAGAAATGCATTAAATTTTGAAATCGTCAATTACACCATCCGAAGCTGCTTGAAGTTTCATTTTATAGTCTTATTTTTCAGTTATGTCCACTACTAATTCAAATCAGACTGATACAAATAAAGATAAGATGAATAACAACAACAAAAAAATGCAATATCTTCTAAACCAGTTCGCGGCCCATGATGCCAATTTTTTCTGTATGTCCACACTAAGAACAGAAAATTCAGAAAAATTTAGAGCAAAATCAAACGTGACATACTTTTTGAAAATCGATTTTTTTCATTTATTATAGAATGTTTGACGATAAAAAAAAATGTAATTGTTAAAGTCAAAAGTTCATCCAAAATCAAAAATATTTTGTCCGATAATTGTTTTTGCCTGGGCCATAGTTTTTAAGGTACATCTAGTTGAAAACTGATTCTCATTTTTCAAAAATTGCGATATCTACAGCAGGACTCATAAAAAAAATCTGAAAAAAATCACAGACACTCCTAGCAGGTACCTTTTGATAGTAAAAAAATTGCAGGACTCTGAAAAATAGTGAGGGTTTTGACCTTGCTGAAAATCTATGGAATGCCTCATATAGATTTGAATGAATATAGACCACAGGTTATAGTAATTGAATTGAGTTCAATTTGCTTGAAAAAGTGTGTTTTGAAATACTTCATAATTTTGTTATGTAAGTGCGTCAGATGTAGTTGCTTGCTTACTAGACCGTAACACCGGTGACACCAAGCGGTATTAGAGGTTTTCTGGTGGTTCGCAGAACCGCTTATGGTGGGTATAACAAAACAAGTTGGCAACAGCGGCGGCTACTATATTTATTTTGGCTTCTAACAAGTTACAAGTTATAATGTAATTTTACGACAGTAAGGTTCAGATTGGTTGATTTCCCCTATTGTTATTCTTTAGTACGTATGGATGTAATTTCTTTGGTACGTATGTATGCCATTTTATTATAAAATTTCTCAATTGTTCAGATCTAGTATTCATGTTTCGCGCGAAAGCCACCATAGAGTGAGCGGGGCCCACCGCGCGGTGCGCACCATTTTTATGGCGCTGGCTATAAATAGGTAGATCTTTATGCTATATTGACAATTTTTATCATGACCTTGGGGGCTATTACGGTTCTCCGTTCGGATGAAAATGACAAAAATGAGCAGCTCACCCTATTACGGTTCTCTTCGCCTAGTGAAAATGCGAGATTATTCACGTAAGTTTACTCGACACGAAATGTCATGTCGAAAATCGAAATGCGCATGCGTGAGCGTCATCCTAACGCAGTGACGACACGTCCAAAGCTAACGCATAACACAAGTTACTATGAAATAGCTGATTCAGAGACGGTAGCATCTCGACACCGAATAATTAATAAAATTCAGCAACGTAAAGTTGATATCGTAGCGAGTTAAGTAATGTCATCCGATAATGATGAATAATTTGCTGATGATTGTGGTTTTGCGAAATCGGAAAATCGAATGCTTCGTTTACGGCAATCACTGTGCAATGCCTTGGATCCCTTCAGTATAACGGATCAAGAATATATTGCATAATAGTTCGATTTATTAACACAAAACAATAATTCTATCACTGTAATATAAGAACCGTTTTATGTTCTAATATGATACAAAAATTACCAGTATTTTTTTATTTGAATGGCTGTGTCGCAATCAGCCTCGTGCTAAATCTTCGTCTTTTTTCATGAAATCTAATCATGTTTGTTTTTTTTCGGTAACATTCATGTTGCGAACTCAGATTCTATTTAAACTTGTTGCTTATTCGAGTGAAGAGGTTGTTTTTGTTGATGCGCAGCTCTTTCGTTTTGGGCTGGGTTTGATAAGCGTGCTAGTATACCCCTTCTACGGTGTCGTGAAAATGTGAGATCACTAGCCGGAAGTTCCTAGTGATCTGACATTTTCACTCGACCGATCCGTAATAGCGTGACTAAACTCACGTGAGATGAAAATGCGAGAAGTGAGAAGTCTCACCCGAGAACCGTAATAGGCCCCCCGATAACAGGTGAATTAGTACCTACCTACCTATGTTTATATTTTGCATACGTACCGGGCATCCAACACCGAACTGCCCCTTATTAAATATATTTCGTCCTGGGTTGGAATTTGACTAAAAAATGACTTCTCGAGATTTGGAGGCCCCCCCAAGGACCAGAGGCCCGGGGCGGACCGCCCCCCTCCGCCCCCCCCCATTAGTCCGCCGCTGCCTCGAGGTCCTCGTTACTCGTGGAATCCGAGGACGACGACGCTATATCGTGTCGGAACGTGACATTTCGTTCTTCACAGCGTCGCGTTTCTGTGCACGCTCCATGTTCTCGTCAACCTTGCTTGTCGGTATGAGAAGATTCAATCTATAGCTGAATATGGCCCTCGTGAGTAAAACAACGAAGCAATCGATCGTCACGTTTTCGAAATCAGTGATCTGCACCTCGCACGGGCGAAACTCAACGCGCTAGCCTATCGAAAAGTTCGAAGGGGGTGGTATGAAAGGTATCGTTTGCCAATTTGTCGACTGTATATTCTGTAGAAGAGAAATTTATTCAGTTGAGGAGGTTGGAGCGGTCCAGTTGAGTCAAATGACGGCTTATATGAATACTTTTTTTTTCAATGAACGTCAAAAAAAAGTTTATGACTTATAGATTTAATCTGTAAGTGTTAATGTTTCAGAAAGTATATCATATTGTACAATTCAAAATGATACTTTTTAATAATCTTATTACGTAAATAAGAAAAACTTTTCTCCTACTGCCAACTTGAAAAAGTATATTATCGAAGATTATCATGAAAAAATTGCATGAGGGAATGTTTTATGCAACTCAGAATGAAATGCTTAGTCATTCATAATTATGCCTATTTATACAGGGTGTCACAAAAGTAACGTGACGGCTGAATATTTCCGCAGGTAAGACAATTTCCCAAAATGTTAAGGTGGTTCTTGAAGTAACTTTTCCCAAGGAATTCAATAGTGACCTTCATTTTGACCTTGGCGGTGTGCTTCAAGGTTATTTCAAGGTCAACTTTTGTTTTTCAAATGGGAACCCCCTTTTTGACATCGGCAATCTATAGAGCGGGAAATGTTACGTACAGATCTGTATTTAAGTCACCGGCCCCCCCTTGACCTTGAAGGTCACTGCAGGGTTAACTAAACTTAAACACAGTATGGATACCTCGGACAAGAATAGATGCTTCTTAAATTCTATCGTTAAGACCAAAGTTATCAATTTTAACAAGGTGCATCTAGTGGTGACCTCGGTCGTGACCTTGACCATGACCTTCAAGGTGATTTCAAGGTCAACTTTCTTTTGTAATAAAAACTCCCTTCTTGACTCCGCAATCGATAGAACGAGAAATTCGACGTACATATATGTACTCAAGTCATCGGTCGAATATCACCTTGAAGGTCACTGTAGGGTTAATTCAACCTAAACACAGTATGAACACCTCTGAGAATAGAAACTTTTTAAATTATTTCGTTACGACCAAAGTCATCAATTTTAACAAAGCGCATCTAGTGGTGACCTCGATCGTGACCTTGACCATGACCTTCAAGGTGATTTCAAGGTCAACTCTGTACGTCGAATTTCTCGTTCTATCGATTGCGGATATCAAAAAGGGAGTTTTTAATACAAAAAAGTTGACCTTGACGGTCATCGTCAAAGTCATGATCGAGGTCACCACTAGATGCGCCTTGTTAAAATTGATGACTTTGGTCGTAACGAAATAATTTAAAAAGCTTCTATTCTCAGAGGTGTTCATACTGTGTTTAAGTTGAATTAATCCTACAGTGACCTTCAAGGTCAAATTCGACCGATGACTTGAGTGCATATCTGTACGTCGAATTTCTCGTTCTATCGATTGCGGATGTCAAAAAAGAGGTTTTATTAAAAAAAAAAATTGACCTTGAAATCACCTTGAAGGTCATGGTCAAGGTCACGATCGAGGTCACCACTAGATGCACCTTGTTAAAATTGATAACTTTAGTCTTAACGATAGAATTTAAGAAGCTTCTATTCTTGTCCGTGGTATCCATACTGTAAGTTTAATTAACCCTGCAGTGGCCTTCAAGGTCAAATGGGACCGGTGACTTAAGTACGCATCTGTACGTAAAATTTCCCGCTCTATCGATTGCCGATGTCAAAAAAGGGCGCTCCCATTCGAAAACCAAAAGTTGACCTTGAAATAACCTTGAAGGACATCGCCACGGTCAAAATGAAGATCACCATTAGATTCCTTGGAAAAAGTTACTTCAAGAACGACCTTAATATTTTGGGAAATTGTCTTACCTGCGGAAATATTCAGCCGTCCCGTTACTTTTGTGACACCCTGTATGAATGTCACGAGATTATCCATCATTACCATTAACTGATATTAAGTTTTTCCGAAATACGGCAACTTCACGGACATTGAGGTTGGCGACAATGCCCTTCATTCGTCAGCCAAGATTCGTATTTTTGAATAAAACCTTGATGGTTCAATATTGAATATATATGGTTTACGATGGGCAAGATAGGTGTTTTGTTTTATTTCTGAATGTTTACAAACGCTTAGGTTGCGTGAAACCCTTAAAAATGGTTTATCTTCGTGCGTAAATTGCAAAAAAAATTACATCACCTGTAGCGCGAACGTCTTGCCCATCTAACCGCACGTAAAATTATGTGAAAACTACATCTGGCTAGATGGGTAAAAAAATTGCATTTTCAAAAAATATTTTCAGTACATAGTATCACCTTTTAGCTATATTCCCTGAAAGTTGCTTTGAAATATACCTAAAATTTAATGAGCTACAACTTCTAACAGTCGGCTGGGCGAGCGGTAGCAGCACCATACTTTAAGCTTTAAACGCCTTTTTCTCGGAACACTGTTTTCAAAGTCGGCGAACATGATTTTTCGAGAACCACTTGATGGATTGTTTCCAAGTTTACAGGAGATACGATGAGAAACATTTAAAGGTCGTCGACGAACCCACTTTTTAAGAGTCGATCTTCGCTTTTTTATAGTTACGTAAAAATGACGACTTTTTTCATAGATGTTGTATGCTCGACTTTCATTTCGACCACACGTTGTTTAAAAGAATTATTTAAAAAATCGACGATCGGTATCGACGCGCATTTATTGTTAACTTGAATAACCCGTTTCGTTTTTAGATTTTAGATTGACGGTTTAAGCCGGAGTGTCTACGTCAAAAGTCGCAAAAAAATTTCATCATTTTCCCGTATCTTTTAGATATTTCGTTTAAAGACACTCAATATGTGTACCTTTGTATTTAAAAAAATGCGTTCTTTTTTACTAACCGTTTGCCAGAAAAAATGCGGAATTCGGCAATTTTTTTCGGCCCTCCAGCTAGATGTAGCACCTTAAGGAGTTAGGCTACTATGAAAATTGAAGAAAAAAAATAGTTTGTCACTCGAGGCAATTTAAATCGAAAAGAAAGGTCCAATATGGTACCGGGCCGCAGATTAAAGGTAAACTTATGTTTGCGGTAAACTGCTGGTAAAACTTTAAATGAGTTTTTCTCGCAATTATGTCTTTCAAAACGGTGTACACACTTTCTTGACATCTAATAAATGGAATGGCTTGAAATTTGGTACACTCATTTAGTGTAATAGTTGTTTAGTCTTGACCGAGGTTTTTTTACATTCTTTTTCATTATTTATTAACAATGTCATTTTTCCTCGAAAAATCTAAAAAAATACAAAATTTTTTTTATCGATATGCGATCGCAGTAATGGTAAGTCAAGGCTGTTGACGGAACAAGAATTTACGCCAAGGGTCAGACACGCAACCGTTCTCAACAATTACGGCAGAGTAGTTCAGGTGATTTGTTGAAAGTTTGTATCCGGAGGTCACGTTCGTCCAGGCTGGGTTCAACACTACGTTCAGGAGAGGGGGATGTGACCTGGGGGGTGGTAGGACGGGTCGAGGGGGAAGGGGGACCGTACCGAGGGGCAGTAGCGCGACGGATGACCCGCATAGCGCCGGCGGGGACGGCAGGCAGGTATGCTCGTCGTCGCCATCGCCGTCGGTGCGCAGTGTCGCGCGGCGTGCAAAAAAAATGATTTATTTAATTGATAAAAGAATTATTGATGCCAAAGAGAGGTAGAAACAATGACTCTGAAAACGAAAGTAACTTATAATGAGCGCTTTACTTTAAAGATACCTATATACATTCATACAACGAAACAAAAAAATACATCAAAATAAAATAATCGGACCGAGCACGAAATAACATAAAATGAAGTGAATAAGAAACGGGACGAAGCTCGTCGGTCACAGGAACGCCGTATCCCGGACGTCGGTGTCCGGGCAAGTGAACGCGGATGTCGCAAATAAAACAAACAATGAAAATAAAATCACACGAGAAAAAAGCTATACTAATAAAGAATAGGGGAAATTTTTTAAAAATAATAAATCAAATTTAAAAAATATTTAAAAAATTGCAGGAACAGACCCTTCGGCTACGGGGATGTCGTACCCTGGACGGCGATGGGCTGCGCGAGGCACGCGGGCGTCGCATCGTTCGCATCGTTTCGTACTATGGGAAAGGTCTGCAGGTCAGGGGCATTTATAAGCGTTTGTATATGAACTTGTTGTACAGGCATCACTTATAGTTCACTGGGTGATCTAGGTTATTGCAATTTGCACAACGAGAACACGCACGAGTTTTGCGATGCTGCGGATGATGCTCGCAACTGCGTAGCGAATCTGTGTTGCTACTGTCGCTGCGGGTGGTGCCATACCTTATGCAAAGGATATTTCCGATGTTTGTATACGACCTTGTAGTATAGGCATCACTTATAGTTCGCTGGGTGATCAAGATTATTGCAATTTGCACAGCGGTGGAGCTGTTTATCTGATGAGTTATTTAAAGTGCATTTTCCGTTTTCGTGTGAAGCACTACACTTGACGCGGTGGTATGTGAGGTTGCAATTTACACTCGCATGTCCCAGTCGCTGACATTTTCGCTGTACTTTATGCACTATAATTTCGGCAACCTGACCACATTTGAATGGAATTTACCCCGATAGACAAACGTGCTGTGAAAATTCACATGTCAGCATTATAGCGGCAAGAGGACAGCATACGGCGGCACACCATCACACCAATATGCTGTCTTTTGCTTCCGCAATAAGCTCCAAATTTGCGCCACAGTGCGTGGTTTGGCGAAATAAATGTGTGAAGCCAAGACGGCAAGTTTGCAGAAAATATATGCAACAACGATACCGATGCGGCAAGCTCCAGATTTGGAGTGATGTCATCTTTATGTCGCGTTTCAGTCATAAATGCATCACGCTGTGACGCTCCGTTTGCCGGTAAAAACGAGGCAAGTTATAGCGGCATTGCGACAGAAAATTTGGAATACGTTATTCCGGCAAGGTTAGGGCACATTTGCGGCACGCTGTGACGCTCCATTGCTGGCAAAAATAAGGTACATGGTTATAACCATAGGCAGATTCGCTACGACAAATGTAATGATCCTAAAATTAGTTATATAAATTGAACCAGTTGGCTGGTCGGGTGGTTAGCGTGCTTGCCTTTTAAAGCAGCCCATCGTGAAGTTGCGGGTTCGAATTCCAGCCTCGTACTTTCGGAAAAAAATAATTACGGGCATGACGCGTAGCCCTCAGTCATACGCGGGCGCAACGGAACGTCACAGCATGCCGCTAATGTGCCTTCACCTTGCCGAATAGCGTATTCCAAATTTTCAGTCTCAATGCTGCGACAACGTGCCCCGTTTCTACCGGCAATGGAGCGTCACAGCGTACCTCCAATGTGCCCTCAGCTTGCCGAAATAACGCATTCGAAATTTTCTGTCGCAATGCTGCAATAACCCAGCAATGAACGTGCTGAAAATGTACCGCCAATATTCTGTATTTTTGTACTGCAATATTAACACCAGCATTCACGCGAGGATGCGCAATGCTGTGCTGCTAGAACACAGCTTAATGCGTCAGCAAAGGATGCCATTTTTCCGTCACAACTTGCTCTCGCTTGGCGTGGTGTTGCCAATGTGTTGTCGCCAAATTTCTTACTTGGGAGTTGTCGTTGTCTAATGCCTGTCACTTTATGAGCGTTTGTATATGACCTTGTAGTATAGGCATCACTTATAGTTCGCTGGGTGATCTAGATAAATGCAATTTGCACAGCGGAGGAGCTGTTTGTCTGATGAGTTATTTAAAGTGCATTTTCCGGTTTCGTGTGAAGCACTACATTTGACGCAGTGGTATGTGAGGTTGCAATTTACACTCGCATGTCCCAGTCGCTGACATTTTCTACGTACTTTACATCACGGTCTTACATACAGGTCTGGAATCTCTAATGCTGGCAGCCGAGATCCGATAAATCAGTTAGCGTGGCAAATTTCGGTCCCAGCGCCGCCACTAGCTGTCGCTGCGGTTTCGAAACCCGGACATACATAACCTCAATACGGCGAGCAACGGAATGAGCGGTTGAAAACGTGTGTCGCTGAGTCGCGCATAACTGTTGTTTTTTATGCGTTTTGGACACAGTACGTTTTCGATCAATTGAAAGCATATTCTTTCAAAATGGTGATGTGGTGCGCCATACGGCGCATAAAAGGGCGACATAAATTTTTTTTAAAGGTTTCATTCTACTTACCTCGATATGAAAACAAATGCACGTACAAAAATAAAAATATATCAGAGAATTTTCTGCATTTGTATTTTTATTACCAGGTGTGTAAGTATGAAACCGGAATTTTTGTACAGAAAAAACACGTTTATTGTAATGATATGATACAAATAACTGGAGATGGCTTCTCGGGTCACCTTTAACTGATCCGCCAGTTGTTGTTGTGTTTGAGCGTCGTCTTCGTCCAACAAGGCTTGCAGGTCAGCGTCTTCAAACTTTTTCGGTAGTCTTCCACGTTCTTCGTTCCTCACGTCAAAATCGCCACTTTTGAACCGTTTGAACCACTCGAAACACTGTGTTTTACCGAGAGCATGCTCACCAAACGCCTCCACAAGCATTCGATGCGATTCGGCTGCGGTTTTCTTCAGATGAAAACAGAAAAGTAGTGCTGTCCGCAAATCGTAATTTGTTGGCACAAAACTCGACATGTTTATCTCTAATAAACTAATGCTACTGAATGAAACTCGTGTTATTGTGAGTTGGAAATCTTTGTCGGATATCAATACAATAACAAGACACCGCTGACGTGATGTGTTGGTAACTGCATCGACATCTAGCGCCACCTATGGGCAAATTCCGGTTTCATACTTACACACCTGGTAAATTGCATAAAAAACACGGGAATGACGGATGGAAGAAGAAAAATTGAGACAAGTGACTTTGAACCTACAACAACGCGAGTATGAGGCGAGTACGGAACACGGTCTTACATACAGGTCTTGCAACGAAGCTAAATTTTCGTGGTGGCGGTAGGCACGCTTATCATCTCCACTTTTCGATTCACTAGGCGCCACTACGCATCGCCACTAGCAAGGGGAGAGCTTTCCCCCTTACCTCTTACCGGCGAAAAGGGCTAAGGTGTTTACGTCTGTTTTTGTGGCGCGATTGTCGAAATAACCTTTATTTGCGACCACATACCACGAGGTTCTATGCGATTTACCGTCATACATTTTTTATCGTGTTTTTACGCATGAATGTCAATTTTTTTGGTAGGGTATTGAAAAGAATGCGAAATGATTAAGGGTTGCGCGGTTCGCAATTGTTCAACGGGGTACAACATCTTTAAGCAAAAATGCTTCGTGTTTAGACTGCCCAGAAACTCCGAACGATACAAAAAATGGCTCGATGCTATTCCGGGACTGAAAGACTCTCAGTACATGTGTGAAAAACATGGAGAAAAATTTTTGGAGTTTTTCATGGAGAAAAACATGGAGAAAAATGTGTGGAGAAAAAAGGATGTAAATGCCCGGGAAAAAAAAGTTCATGTCTGAGTGGATATGTTCATATATGTTTCAGATATTGTCATATATGCATCAGATATAATCATATCTGACATTTTACAGTATCATATATGATTATGTCTGATCATATTCCACATCATATATGCATATATAAGATCATATCTTATCAAATACGGTATCTGGCCTGATCATATATGAACTTATATCTGTTTATATGTGGCTAAGTACCAAGGCGAGTTGGTACCGTAAATTCGTATCTGAACATACATGATGTGATATGTGAACGTATCTGTACGTATAAGATCATATCCGATGAAATACGGTACCAGACTCCGCTATATAGATCTCATATATGTTTTTATCTGGTCAGGTACGAAGGCGAGTTGGCAGCGTGAAACCATATCTGAACATATATGATGTGATATGTGAGCAGGTACGTTCATATAAAATTCTATCCCATCAGATACGATACCAAACCTGGAAAATATACGAAGTCTTATACACTCATACCTTTTCGTATATGCACTTCAGTTGTTCACACATGAAAACGTCTAAATATATGAAACGATATATGAGGATATGAGACGATATCCGATCAGATACGGCACTTAACCTGACTGTATTATATGTGATCATGTGAGTTACTATAATATTGTTAATTATTAACACGTAAAGTGATGACGTGTTAATAACCCCGCTCTATATATGTAAACATTTTAGTATTTTCATGACTGCTGTAATAAGGTTTGATCTGTTTCAACAGGGTAAGATTTGCTCCGCTACAGTCGGAGTCATACCTGGTCTGTTGGTCCAGATAAACTATGATTCTATCATATGGGCCGGTCTATTGTTCATAGATGTCCAGGTCTACTGGGATCCACGGTATTTTATTCTTATACGTTCAGATCTGGTCCGGTAGGATCAGATCTGTCTGACATGATCAAATCTGGCCCAATTGAATCAGATCTGGTCCAACAAGATCAGATCTTGCCTGGGGATTGGATCTGGTGAGACCTGCTGCGATACGGACGGGCCTGCTCTCAAAATGATAAAAATGGATCCGATATGATCATACATGCTCGGATATAAGCATACATGATCTGTCATGACACTACATGATCAGACCGGGCCATTTTTCTTGTCTGATCATATCTGATTCTACAGATATGATTCAGATACATTCAGATATATTCAGATATGAACTTTTTTCCCCGGGTGGTCGTATTATCGCTTTTTATTGGTTTCGTATATCATGCAGTTTCCACGACAGTACGGTACATTAAGTTAGGGCAAACTTTTCCTTGCCGGCAATACTTTCCCTTGCCGTCACGCACTAAGCGACAGAAATCGGAATAAAAAACAGAGCTGCTAAGCCACCGAAGGTGAGACAGAGATAGAGGGATACAAGCATGGCCGGCTAGTGCTGTCTCTGTCGGATCCTCCGGCCGCGCCACAGCGGGTATTCTGATCGCAACGAACCTAGTGGCGACTAGTGAACTAGTACGTAAGACCGTGCTTTACACCACGGTCTTACATACAGGTCTTGAAACTCTGGTGGTGGGGGTATGTCCTCGGATTGAAGCACCGGCCGTTTCGCGTAGTGACCACGAGTGTCGCTGCGATAGAGTGATGCAGGCTGTGCGAGAGAGATAGAAATCGATTGTTGACTCATAGGAACCTAACCTAGCTGTTCAATTGGCTGGTGTAGGCAAATTATGATATTCAATGTCAAAAATGCATGATGAACCTAAATACAATTAAAAGTAACTTTATCGTAAACCTGAAAAAAACCAAAAGACTATAGTTATCCAAGTGGGTACAATGAATATGAATGTTTTTTATATAGGTGTCAATGTCAGCTCGTGTTGGTCGAGGGGTTCGGCGCAAGCTTCGTAATGCTGCTTTCAGGGGTTCGATCCCTCTGCGCTCGGTTTTTTAAAAACATGTTTAAGCTTTTATAAAAAAAAATAGGCTTTACGCGTTGTTTTAATTGACCGGAAAATAAGTGGCAACTATTCCAGACCGAAGTGGAATCCAGACCGAAACACTTGCAGGATGTATTTATTGAAAATGAAACGAATACTTAAGAAACAGTGCTTCTTTTGCAATTCTTTATTTCCTCTTCGAAAAATAACAATGCATGTCCCAAGAAACATTTTCTATAATCTCTACTTTGCAATTTCCGAAACGGTTTGCGTTGGTAAATTTAAAAAAAACACCTCTTTTCCGACCTTTAAGCGAAGAACTCTCGAGTAGGATAAATGAAAATAATTCACTAACTTTGTTTTATGTTTTCCAGCCTGAAAAGTATTTATTGCAATAATCCCAATCATTTTTCATTTTTTTTTCAGGTTCCCGGCTCCAACGCCTGTTTCGCCCATTCTCGATGAATATATTTCGATTCGAAATGATTTTTGCACACGTGTCTCGGCTCTAATTTCCCAACTCCTGGTATCGCGGCCTCCCATTTTTTTAATTGCGCCAAGTCTCTCGGCACCCGAAACACTGAGCGTTTCGATTTTTCACTCCGAGAGCCTGTTTTACACGTTGGCACAATACACCACTTAGTCATTTTTCAATATCACCGTTTCTACAAGTTTATAAGTAGAGCACGTCGCGTGTGGTCGCGTGAATCAGGGGTTATGTTTGTGTTTTGTTTACTTTTGAAATCTATTTCCGTCTCTCTCAAACAGCCTGCATCACTCTATAGCAGCGATCGTCGTGGTCACGAGTTGAAACAGTCGGTGCTTCAATAAGAGGCCATCCCCCACCACTGAAATTTTGAGCGAGTTTCAAGCACGGTCTTACATACAGGTCTTGCAACGAATGTGGTGGGGGTGGTACGCTTAATGTCGGCAATAAGCTTTGGCTTATAGCCACAAGAGCGGCGCTGCGAACTTGTCATAGCGGCTAGGACAAGTAAATAGACATGTAAATGTAGGAACATTTCCAACAAAAAATACTGAAAAGCGAAAATAAATATACGCTTTGCGTATGTTGCACTGTATAGGATTCTATTGTTGAAGAATATTTTTTTTAATTGAACTACAGTTTTCTTAATCCTAAAGCATCATCGACTCAAGCAGCCCTGATAAGTATATATCATTTTTTGTTTTCCTTATTTATCAACGCTGGATTCGAGTGGTGAAGGATGAATTTTTTTAAAGGGTAAATATGTTATTAATCAATAAATCAAATTATTTTCATAATTTTAATTAATTTTTGAAAAATATATTTGTGGACACCATCAATTTTTTATTCCCGAGTATGGGGAGAAGCGGGGAATCAGTTTTGTTTAGTCAAATTATTTTCAGCATTTATATTCAATTAATTTTTATTATTATGTAAAAATCCGCACGATATCACCGCCATAAAAAACACGTGGTTTTATTAATGACGGTTATGTAACACTTTATAGTAGCCGATTAAGTGAGGTTGTGTTGCCACATGCGTCTTCCGCTGTTCGGCTATTATTTGATTGAAGCGATGCGAGCGGCGGTCAAGGAAATTAACGAGCCGACAGTAAGACGACCACCCCCACCACCAATATTTGATTCAGTTGCAAGACCTGTATGTAAGACCGTGGTTTCAAGCCTGTATGTAGACCGTGAGATAGACATTTTACGGCAACGTAACAGCAACAGGGCAGCACCACATACAATGATGATTTCGCTATATGGTATCCAGGAAGACTAGAGGTAAGGCGTACGAACGCCGTGTCGTCGAAACGTCCGCAAAAGCGAGAACGAGAAGGACGGCGCTGCTCTCCTACCGAACCGAAGTAAAGTCAGCAACAAACCGGTGCCATAGGAAATGCAGAAAGCACCCCTTTGCTCCTTCATATGAAGCGATAATTTGATCAAATGAATTGTAAAGACAGTGCCGTACGATATGCAAAAAGCACCCTTTGCTACTTCATATGGAGCGATCATTTCATCAAATTGATTGTACAACCAGTTGGTGAAGGCAATTTCTATATAGATAGACAGAATTCTTATACATAGATTGTTTTGGAGAATACCAAAATACAGAAATTAAGTCAATGTTTTTTGTTTGTTTCGGAAGCAGTAACAAACAAACTTTACTTGTAGACACAGGGAAATTCATAAGAAATTTGCATCCAAATAAAATTTTTACAGATTATCACCATATTTACACATTATTTCACGCTGTACGGATAAAGAATAATAACGAAATACAGAAATTAAGTCAGTTTTTTTTCGTTGCGGAAACCGTAACAAACAAAATTTATTTATAGACACAAGAAAATTCATAAGAATTTTTTATCCAGACAAAAGATTTACAAATTATCACCCATCATATTTGCACATTATGACACGCTGTGCAGATAAAGAATAATAACGAAATACAGGAATTAAGTCAATATGTTTTTTTTTTCGTTGCAGAAACCGCAACAAACAAAGTTTATTTATAGACACAAGAAAATTCATAAGAGTTTTGCATCCAGACAAATTTTCACAAATTATCACACATTATATTCACACATTGTGATACGCTGTACAGATAAATCGATCTTACAGTTTGGTTTTTTCCTATTGTCTTTCGTTTTTATTTCCCTTACGTGATTATTTTCGTTGACCGATCGCGCTAGAAAATGTCCTCTCATGACGAGATAATAGTTTACTCTCTTCGTGAGCTCTTCGTTGTGCGCTTGGCATCCCACGTACTGCAATTTTGTTATGTCCGAAACTTTGTCGAGAACTTGATGGAGAGTGTTGATATTAACGTCAGTTCTCGATCGATCGCTGCACTCCAAGTTTGTCTCGCGTTCGGGGACTGAAACCAACAATTCAAACAATATTACAAGCTTTCATTTAATTTGACTTTCTATGAAAATAGAAAATCGATATTTCACCCACTCACCCACTCACTTCCCTTTTTCACGCCGACAATAAACAAAATGTTTTTTTTTTGGCATTAAACAAAACGTTCACGATAAAACGTGCAATATATGAAAAAATCCATATATTGCACGTTTTGTCTCATCAAGGGGACCTTGCTCCGTGTCTCGAGTTTGTGATAATTTTTATTTCACTCGGTACGATTATGGTACGATAAAACGAAACTATCATTTTTATGAATGTAAGTACTATTTTTTTTTACCTACGATTGATTGTTTTCGCCGCAGATCACTAAACATATTTTATGCCGGAACACAATTATTTTTTTTTACATCTAACACAATTCGCAAAATTGGTTAACCCGAACACGCCTTATGCCAACACGGACGAGCGGGAATCATCGATGACACATGACGTCGGTTGTGTTCTTGTCGCGTAGTTCACTTCGGTGCGGTCATGCACTAGCGACGCACGCCGTGAAAACCAAGAAGACTAGAGGTAAGGAGTACGAACGCAGTGTTGAAGAAACGTCCATGGAAATCCAGATGAGAAGGGTGGCGCTGCTCTCCACCGAACCGAATTGAAATCAGGAACGAACCAGTGCCGTACAATATGCAGAAAGCACCCCTTGCTACTTCATATGATAATTTGATCAAATTAATTTAAAAAAGTGCCGTACGATATGCAAGAAGCACCCTTTTCTTCTTCATATGGAACGGTAATTGGATCATATTAATTGTGAAACCAGTTGGTGCAGGAGATTTCTTTATATTAGATAGATAGAAGTCTTATATAGATAATATAGATTGTTTTGGAGAATAATAACGAAATGTGAAAATTCAGTCAATATGTTTCTTTTCATTGCAGAAGCAGCAATAAACAAAATTTATTTATAGACCCAAGAAAATTCATGAGAATTTTGAATGCAGACAAAATTTTACAAATGACCAGACATCATGATACGTGGTATAGATAAAGAATAATAATGAAATAAAGAAATTAAGTCAATGTTTTCTTTTTCGCTGAGGAAGCAGTAACAAACAAAATTCATTTATAGACATAAGAAAATTCATAAGAATTTTGAATCTAGACAAAACTTCTAAAATTATCACTCATTATGATATCATATTCACACATTATAATATGCTGTACAGATAAATAATAATAACGCAATACAGAAATGAAGTCAATATATTTTTGTTTTCGTTGCGGAAGCACTAACAAACAAAATTCATTTATAAACACAAGAAAATTCATAAGAATTTTGAATCAAGACAAAACTTTTACAAATTATCACACATCACATTCACATGTTATGATACACGGTACAGATAAAACGATCTCACAGATTTGATTTTTTCCGCTAGATCACGCTAGAAAGGATCCTCCCATGACATGATAATAGTTTATGACTCTGACAAAATTCATAATAATTTTGAATCTAGACAAAACCTCTACAAATTATCACACATTATGATACGCTGTACAGACAAAGAATAACAACTAAATACAGAAATTAAGTCAATATGTTTTTTTTCGTTGCGGAAGCAGTAACAAACAAAATTTATTTCTAGATACAAGAAAATTCATGAGAATTTTGAATTCAGATAAAGCTTTTACAAATGATCACACAACATATTCACATATTATATACGTTGTACAGATAAATAATAAAAACGAAATACAGAAATTAAGTCAATATGGTTTTTTTGTTATGGAAGCAGTAACTAACAAAATGCATTCATAGACACAAGAAAAATTTATAAGAATTTTCAATCACGACTGAGGTTTTGCAAATTAACACACATCATATTCCCACCGATGATACGCTGTACAGATAGAGAATAATAACGAAGTACAGAAATTAAGACAATATATTTTTTTTCATTGCGGAACCAGTAACTAAGAAAATACATTTATAGATACAAGAGAATTGATACGAATTTTGAATCAAATTATATTCACACTGATGATACGCTGTACAGATTGAGAATAATAACGAAATAAAGAAATTAAGACAATATTTTTTCTTCGTTGTGCATGCAGTAACAGAATTTATTTATAAACACAAGAACATTCATAAGAATTTTTTAATCCAGATAAAAGTTTTACAAATTATCACACATCATATTCCCATATTATGATACTATACGTTGCACAGATAAAAAATAATAACGAAATACCGAAATTCAGTCGATATGTTTTCTTATCGTTGCGGAAGCAGTAACAAACAAAATTTATTTATAAACATCAGACAATACATAACACTCCTTCGATAGTTTTCGCCGCAGATCACGATAAATATATTTTACACCGAGACACAATTATTTTTTATTAAACGCGAAATTTGTTAGTCCGCACGGTCCGCACACGCTTTATTCCAACATGGATGACAAGCAGGAATCATCGTTGGCGGATGGCGTCGGTTGCGTTCTTGTCGCTCAGTTCATTTCGGTTCGGTGATGAGCAGCGACGCACGCGGTGAAACCACCAACCACTAATAACTGGATTTCCGTGGACGCTTTTGGATCGTGATCGCCGTAAGCGTTCGGACTCCTTAGCTCTAGTCTTCTTGGTGAAAACACTAACTACTAAAATCCACAGTTTCACGCATGGAGGCTAGAGTGGGAGGAGGCCGATCTGTGCATTTCAAAGTGGCTACAAAAATGTGGTCCGACCGGGATGGCGCCACTATCTCTAAAATCTCGAGCAGGAAACAGTGCAGCCAGCTCGCGCGCAAAAGTTACCCCCTCTCTAGTCTCTTGCGCGCCCATCACGCAATCATAGTAGCGCGTGTCCGTGAGCGAGCGACCATGGAGACTAGAGTAAAGGAGCCCGAACGCATATGGCGGAATCGTCGAAAAGTGGATCGCGAAAGTGATGAAAGATCTTGTAGTTCGAAAAATATCCGCAAGCGATACCAGCGCCTGGTACCGAATAGGATAGGTGCGTGAGGACCGGCTTAGCAGTGTTTGTGACATACATACAGTGACGTATTACTGTCAGTGAGTGCAGCCAGATCGCGCGTAAACGTTACCCCTTCTCTAGTCTCTCACGCGCCCATCACCCAATCATAGTAGCGCGTGTCCGTGAGCGAGCGACGCTCGGACGTCTTCGGAAAGAGCCGGGCACGGTCGAAGTTTCCCGACCGCGCCTTCGGCAGCTACACCAACACATGGACGCTGAGCACGTTCATGTGCGGCCAAGCCGAAACGAAGCTTCGAGGAAGAAGCAATCTGAGCACGACTCGCGCGTGACTTCACCCGACGGCACGCGGGAGGCTTTTAGATGATTTCAATGCTTATTTAGCTCTTGATTCTCTGCGGTATTAATGTATAAAAAAAATGTATCGCGCACTCTGATCGCTTATTTTTTTAGTTTATACGTTAATTTAAATATAATAATAAATCTAAAGTACAACTTATTTATCTTATATCAAATTGTTTACGCTTCACTCACGCCCGTCCTTATGTTAAATAAATTATAATTCATAAAAGTAAGGGGAAATATATTTATATTCCTATTATTATATTAATTCTTACATACTTTCATCAAGCGATAAAGCATTATCCCCAAAAACAAGCTAATCATCCATCCGGCCGCGAATCCTAAGTACCAGAAAGTATACATATTCTATGAGCGATGAGATGGTCCCGTTGGTAGCGTTCCTGACTTCGGTCCGCAGGGGTCCCTAGTGCAAATTTTTCATAATTTCTCATATTTTAGTCGTATTTGAGATTTTCGGAGAAAAAAATGATTTAAAACATATTCAAGTTCTGGTCTATTTCCCAAAAACACATTTTTTTTTACTGAAAATTCATGATTTCTCATTTTTTTCCCGGAAATTTCTCTTTTTCCTATGACCTGAGTGAACGGCTGCGGACATATTCGGAGAAAAGTTAAAGATGAAAAGAAATGAGATTTTCGTAAAAAAAAACTTATTATTGTTATTTATTTCCGGAAATTTCCCTTTTTCCTATTATCTGAGTGAACGGCTGTGAAGATATTCGGAGAAAATTTAAAGATGAAAAAAATGAGATTTTCGTAAAAAATTGTTACTATTTTTTTTTCCGGAACTTTTTCTTTTTCCTATTAACCGGTGCGATGGTCTAGTGGTTAGCGTTCGAATCCCAGTCGCGTACATTTCGTTGTGAAATGTTTTTCTTCGGCATTTCGCGGCAAAATAAGACTAGTTCCACGACTGGGGGGCGAACTCGATGAGCGGCTGTATTGGTGTAGGTTTTCCGCAGTTTCCCTATACCTATGACAGAAATGTCATGATGAATATAATACAGAGGGGGAAGTCGGCTGCGGCCGCAAGAGGGGGGAACAGGGAGAAAGATGGAGAAAAAAGGAGTAAAAAACAGTCGAGGAAAGAAACGCGCACAATGAGGGGAAAGAATAGGTAACAAACGCGAAAAGCGTGTACCTAAGGAAAAAACCAATAACAAAAAAAATGAGATTTTCGTAATAAAACTTATTACATTTTTTATCCCTCATAATTCTGAGAAATAATGAATTTCCGAAATGTTTGCAAACATTATTTTCCTTAAGGGGTAACACCACTGTAACGGCCTGCCACGGAGCGTTTTAGACAAATAATACTTGGGGTAATTATTAAGCATATATTGAAGTATATTGCAAAAAATGTTATGGGAAAATATTACAAAATTGCGACACTGCAGCAAATTCTTCCGGGACATGTTGAACTTAAGGTGCTCTGCGTCGCGCAGTATAACTTGTGCCAATTTTAATCTGGACAAAATAATGTTTTTAATTAAATCTAGATGAGTGTAGCTAGTGAACCACGTAGGGAATTTTAGAAATATTGATTTTTGAGTAATTGCCGAAATCAAGCGATGAAGCATTATCATAATGCTTTATCGCTTGATGAAAGTATATGAGAATGAATATAATAATACGAATATAAATATATTTCCGCTTACTTTTATGAATTACAATTTATTTGGTATAGGGACGGGTGTGAGTAAAGCGCAAACAATTTTTTAGAAGATAAATAAGTTGTAATTTAGATTTATTATTATCTTTAAATTAACGTACAAACTAATAAAATAAGCGGTCAGAGTGCGCGATAAATTTGTCGACACTAAAAGATAACTAATTAAAATAATAATGATAACTAATAAAAATAACTAATCAAATAAGAATCAATAGTAATAATAATTATTAAAAAAAGCACTGAGCGCTGGGAACGATCCCGCACCCCAAGTGCAAATTTTTTTCTGAAAAATTCCGATTTTTTCCGACAAGTTTTTCCGAATTTTTCTATGAATTGGAACAAATATGAAGAATTCGGAGTTTTGCGGACAATTATTTTTACGCAAACATCCGAGTTTCTCCGAATTTCTCCGAATTTTTCCGAATATTTAATCATTTTAATTACGATCACGGGAAAATGTAGGAAATTATATGAAGGCTTTAAGGGGTAACACCACTGTAACGGCCTTACAGGAAGCGTATTATGTGATATTTTTTTTTGGCTGAAGAAAATGCGACAAACAAATAATACTTGCGGTATTTATTGAGCATATATTTAAGTATATTGCTAAAAAATTTTATCCGGAAATATTACAAAATGGCGACATTGCAGCAATTCTTCCGAAGCATGTCGAAACTCTGCGGCACGCAGTATAACTGTGCCAATTTTAATATAAAAAAAGAATTTTGTTTTATTAGGTCTAGATGAACATTTTTAGTCAAATACTCGGCAATTACTCAAAAATCAATATTTCTAAAATCCCCTACGTGGTTCACTAGCTACACTCATCTAGATTAAAAAAAAAATATTTTGTCCAGATTAAAATTGGCACAAGTTATACTAAGTGCCGCATAGCACCTTAAGTTCAACATGCCTCGGAAGAATTTGCTGCAGTGTCGTCATTTTGTAATATTTTCTCATAAAATTTTTTTGCAATATACTTCAATATATGCTTAATAATTACCCCAAGTATTATTTGTCTGAAACACTTCGTGGCAGGCCGTTACAGTGGAGTTACCCCTTAAGGAAAATATTGTTTGCAAACATTTCGGAAATTCATTATTTCTCAGAATTATGAGGGATAAAAAAATGTAAGTTTTTTTTGCGAAAATCTCATTTTTTTCATCTATAACTTTTCTCCGAATATCTCCGCAGCCGTTCACTCAATAGGAAAAAGAAAAAGTTCCGGAAAAAAAAATGATAAGTTTTTTTTTACGAAAATCTCATTTTTTTCATCTCTAAACTTTCTCCGAATATTTTCGCAGCCATTCACTCGGGTAATAGGAAAAAGGGAAATCTCCGAAAAAAAAATAATTTTTTTTGTACGAAAATCTCATTTCTTTTCATCTTTACCTTTTCTCCGAATATGTCCGCAGCCGTTCACTCAGGTCATAGGAAAAAGAGAAATTTTCGGGAAAAAATGAGGAATCATGAATTTTCAGTAAAAAAAATGTGTTTTTGGGAAATAGACCAGAACTTGAATCTGTTTTAAATCATTTTTTCTCCGAAAATCTCAAATACGACTAAAATATGAGAAATTATGAAAAATTTGGAGAAAAATTTGCACTAGGGGCCCCTACGAACCGAAGCCAGGAACGCTACCAACGGACCATCTCATCGCTTGTAGAATATGTGCACTTTCTGGTACTTACGATTCGCGGCCGGATGGATGATTGGCTTCTTTTTGGGGATAATGCTTTATCGCTTGATGAAAGTATGAGAATTAATATAATAATACCAATATAAATATATTTCAGCTTACTTTTTTTAATTATAATTTATTTGGCATAGGAACGGGTGTGAGTAAAGCGTAAACAATTTTATATAAGATAAATAAGTTGTAATTGAGATTTATTATTATATTTAAATTAACGTATAAACTAAAAAATAAGCGAGCAGAGTGCGCCATACATTTTTTCGTATACATCAATAATGCAGAGAATCAAGAGTTAAATAAGCATTGAAATAATCTAAAAGCCTCCCGCGTGCCGTCGGGTGACGTCACGCGCGAGTCGTGCTCAGATTGCTTTTTCCCTCGAAGCCTTCCTTTTGGCTTGGCCGCACATGAACGTGCTCAGTGTCGATGTGTTGGTGTAGCTGCCGAAGGCGCGGTCGGGAGACTTCGACCGTGCTCGGCTCTTTCCGAAGACGTCCGAGCGTCGTTCGCTCACGGACACGCGCTACTATGATTGGGTGATGGGCGCGTAAGAGACTAGAGAGGGGGTAGCTTTTACGCGCGATCTGGCTGTACTGATCGACGATTCAAAATCACCGCGCGGACGGAGCCAGCAGTGGTAGCGCCGCCAGGCGGGTACAATCCGCGGATCATTCATCACTTTCACAACCATTTCGCCAGCATTGCGTTCGGGCTCCTTTACTCTAGTCTCCATGCGAGCGACGCTCGGACGTCTTCGGAAAGAGCCGAGCGCCATCGAAGTTTCCCGACCGCGCCTTCGGCAGCTACACCAATCCATGGACGCTGAGCACGTTCATGTGCGGCCAAGCCGAAACGAAGGCTTCGAGGGAAAAAGCAATCTGAGCACTTCTCGCGCGTGACGTCACCCGACGGCACGAGCGAGGCTTTTAGATGATTTCAATGCTTATTTAGCTCTTGATTCTCTGCGTTATTAATGTATACAAAAAAATGTATCGCACACTCTGATCGCTTATTATTTTAGTTTATACGTTAATTTAAATATAATAATAAATCGAAATTACAACTTATTTATCTTCTAAAATATTGTTTACCCTTTACTCACACCCGTCCTTACGCCAAATAAATTATAATTCATAAAAGTAAGCGGAAATATATTTATATTCGTATTATTATATTAATTTTCATAGCTCTCATATGAAAACTCTCATATGAAAAACACCAAAAAAAAAAAACTTCAAAACCTTAGATTTCAACAAACCAAGAACATACATCTTCACATTTTCAATCATGACGAATTTTTAAGAACAATATCATCACAAACACATCTGAACCAAAACAATATACATCACCTAAATTATCAAAACATAAATCAAAAACACAAAATCACAACATCTTATACTCACCTCTTACTAATAGACAACAGGACACAAATAATAATCTTTCCACTGATCCTCTGAATAATATAAATTCGACAATCACATTAAATAAAACGAAAGAATGGCTTATAAATCTCTCCAACATTGATATTCCGCTACACATTTCCACATTCTTGTCTCTAGGTGAAAAGTTTTGTTTTCCTTACCTCAAACTCTCAAACATAAAAACTCATATTCACAAATCGATCTCCGAACTTGAGTCCAAATTAGATTTTTTACTCGACAAACCTAGACAAATCGAAATTAGAACCAGATTCACTAAAATCTTAAACAAAATAAATATTCCAACATCATTTTCCAACACTAATCAAATTATAAAACACACGTCCTCATTCTTAAAAAACAACCCTCAACTTTTAGTTACACGAGCTGACAAAGGAAATTCAACAGTCATTCTTAACAAATCAGATTACATTACAAAAACTCATAATTTACTCGCAGATTCCTCAACTTACAAATTAACAAATAGAAATCCCATCAACACTCTACAAAAAGGCATTAACAATATTCTCTCCAGATGGAAAACCCTAAAATTCATTGATGAAACAAAATACAAATACTCAAAGGCTGAAAATTGCAACCTATCTCGTCATTATTGTCTGCCAAAAATTCATAAAAATAATTATCCACTTCGTCCAATAGTATCATCAATAAATAGTCCAACACATAAACTAGCTGAATTTATACAATCTAAACTTTCTAAATTAATCAATACGACTAATTCACACGTCAAAGATAGTTTCCACCTAAAACATTCACATTCTAACATCTCAATTCCACTCAACTACAAATTGGTCTCGTTTGATGTTGTTTCTCTCTATACCAACATCCTATTACAACTTGTTATTCAAAGCCTTCAAAGAAGATCAAATCTATTTTCAAAAACATTTCCTTTAAACGAAATAATTAAAGCCATAGAATACATCATGTTCTCAACTTTCTTTATATTTCAAAATAAAATTTACCAACAAATCTCAGGGTTACCAATGGGCTCACCTCTGGCTCCAATACTATCTAACATCGTTATGATTGATCTTCAAACAAATTGTCTGGAAAATCGCTTATAGAATATGTGTACTTTCTGGTACTGACGATTCGTGGCCGGATGGATGATTGGTTGTTTTTGGGGATAATGCTTTATCGCTTGATGAAAGTATGAGAATTAATGAGTCAAAGATGTGTGCGGCCGTGTTGATGACAAGTTGCTAGTTGAAGATTCGGCTTCAGTCCGGCCAATAGAGGTTTTCCAAGGTCAGCGATGGAAATAAATGATGCTTTCTTACGTTTCGACCCTTTGGTTCGGGTCCTCTCCAGAAATTATATTTTTCTCTATACATTTTAATACACAAATTTTACAAATCAAGTTTGAAGGAATTAAATACACGAATGTTTTATATTATGATTGTGTTATAAAATTGTTGTGTCGTTTTGTATAACTGTTATGTTAATTCTGTTTTGGTTATAACTATATTGATTTGATACGCATAAGTTCTTGTATTGCGTTAATTCTTCTTATTCATCGGTGTTTGAAATAAGTGATGTCTGAGAGTGTGGTTTATTATACTATGGAGTTATAAAGAAATGAAATATGAGAAACGACTAACCTCGATGTTGTTGATGTTTCTAGCTTTTGCTTATATTTGGAAGGTTATTTCAAAAGACAGTATTTATGGAAGTAAATACTGTTTTGCTGGAGTATACGCAATAGATGGAAGAATTTATCGTTTTTTAGCGATTTTTATCATCTGTAAGGGATTAATAATTATAAGAAAGTTCCGTCTCTGTCACACCCAGCTCGTGTCTCGAGATTTTAGAGATAGTAGCGCCATCCCGGTAGGACCACATTTTTGTAGCCACTTTTTTCAAGTCTCTCCATAAGAGATCGGACTCCTCCCACTCTAGCCTCCCTGGTTTCACGGACGCTTTTGGATCGGGCTCGCCACAGGCGTTCGTACTCCTTACCTCTAGTCTTCCTGATGGTATCTTTTGCCGCCGCATTAAGCTTCATAGTGACAGCACAATATTACGTTAAATGCTAACAAATATGCAACAGAACAGTGATACGCCGTTGGGGCTGTTAGCAGCAACACAACATATAAAAGTAGTGGCACGTTGAGATAATGAATGCGGCACACCGTGCCGTTGCTGTTCAATAATAATTGAAGCCCATTTTTGTAGCAAGAAAATATCAAATTTAAAACATACGGTAGCAGCATACAAATGGCAAAGGGACGGCACGTTGTGCCATTCGGTTGTAGGCTTCGTTAGAGCACGGTATTCTCACACTCGCTATTCGCACAGTCAGTAATGTGCTCACAACACAAGTATGTCATCAGGACAGCACGTCATGATGCTATGCTATATCAAAAAATCAGAAACGAAGAAACAGCAAACGAACGGCAAAGCGACGGCACGTCATGCGGTTTGGTTGTAGGCTCAATTAGGGCACGCTATTGCGGCAACGAAGCGAGGAATTGGTGACAAACTGTAGCGGGGAGTTAAAGGCGTATTTCGAGCACGCTGGGACGCATCTGCGACGGCACGCTTTGTCGCGTGTTTGGAGCAATAACGCGTGCTGCATTGCCGACAGCCGGACAGCATATCGACGGCACGCTGTTTCAAAGCAATGGCAGCTGACCCCAGGTGAGTTGAGAATATAATTTAGCGTCTGAATTAAAGGAATAAAATTAAGTAGAATTCATCATTTTTTCAATAAATTATTAACCCTCCAAGTGTATTTATTATCTATTAGTTTCTTAATTTTTTTTCGACGTGCGTAAAGTACGTCGCGTAAAGCACGTAGATAGGTAAAAAAAAGTCGTACGACGGGGTCAGATTAGATGGACCGATATTAATTTGACAAGAACCTTTTTGCATTTGCTGCAAAAAAGGTGTCATTCACTTGTCAATTTTGTTGGCATCTTTACGATGCTCCTCTTCGCAACTAGACCGTCGAATTCATGTACGTGTCGTTAGTTTGCAGCAAAAGTGGAGGTGACCTTCACTGTGCGTTAGCGCCTCCACCGAAATAAAAAAAATTGGTCGCATTTGATGGCCCCCTTCACACCGTACAACTTTTGTCTGGAACATTTTTTTGTGACGTCGATAATTACCGAGTTATTTCGAGTGGCAGAGATAAGAGGGACACCCTGTATGTACACACGTTTGTATTGACAGTAACAGAAAACGTTATCATCTATGCTTATCTAATAAGTTAACTTCGATTTAAAAAATGAATAGGATATTGTTATATGTATATATATATATATATATGTGTGTGTGTGTGTGTGTGTGTATATGTATATATATCAATAGATATCCTTTCGATAATACTGTTCGATGCCGTTTTGTCAACCTTGTTCGGATGCCTATTATATGACTTTTAGATGACAGTGGTATCTTGGCATTTTTGTGCCTGTAAGAAGATATCGTTCGGATATATTGGTTTGATGACTTTACGCTAACGTACCGACAACCGACTAGAGTTAACCTTTCGTTGACACTTTGTTAACGATTAAAAGTTGCTTTATAGTTAACTATCGGACACAAATAAATTATCTGCTAAGCGAACATAAGTGCCATATAGATATCATTTTGCGACCTGGGTAATAACTGCGCCAGAATGCGACAATTTAAAGATAACATTTTTATTGTACCTTTTAAATGTGTGTTAAAATGCACTTAATAGTTTAGGCTTCGTTCTTTTTTCTTTACAAAAAAAAATCGCTAAAAATCACCGTTTTAACCCTCTAAAGCAGAACACTGCCTTAATAAGAGGAGGGACAGGAAGAATAGCATTCATCAGGATTATAAATGCGGGAAAAATGTATTGGAGAAGAAAAATAAACAGAGTGATTCGACATTCGGCGAAGTGAAAAACAAAGTACGTCCAGATTGATTGTGAGAAATGGCGGAACCACTTCCGAAAGGGCAGAAACAAAACAACCGGATCTTTCCATTTACCCTCGGTCGTCAGGTCGTTCACACCGAACAATTCCATAGTGGTCACCCTTGAGGCCGTTCGGAGAAAAGAAACGCTATGCTCGCTGATCACTTCGAGGAGAAAAGTACTCCGGTTAACACTCGATCCTCGAAGGGCATACATTCCGCGGCCGTTAGTGAGTAGGTGATGAAATAAACTTTAAAAATGTTTCACAAGTACATCCATTATCATTACATTTGTTGTGGCTGTACACGAAGCACGACAGGGAAGGCAAGTAAAGAAATACAACAATAATCCTTTGATTTCAAGCGTATATTTCTTCAACTGTATATGGGACTGATTTGCTTGTCATCCGATTTGGAATCGTTTCTTAACGTGTTTTTTTTCGAGTTTGACAACAATTTAAGAATTGCATGAATATTCGGAGTGAAGTAGGATCGACAACCAACCCGATTGAACCCGGTTCCATCTGGTTTCGTCCGCTCACTTCCGGCCGACGTGTGTTGAATGAGGACCGATCCGGCCTTCGATATTTGGATCGAGCCAAATCATTTTAGCGACTATTTCAGTCACCAATTGTTGATCCGAGGTTGTCGAGCGACTCTCGAAGATTTTAGCGACGAAGCTCGCGAAACACAGTGCATAATATCGAGTTACCTTGCACCGTTTGCTTTCTTTTTATTCGAGGAACATGGAATTTGCGCATTTCGGCTTGTTTTTGACATCGCATCATTTTGTTTGCATTTACGTGCATCAAGAATCTCACAGCGCGACAGCTTCTCCTCGTCGTTACACCGCGCCGATTAATATATTTACATCAGTGTACCCGTGGTACTCGAGACATGCTCGGCTACTTAATAAGAACATTTTTTAGAAAAATTGCTAAGAGTCGCGACGAGCTGTGGCGAGGTTCGCGCCGGCATGACCGTGTCTCCAATGAGAGTACGCAACAAAATTAATTACGCATACAATCGATACTTATCACAGTGTAAGTATAAACGCGGTTCCGCTCGGTTCGTCTAATAATTCAAAGTCTTTGATTTTTCGTTTCTACTTCCTCTGTACTTTCGTTTCTGTCTCTCGATCTCCCGCTCTCGCACTCTCTTTTATTAGTTCGTTGACTACGATCAGTCGTGCGATTTTCAGTCAAATTACCCGCTGCCAAGGGAGCGGGTGACGCCAGCTTCAACATTTATCTAGAATTACATCGTGATGGAAAGAAATCGCGTGTAATATTTGTCTGTGTTTCTATGAAGCTTCGCCGAGAGATCCGAGAATTTAAATTCCGAAGCTCTGCCGAAATCCTTTATCTGTCTTTCTCCTCTTTTAGCGGATAATTAGCGAACGCTCTTCTTAAGTGTATTCGGAGCGTAAAAAGCTCAGCAATAAATAGATTGGACGTAGTCTTGCGCGAAAGGGGGATAAAAAAAGAACGAGAAACTAGTGAAAGACTTTTGAGAGCCCTGAACATGACCTTCAGATCATTCTTGATTGCATGTCTCACTTTCTCCTTTCTCTCTTCCTTTCTCTCTCTCTCTCTCTCTCTCTCTCTCTCTCTCTCTCTCTCTCTCTCTCTCTCTCTCGCTCTCTCTCTCTCTCTATAATCTCTAGCTCTCCCTTTCCCTCTCTATATATATATCTCCTTTTTCGTTTCCCTAATGTTTCCGCAGTACTCTCGTTTAGGCTCGCAATTTTTAACCGCGTACTTCTTATCCATATAAAATTACAGTAATAATTTAATAAAATTAATATTTAGTTTTCCTAGTGGACATCTTCATCACGTCATGTTTACGCCCAGCGCTTGTCGGAAGTGCTCGTACACCACGTAGCTTATGGAGACGGCAGGGGCAACCTGTGAGGGCGAGACCAAGCAAAGTCAAGGATGAGCAAATAAAATTCTAGAAAAATTCGTTACAATAGGGACGAATGCAAATGCAAATTTCATTCCAATAGGGACTATGCAAATGCAAATAATATACCATAGATGTTTTTCTCGAAAAGAAATGTGCTTAATATTTGAAACCGTCGATCCTTTATGACGATTAATGAATAAAAGTCACCGATAATACGCTACCCGCGGCTCGTGCTGAGAGTTATAACAAATTTGTTTAAAAGCTGGTCTGGTCCTCCCCTTGTCAGTGACCATAGAGGGTTAAAAATAATTTCTAGAGGTAACAGCACCATGTTAGGAAATCTTGCAATGGGTCCTTTACACACACACAGACACACAGACACACACAGACACACACACACACACACACGCGCGCGCGCGCACACACACACACACACACACACACACATTGTAACATTTTTTTACAACACAAAATTAAAAATCTTCCGAGTGTAATTTTTCCAATTTCTAGGATCAAATCTGGAGCAAAATAGCGAAATAGTGAAAATATAAATCACTAGGAAAGTGTCAAGGTTTTGCTAAAAATATTGATTTTCACGGGCCGCTATTTCGGTAAAAAAAATATTACAAAACTGTTCTTGTACTTTTTTTCTGTATGTTTTGAGGAACCAATTATGAATATTCAATGAAAATCACACTTATCCCTTTGAAATCAACTACAATGTCCCCATATCAGTTTTCGGTCAATCATAGTGGTGTTACACCTTCAAGCAATTGAAGAAAATAAAGGCGAAGTGAGTTGTGGTAATTTACCTTTAGAAAATTTGGCGTTAAGCCTCGATACAAGCCTCGAACGCCTTCCCTGTGTAATATGTCTCGAAAAACGCTGACCATCGTATTGGGCGATTTATACGGCGCGGTTTGGGCCTGCAATCGAGTCCTGACTAGAGCTAAGGGGTAGGAGCATACCTGGCCGGCCGTACTCGATGCGGTGCCGCACAAAAGGAGCACCCAGAATGCCGGCTGCTCTTCCTTCGTGTGCGAACGCAAATATCTATTCTTCAACGTCTGTAACAATAAAATATGGAAACGTCATGCATAAGTTTCTTATGGTCGTGAAGTTTGCATCGTTGAAATGCAACGAAAATCCATTTTTTTTAAAATCATCAACTTATTATTCATCAAACATTTTTGGCCGTTCTAGGCTAGGAAAATCACTCGAACGTTTTTCGGGACATTTTTTAAGGGGTTTTCTCACTTTAGACGCTAAAAAGGCTATTTTCGTCAATTTTTTGAATAGGTTTATATTATAGATATTGATATAAAAGTCGTTACACTTAATAAATACACTTCCGAAATACATTTTTTTTAAATGTATGTATTTATGTAACTCTAACAAACTTTAAACGCGTTTTTTTCCAAACAACGTTGGCCGATGGCTTGATAATAAAATCTTCGAAACTCCTGAACCGATCCTTATGAAATTTCAACCACATATTCTTTACAACTATAGCTATAGCGCAAATCAAGGATTCTCTTAAATTTTAATCTTTACACTATTTTGTTGCCAAAAACGGTGAAAAGTTTTTTGGTTTTTGAAAAATGACCGCCATTTTGTTATTTTTGCGCATATCAAAAATCGTTTGATATGCGCTATAACCATCAACATACTGAATCTAAAACCGTTTGATTTTTTTGTTTCGGATGATCCATCTCCGAGATTTCATCAACAGTGCAGACCTATCATTTTTTAGGGCATTTTTTCCATTTTGGTCTTTAAAGACCATTTTCGTCTTTAAATAGTGACTTAAATAAATAATTTTTTTTAAATGTATTTCCCAAGTGTATCTATTAAGGGTAATAACTTTTATATCAATATCTATAATATAAACGTATCAAAAAATTCATTAAAATAGGCTTTTTTAGCGTCTAAAGTGAGAAGACCCACTCAAGTTCTGCAACCCAAATATGCAAAAAAATATTTTTGGCAAAAACTAAAATAAATAAAAATTGAAAAATGTTCGTGCTTAGATATAAAAGTATATTCAAACAAAGAGAAAACTTCATTCTTCTGCATTTCAGATAACCCAAAAAGGGGTAGATATGTCGGGTTGCGATCAAAAGATCGGTTGGCATGTTTTTTTCTTCGCCGATTCTTATTATTCATTAATAATATAACAAATAACATTATGGAGGGGAAGTCCAGAAAACCCAAAGGGAATACTACTACTGTACATTAAATGTGCTGGGGTTTGTTTAGGCTTGTTTGGATTGATACTGCTGGTGTACAAGAAAAGGTGTTTGGGTTTGGGGCCGTCCATATATTACGTCATCGATTTTTGCTGATTTTTGCCCCCCCCCCCCCGAAATAATCCTATCCTTCCTATGGTCATTATGTAATTATCGATACCGTCATCCAATGACTAGACCCCCCCCCCCCTATTTTAAAATGACGTAATTTATGGACGGCCCCTTTTCATGGCTACCCCATATCTCGTTACACCACTATCAAGTAGTCAAAAACGTTAAAAACAATTTATTACGCTTTTTTATTTGCAGTCTCGAATCTACATATGTTCATATTTCCGAAAAAGAGGCAGCCGCACGTCGCCCTCTCATGGCGATATTTACAACGATTATAATCCTTTCTCGCACTTTTCCTACCACACTTAAGGGGCCTGCATAAGCATAAAACTTAAAGAATACAATTTTTTATTGTACAGTTTTATAGTCTAGGGCCTCAAATTTAATCTGCAACAAGGATTTTGTCCAAAAAATCTAAAAATTGGGCGAGTTATAATGACTTTTATAAAGGGTCACGTCGCTCACTGCGGTATGGCGAACTTCTTTCTTTTGGGTTTTTCTCGAAACCATGTTTTATAAAACAATAAATTCGTATGTAAAAATCTATTCGTCCGATTCACTTCAAATTCTGACAGAGCATAGTTTATAATATATTCTACCGTATGAACGATATTTTTTTAAATATTCAATTTAAGTTAATAACAAATGATTGACTTCGTTTTTTTTTCTTCAAAGATCCAGCTTTTTCCTAGTTTGTTATTTTCCTAACTTTCAATATATCAAAAGAATATCCGGTGATAGGAAAGTTTTATTTTTATACTAAAAGTGCGTGTTTTTTATTTGCATTTCCGATCATCTCAGTTGCCAGAACCACTTGCACCGATTGGCCATGCAGCAACGGTGGTCATTTGTTTAGATAATATTAACGTCATTGTTTATCATTATTTTTCAAGTAAACAAAAAACTCGAACTTGTCAAGTCAATCAATTGTGTCCAAAATCCCGACATCGGCATCTCAATACTCTCATAAACAAAAATATCGAAAACCAACCTGTTTTTTCAGCCATAAGCTTATGCAGACCCGTTAAGTCTTAACGATTCTCTCAGGCCTCACGAACTTTTTTGGCTCAACCATACACCTATCTGACAAGTACAATAAATTCAAAGTCACCTCGTACACAGCCAAATCGATACCAGCGTAAGGAAGTATACCGATGAGATTGGGAATGTAGCCTCTGTAAAAACTCGTAAGACCGCCCTGTTTGTAAATCTTGAACGCCGCGTCCAAGATCCCCCTGAATTCGCCAGTTTTCCGAAGAGCCAGCCTCGTTTTCAGTACCTGCGATGAAAACCAACGAACAAGAATAAAACACCAATTGAGGGCCAAAACAGGGTCCAAAATTCTTTGTCATACCTCAAGGGGATAAATGGCCGACTGGCTAATACCACCGGCGAGGGAGCCCGCAACGAATCTCTCGTGTATCCGTAGCTCCCGTGAATCCGTGCCTTTGATCGCCCTCTTTACTTGCTCATACGCCATAAACTTGAGGGCGGTCTCGGGGCCGATCTTAAGTACGTTTATGCCGTTCCCACGCCACAGACTCACTACGCCACCCTCGCGGAGCATGTATCTGAAGCAACTCGATATGTTGCACTGACGCGTACCATGAACCTGACAAAAGAACGAAACACAAACGTTCGAAATCAAGACATGTACAACATTCGAAAAATTACGCACTTTTGTACGAGTGCTTGGAACCGTCGATTACAAGTTGCAATTCAGACGTTGTAGACAATTGGCAATTCGATGAATTGCCCAAAATTCATGTATGTAAAGTTCGTACCTGAAGATAAACTTTTATTCTGTCCAGGGGAGCTGTACAGGTGCGGGATACCGCGCCGGCTATTCCACCGGCCACCAAGTGCCTCCACCACATGCCCGAAATCATTTCGCTGTTCGTAAAGTCGTCGGGCACTCCCATGTCCTCCCCGATATCCATGTACTGAAATTTCGAAGAGACAATCAATAGAACTAATTATCAAAAAGCGTCTTTAGATCGGTTGTTGATATTCATACCGACAGGAGGTTCATAAATTATGAGACAAATTGCACAATTGTGAATTAATCTCCTTCGCAATTCGTAAATATATATGGTATATTTATTCCAAATAAGTAGGTATAATATATATGTAAGTTTATTTAAAAATTATATTAATTCACTGATATGTCGAATCATTTACACACATGTACACGTGCGCGGGCATATGTTTGTGTAAATGATTAGAAATATTAGTAGGTGGATAAACCGACACTGATGGATGGGTGGGCAGGGTTCGGCTCCGTTGGTCCCTCGAGTTAAGCAGCATTGTGTATGGCCAATACACTGGTGTGTGGTGAAAAATGACTCCTTTAAACAACATCGTTGCTATGAAAATCATTTTTCACACAATATGGCCTCATTTACAAAAAACCGTCTCCATTTGTTTACATGCACATATGAATATATAAATTGCTCTAAAAAGATGAGTCACTACTACAATAATGCTTTTATAGCAATAACCGTCATATGAAAAAACCGTTTTTTTTTATTTTCGACATGATTTCTCGAATCTTTGAAAAAGTATGATATATATGTACAAACATAATATCAAGGTTTATGAAAACGTTTTTAAAGGTCTAAAGGTAACTTAAAGGTAATTTTAATTTAAAAGTAAAGAACGACTTTATCGGTGAGTCAAATGTGAATTATTATTATGAGACACCCTTATATATTTTCCTATATAGGGGTGTGCCTGTGTATATATATTGCGACGCGATTTTTCTCGTTGCGATCGATTTGACGTACCCGAGGAAAATTGGCGACGGCATTTTGCACTGGAAATTCCTCGTTGCCGAGGCTCGGATTGACAAAGTACATTTTGAGGTTCTCGGCGCACGTGGCTCTCCATGTGATAAGTGTCAAAGTCAGATTAAGAGATTCAACGTCGCCATATTGTACGGCGGGTCTTCGTTTTTTTCTTTTCCTTTGTTTTCTTTTCTTGTTGTTGATGTCGCTTCGCTTGCATTATTTTCTCGATCGGAGGAATCAAACATCCCAGAACAAAAGAACTAAACGATCACGGGTATTTTCAGTCTTCGGAATAAACGTTGACTTGGACTAGCAGGATTTTCGCGAAACCGCCGGCTGGGCGGATTTTTCGACGCTAAAGCGTGTCCGCTAGTGACGAAAAAAATTACATAACCTAACGAATGAGTTGCGCATTTGAAATGTATTCACGGCCATTGTCGTTTGATTTGATGCAAGTGGTGTATTGTTTTTTCATTGCCCCTTGTACAGGTACTTTATGTTGCGTACGCACGAAATATTTTCGCTATTAAATTTCATTATTGAAATGAAAATGATATTATAAAATAATAATAACTTTAAAATAAAAATCATTATAAAAATGTCATAAAATCTTTTAAATTAAAATTACTATAAAATTGTAACAACTTTTAAAAGTTATTATTGTTGATGTTCTCATTATTGTTGATTATTATTATTACTGTCATTATTTATATGTGATGACAATGGAATATTAATAAAATAATAATCGAAAGCTACGATTACATTCATATATAGTGTTAATCCATTCAAAATGTCAACTTCTCTTAATACCAATAATAATGACAACAATGTTAATCTGCCGGTATTTTTCGGCGAAAAAGCGCGATTGCAGTTCCATCAGAGTCTAAAAACACTCCCCGCTAAGGAAATAGTACTTTCCTCCTTGACTTTCTTTGCTTGTCTCGCGCCCGGTAAATGAGCGGAGACCCGTTCGTGGGATGAGAGCATCGAAGGTCGCAATTGTGCGAAACCGTACGATGTTTCTTTTATATATATATATATATATATAAAACGAAGCATTTCACGTAACATTTCATTCCGAAACCCTGACTGTTTTTTATTAGGATTAATTTCTAATGTCATTTCACGAAAAAATAAAAGGCATTCCCAATTTTTAGAGCAAAAGCCGTTCTGTGTTTTTCTGACGACCTTTCGCGAAAAAACCTTTATTGATGTTTTAATTCCATTATTTCAAAATTTTATGTTTAATGAAGAAAATTGTTGCACCCAATCCGGAAGCCGATTTTTTTTTAAAGCTGTTTTGGAAGTAATTTAAATTCGATCTAAGTAGATAAATAAATGTTTTTCGTATACTTATTTTCGAAAAACATTTTATAGAGTATAGTTGCAACAAGAAACAAATAAAGTCTCTTTAACTCGTAATATCTTTTCACATGTGTGATTTTTTAAATATGTTTACCCCTTCGTTAACAATAAATAATTGAAGTTGTTTTTTTTTTTCGTAATACGAACGTTTTTTTTTCTACAACTTGACATTTTCGTCATTTTCAAGATGTCAATCAAAAAGTATCCACTGATACGAACGTTTTATTATTATACTAAAAGTACATTGTTCACTTTTTTACTTCAAATCACACTAGTTGCCAGAACCACCTACGCCGATTGCCTATGCAGCAACGACGGCCCTTTCTTCAAATAATAATAACTGCATTCTTCATCAACGTTTGCCAAAAAAAAAACTCAATCTTAGTAAGAATATGTATTAATTGTGTGTGAGATCCTGACCTCGCCAATACTCTCATCCGAAAAAAAGATTTAAAATCCTCCGTTTTGGAGCCCAAACGTATGTAGACCCCTTCATTTAAAAGTTTGACAACATTTTTCACACATGATAACATCAAAAATCTATTTGCAAAAAAATGACCCGGCTTTCGTAGCGCAACCATCACGTGGAACGTCCCACAGAGTGCTCGAGAGTGACGAAACAAAAAAAGATAACGTGACACGAGGCAATTTGGTTCATGCGCAGATGTACTTAACTTGACGTAAATCTCGAGGAAAAAATCGCTGTCGATATTGTCAAGGCTATCCATGCTGCGGCCGAGATTACTCAATTTTTTTCTACTCTTTTCTCCTCTCTTGTATTTATTTTATTGTCTCCGCCGCGCTCTTGTTGCCCCAGCAGCGAACGAGAACAAGTATGCGTCGCGATAGGGTTAAGAAGAGACGAACGAAACTCGGACTGACGAGGGCTAATCGCGGAGAGCAAATGCGAGGCTTTTCCGGCTGCGCTTTTCCCCGATACGCGTAGTGCCGCACCTCGTGCATCGCTTCGCTACGTCCAACGGCAAACTGCCAACGAAAATCGTTTGGTACATTGCCCAAAGTCAGATCCAAATACTTTCTTTCCTCGTTTGTCTCTTAGTCTGTTCCTCCTCATCTCTGTCGCGCGAGCAACTCGCGTCCGGCAGCAGATGCTCCGTACAAAAATCTTCGCCGACACGCCGCGCGCTCTAGCGAGCTCTGTAGAAGACGCATAATGAGACCCCTCGGAACGGAAAGTAAAAAAACCAACGAAAAAAAATGTCATTTCACGAAAGAACGCCCGATTTGTATTGGGATGTTGAATAAGTGCTCGCAGTATTTTCGTGAAAATTAATGCCTCATTTTAAAAAAATAGTAAAAAAACATGTGCTTGAAAGTCTGCAAGTTCAGCTAGCATTTAACATCAGTTTTCATAAAGTAATGCCTCCAATTCTCCGTCTTCAAACAGTTTCGGTGCCCCAGAGCGTTCTTTATCTTCAACATCGAAATAATTATTTTTTGAAGCGTCTAAACCAATATCTGCGTGTTGCTTCTGACAGAGCATGGCCGCGGTAAGTCCCAACAAGAATTCTGTATGATTCAGCTGCAGATTTTAAAAAAAGTAAAGTAGTGCAGTAAAATTTCCCGCAAATACTCTTTTTTGGCACGAAATTTCACATGTTTAATATGAAAAAAAAAAGTTGTTCCAACTTCGGCGCCATGACATGCACTGAATTTCAAGCTTGCTTATAGTACTTTTTTTATAGATGCGTTACCATCTTGAACTAAACGCACGCAGTTCTGATAATGTAATTTGTTGGAAAATAGCGCGAACTTATCCAACGTCTTAATAGATAAGGTTCAAATCTATACGTAGAGACGAAGAATCTGAGCGAATAAATTCGTAGCCGAGCCTTTTTTTTGCCATTTGAACGAGAGATTTTGCGACTCTCGAGACGCGATCACAAACCGCGTGTGCACCAACACGCTCTGAGGGAGAGCGCGCTTCAATCGATATCGCGAAGGCACGAGTGTTTCGTTTCAGATAACACTTTACGCGCTCGTATTCTCAGATTTCCACGCTATATACTTCGACCAAGTATCATTTATATGAATATGCACACACACACACACATACAAGACGTGCTGTGCATTTTATAGTATTCGGTATTCAATAGTGTAATTTTGATGTATTGTTCAAGTTATTTCTTTCAAGAACCGAGCCAAACTATTATTCTCAGTTTGATTAGAATATATATATATATATATATATATATATATATATATATATATATATATATATATATATATATATATATATATATATATATATATACATATACAGGGTGTCCCATTTTAATCTTACACCTGAATTTTCTCGAAAAATATTGCTCGGACGAACTATTGTGTGGAACAAAACTTCTAGGAATTGAAGGGGGACGTTTGACAAAAACGTCCCCCACACACACACACACACAAATCCTGGATACATCTGAAATAATTGAAAATGATGTTCTCACTTGAAAACTATGAACTTTATCAAAAAATTTTTTCAATAAAAGTTTTTAGTTTTCAGCTGACAAATTTTTTGGCAATAAAAAAATTTATGTTTCCGTTTGAAAAAACATGTCAGCCTTTGTAACGCCGCCATTTTGAATTTTGGCTCCTCAAATAAATTTTTTTCAAACGTCCCTCTTCAATCCCTAGAAGTTTTGTTCCACACAATATTACGTCCGAGCAATATTTTTCGAGAAAATTCAGGTGTAAGATTAAAATGGGACACCCTGTATATATATATATATATACGACACTTGCATATGATAGCGCCCAGTTTTGAGGAGAGATAGTGGTTGGGCGGCAAATCGGCGAGCTGGTTTATTCAAAGTATCGCCCATCTTTCGACCAGCAGGTGGATTTCACGCAGGAAGAATTCGACTTTTTTAGAGGCAAGCCAGTAATCTAGTCATTTTTCGACTCCTTCGAGGTGAAGTGCTGAACCGCAAGCGCTGACTGCTTGTGAGTGGAACAAATGGAAATCGGACGGAGCGATGTCGGAACGTGTCATGGCGATTCTTTAATTCTGGCCTCGTCTCGTGCAGAGGTCGCTTCAAACGCATCGGTTGCAGTCGACATAGATCCCCAGTGATGATTTCCTACCGTTTCGGCAGCTTGTTGTACATGACCCCGCTCTTTCGCGTGGTTCTCCGCGGTCCTTGTTGTTCATAAAGGAATCATCACTTTGGAAGCGGCGGAACCACTCTTTGCACGTTGTACTCGATGGAGCGTGTCCGGCATGCACTTCCTCTAGTAAACGATGCGTTTCCGCGGCCGATTTCTTTACCTCGGAATAATGAAGCATAGCTTACCGCAACTGTGACTTGATTGGAAGGAACCTTGCCATTGTAAACTCAATTGAAATAGATAACATTAACGCGTCGCACAAATGTCACGTATAGCGTTTTGGCGGGACTCTATGAACCTATCATCATGTATGTTGCCAACTTTTGAGGGGTTAGGCTACTGTGGAAATGACGAAGACCCGTTCGTCGCTTGAGGCAACTCGAATTGAAGTGGAAGGTCCAAGATATGGTGGAGGAATCGCAGATTGAAGGTAAACTTATTATTGCATTGATTGAACCACTGGTAAAACTTTAAAAGCGTTTTTCTCAAAACTATTTGTCAAAGCGGTGTACACGATTTGATCGACATCTAACGGACGAATTGTTTGAATTTTTCTTCTCAAGAGGGGAGATACCTTTAGGCAAGGAAAAAATGTGCTGATTTTCATGATTTGTTTTTTGAAGGAAAGATTCCTTCACCATTTTTTACACTAAGGGTATGTTTTATTACTACTTTTGACTGTCACGTGGTATTTTGTTCATCTTTAAAAATGGCGGAGGTATGGCACGGTCTTCTCGCCTGCATTTTCATAACTGACGTGACATACAGCTAAAAAACGAATCGACCGATTTTGATGAAATTTGGTATAAATTTTTCTAACCTTATTGTTTTAAACATGATCCTCAATGTTCTTGGAAATTTTGAAAGAGTTTTTTTTATTGCAAAATGTAGCCATTTTTTCGAAAAATTCAATCTTTTTGTTTCAAAGCGTACCATTCAATCGATTTTCAACATTGCTCACTTTTTCTTGGTTCATCTTCTGCGTATGAGCGCTTATGAAAGAAAAATCTTCGTTGGTTTCTTTTTCAAATTAATCCCACCGAAGCTACGTGTCACGCTGTCCGTAAACATCGGCCGCAACCCGCTTAGGAGACCGTGCAATACCTTCGCCATTTTTTAAAGATTATAAAAAAATACCATGTAACAGCCAAACGTAGTAATAAAACATACATAAAGTCTCAACAATGGTAAAGAAATCTTTCCTAAAAAAAGAATCATGACAATTAGCAATTTTTCCCTCGCCTAAAGGTATCTTCCCCCTTAACTTTAGTTATCTACAATAATGTGATTTTTTCTCGAAAAAATCGAAAAAAAGTTGAACATTTTTTTAAATTTTACCACGGTAAAAATATCTCGGCCAAGTTTTAGCCAATATTACCTATTTTTAGAATAAACTTTTTTTTCAGATCAACCGGGTGGCGAAAATCAAGTACAAGGTTGAGCCCCTCATGTTCGAAGGTCCTTCACGAGATTGTTTATAATTTCGTTAATCATTAATATTTGTTTATGAAATTTGGTACGCAAGTTTCTCAAAGTACATGCCAATAAATGTATAAACAAATTTCCAATCATCTTAGTTATTCCTTCAAAATTAATTTTTCTATGTCACCGATTTTCGGGTCGTCACAGTAACCTATCGCCTTAATTCGAGACAATAGTGTATCCGACGCCATCTAACGCCAGCGGGCGATTTCACATGCAAGTGCTTAAAATAATAAATTCAAACGCAAAACCGTGAACTTTGGAGAGGTTATGTGAGAAAAAACAGTTTTCCAAATTTAGGCAAAAGTTGGGACATGTTCTATAGCCTGTGTTTATTTTCGTGCCGCTTGGAATGAATCTATGAATATAATTGAAGCTGAGTTTTCACCGCAACGGCACGTTCTCTTCGCATTCCTCGAGATTTGTTTTTTTCTTCGCTTTTTTCCAAGTTCAGACTAGATCTGTAACATCGAAAGCCCAAAATCGTTTACTTGGAGGAACAGTTTTGTGGAAAATTAATTTATTGCTGGTGGAATAAAATGTTTACTCATAACTGCTAAAGGGACTTTTGCGATGTGCGAAACCGCCGAGTTTTCTATGATACTTGGACGAGAAAATTCGCCGCTGCCATGCAGGAATTCTTCCAGTTTGTTAGAGCCGTAAATAGAAGTGTACGCCGCGTGTGACGCTCCGTTTCCTAATTCGACACGAGCCCCGCCGACGATTAGATAAGGCGCGCAATGACGTTTGATCCAGACGAAAAAGACACCTGCGGTGCCGCACGTACGTGTCCAGACTTTTGAGTGAGACGAAATGAGGAAAAAAAGACCTCTTCGTTGCACCCGTGCGTGGGATTTCGTGATAACGAGCAATATTTATCGCGTCCTGCGTCAATAAATACGGCTAACAATGCATACCGAAAACGTTCCGCTCTCATTATTGAATTAGTCACGTTTTCACTGTACGACGAGTCTCGAGGTCCAAGAGCGATCGCGGCGATCGTAGCGGCCGAAAGTCTTCAACTTTCTCTCGTCAATAGAAATCTTCGCAGACAGTCGTTCAAAGAAAAAATAACGCTTTTCCGCGCTCTTCTCGCGCTCAGAGGCAAAATTGGGGCCTCGTCGAGGCTGAGGGGAGGCGAAGTAATCGTTCACGAAAACTCATAGCGGTGAAGACAAAATTGCGCAATTTTTTGTAACGTATGGAAGTTTGGAGTCGGGCTGAGAAAAGAGTTGGCCGAAAACGGTGAGCGGGAATGCGCTTACCCTTTGGAGAAGTTCATGATAGTTCTGTAGAAAATCAGCGCAGACTTGACAGCCGTTGTCAACGCGTTCCTGACCCAACATCACGGATCTCGATGAGGCTTCGAGCAACATTCACAAATCACCTGGTACACCCGATATATGTCTCTCTCTATCCTCAACGTAACGGGAAAACGAGAGGTAGGATCGAAAAGTCGATTCAAACGACCGGAAGTCGTTTTCGGTACGATTTTGTCATCGGGCAAAGCTGCGAGCGGGATAAAGGAAACAAACAACACAAGAAACTCATCGTTCGGTCACGGATCCCGAGACACTGAGCAAACTCGATTTCACACGCTCGCTCGGCGGCTCTTGTCCCCCTCCCCACCTAGACTGTGCGGCGGTAGTGGGAGTGACGGTACGTAAATGGTGATGGCACGGGGGAAGCCCCCACGTTGGTCCCCGCAACGTCAGGGGGCGCCAAACACAGTCGCTTCCAACGTTCAAATTCGACGAGGTCTTTTGTTCACTCTTCGAACCTAACCAACGTACGTAAGACGCTCCAATCTCCCGAATCAATAACTGGAGGGAAAGTGAGGTTAAGCGGAAACGCCGATCGGCGAACGGGAGCGTGAAATACGCGGTCAGCGCCATCTTCTGTCAAACCGGAAGTCAACATTTTTTCGCTGCTCTTGCTGTTACGACTTTCGAATATACGTAAGGAAACGAGGCACTCGTCGATTTTCAACGAGATAAAATACAAGTAAAGATAAAAGTATTTTCGGATTCTTCGGGACGGCGGCCAAGCAATAAAATTCAGTCGAAACGACGAAACGAAAGTGGCAAGGCCGCCTCACGATCGAAAGGATATCGCGATAAAAACTTTTTTTCCCTCGACGATAGCGATCGCATTCTTGGGAGCGCGATGCGTCAATTTTTCCGCAAAAAATTTACGTAACAAAATAAGGCAAAAAATACACCCGGACAGTGTACATTATCATTTGGAATGTCCGGAACGAATGAACGCGGAGCAACTTCGTGAGAGGGGAATACGCGTATTCCGAGAACGCGTATGACGTCAGGCCTATCCACGTCGAGCTGATGAAATGCCCGTGGATTATTTCAACACTGTCGTATAGAGTATCTCTCTCTCTCTCTCTCTCTCTCTCTCTCTCTCTCTCTCTCTCTCTCTCTCCGTCTGCGGATGCACAGGCTCTAGATGCATCGTTTGTTGAGCAATGTCCCAATTATTGGGCACGTTTTTTTTCACAACCAGCGTCCAGTTAGAATCGGATCGGTAACCGGCTCTTCCGGCCGAATAGTCAGGACGACTGGTGTTCGGCTCGAGTGACGCTCTAAAAGTACGTAGATGTTTTTCGTAAACTCTATGAGCGACAAATCGAGTCCAATTCTTAGCAACCTCTACCGGCTCCAGCCGGTAACAGTCAAACTTCCTCCTCGCCCGATTGCGGCTTCTATGCAAATTCGGCGCACCGGGCGAAAAAAAAGAGCGGAAGAGAACGCGAAATAGCGCAGTCGTGGCGAGGCGACAAAATGTTCGCAAGATCTGTTCCGGAAAATCGTTTTTTTTGTCTTCTTACTGGGGCCAATAGTTTTGAACCAAGAGGATGGGTTTCTTTTTTAATTAGCGGAATATTTTACACGGAATATCAACTTGACACATCCGGAAATCCGACGAGTTTTCGGTCGAAGCGATTTCCGGTTTGAAGCAGCCATGGCGCGGCTCCTAATTGACCGATTGACAATTATGCACAGTGTTTAAAGAGGATTTCGATAGGCGCGGAAGCACTTCTTTCTGCAGGAAAAAGCCACCCATAAATAAAAACTGAAGTCCCATGAAAAATATCGACAAAGCTTTGAAAATCTGCGGGAAATCGAAAAATCATCATAGCCGAATAAATCAAACGGCGTTTCGAGAAACAATCGATTGCGGACAGAATGAGCACAGAGCAGACTTTCAATTTCCAAGGCCGAGAGAATTACGTGTCATTGCACGAAGCCACGCGATTTTTTGCCTGTATTCGAAATAACTTTAATTTCTAATGTTTTCGTTGCGCTTGCATTCACGTAGGTGATTGTAATCCCCTCGTTCCTGCCAAAGTCTCGAATTCTCATCAAAACTCGCCGAAAAAATGAATGGTAATTTTGGCGACATCCGATGGCGTAGCATTAAAAGTCTCAACGATCCCGAACGAAATGTACACAAGACTTTCACGCCTTTTTACAAAACACGACGACGAGGCACTTTGAACCGCCGTGCGGACTCCGGTAGCGTCACATGGAAGCTCAAACGTCATACACGCCGTCGTAAGACGCGTGCTGTCAAACATTTCGACACCAAGTGAAAACACAACTGTGTACGCGTAAACACGTTAACTGTCTCGCGTTGGAGAATGTAATTCATCTAATTGATCGTCCCAGTTGTATAAACAAACGGCGGCAATTACACGCGATAGCGAAAAGAAAAAACAAACGCAAAGGAGCTTTCCATCGCTCTCGTTCTTTCGTAATATCGAGATTTCGTTCAGCGTCAACAAAAACAGCTCAGAAATTTACGAGCCTAATTCTCCATTTTCGGTTCTCCACGGGGATAGATCAGTTTGTTTTTGTCCCCCTCTAAGATTTCGGGTGGTTGAATTTTCATCCGTTTTTTCGCGCGATAAGAGATCCGCTGCGGCAGCCCGTCAATGAGCAGCCGTCCTTCGCGGGAGTTTCATTGATCGATTTGTGCGTGCGCGTTGCGTGCGCGCGATGTTATCGCGGACGCGATAAACGAATCAATCCGCGCAAGGATTTGAGCAATAAGGAAAGTCCAACGGTACTTTTGCTTTTTCGAAAATAAAAACGCGGCAAATTCCGCCGACTTGTTTGTTTCTTTCGAGAAGGAAAGCCGCCGAGAGGGCGGAGGGGTAAACGAATCATTTGGAAGAGTGAGAAACGGAAGAAAAATCTCACCGCTGAAATTTAAATTCTTGAATCGTGATACGGGAAAAGTACGGACTCGATTGCTCTCCCTCTCTCTCTCTCTCTCTCTCTCTCTCTCTCTCTCTCTCTCTCTCTCTCTCTCTCTCTCTCTCTCTCTCTTCTCTCTCTATCTCTCCCTCTCGCCCCGTGCTCGTAGTGAAACGACTGTGACGACGAAGTAGAACGCGATTGCATCGTAGACCGTTCTACTTTGAACCATTGGACACCGCAGGCTCTCATGACCTCGATGACCAATTTCCCATGGCATTTTTGTGTCACTCGCAATTGTCCAATATCCAATAATCGTTCATCTCTCTCTCTCTCTCTCTCTCTCTCTCTCTCTCTCTCTCTCTCTCTCTCCTTCTCTTTCTCTCGGTCGTCCAGAACGGATAGATGTCGATGTCTACGAAACTTTGAGAATAATAAAGTATTTTCAATATCATGCGAAATTCTGAATTAATTAAAGATTGGGGAGAAAAGAGACGAAAAGGGAGAGAGAGAGAGAGACAGATATCTTGATTGAGAAAGATTTATTGATTGATTTAATGATTGAGAGGGAGATCGCAAAAATTGCGAGAAGAATAGTGTGAGAGAAAGAGAAAGAGACAGATGTATACCGTTTGGAAATGATTTCCAGTGATTTTCTCCCGTACTTGCTACTACGAGAACTCGGGCTTCCCGTGACTCATTTTTAGCAAGCCGCAAAACTACCATCGACTCGAGCATTGAGCGCGCATGCTCCGACAGCCCGCGACGATTATGACACGTCACGAGACGCTGCGCTGGCAACATACAGCTGTGCATGTATAAAAGCGGGGGAAAGAACAGCTGGGAAACAAGGTCAGTCTTCAGCCATGACACCATGTACGTGTGTGTGTGTGTGTGTGTGTGTGTGTGTGTGTGTGTGTGTGTGTGTGTGTGTGTGTGTGTGTGTGTGTGTGTGTGTGTGTGTGTGTGTGTGTGTGTGTGTGCCCGCACGCGTCCGAGTATGTGTGACCGCGCGTGTGAAATGTACAGGGCAACAGAGGGCAAGCTACGTCATTCTTCGGAGTTACCGACGAGCCCTCGTCAATCGACGAATCGGGATCCAAGATCCACCGTATTTAAATCTCCTCCAATAGGACAGTGGCTTCGCTGACGAGTTCTCGTCTCGCGTTCATCTCATCTTCGAGCCTCTATACAGTACGGGTATATACAGGGTGTCCCATTTTTATCGCACTCCAAAAATAAATCGCGAAAATGAAAGCGTATAATAATATTTTTCTATAAAAGGTGTATGTTTTTTTTTTTTTTTTTTTTGGTCACGCGTATACCATATCACGCGACAATGTCCATTACCTCAAACGACAAGATACACTTTTTATTTCCTTGAAAAATAGAGGAGTTTTAATAGAATTTAAAGGAAAAAAATTATTTCACCGCTCTAGGATAAAGAGGACGAAAATTATGGCACGAAGTTTTGAACTACCACCTGCACGGGGTGCAGCGGTGAAGGTTGCGAGGACGGATCTGTGGGTGAAGGTTGCGAGGAAGTGGCTGTGGGACAGACGAACATATGAGTGATCTCGTGAGCAAACGATTTTGGACCTACTTTTATTTTTTATTATTGGTTAATGCAATGTGAAAATGATATATACGCCCTAGTCATACCATTGATGTGCTGCTTATCGATGAACATGCGTCGGAATGTTCTCCATTTTCAATATTTCAAAGTCCGATAACTTCCGTATTTTTTAAGCTAGACGGCTTGTATTTTACTTTGTTATCGCCGTTTTAAAATGAACTATTTTTTAAAGAAAATGGACAAATTTCGAAAAAAAGAGTCCCGACCATAATATTAGGGCGGTGTGAGGGTGTACGTGCTATATAGAGCCTGGAAGACAGTGCTAAATGAATAATTATGATAACGTGTTAAATGATAAATTATGATAAACTAACATCCATCAATTATTTAATCCTCAATCGATAAACTGAAGCTCAATTAAGGCCTCAACTAATTCCTGAGTTCCAACGTATACCCTTGCACATTTTTACGCCTTACCCTTCCCAATTGAACCTTTTCCTATCAGGCCCTCCCCGCACTTCGCTAATCTAACCTTTAGACGAGGAAAAAAAATTGCTGATTTCATGATTTTTTTTAAGGCAAGATTTCTTTACCATTTTTGATGACGTTGAAGTTTGCATCGTTGGAATGCAACGAAAATTTATATTTTCTTTTTTCGCAAATGTCCTCCGGCAGATTTGAGATACGAAGATCAAGCAAACACTTTTTTAGGATTCTTATTTAGCGATCTACAACAAATCTGCAAAACATGATTTTGGATAATAATGATAATCAGAAATTAAAAAGAATCAAGCCTATCCATTTTTTAGACGTAGGGTATGCTTTATCACGACTTTTGAGAGTTAGATGGTTTTTTATTATTAATCTTTAAAAATGACGGAGGTATTCCACAGGCACAGTTTTCTAAACTGGCGTGGCGTATAGCTAAAAAACGAATCGACCGATTTTTATTAAATTTGGTATAAATCTTTTTACCCTTGTTGTCTAAACTAAGCCCAACTGTTGTGTAAACATAATTTTAACTGTTTTCGAAAATTAAAAAGAAAAGGAACTTTTCACTGCAAAATGTGGCCATTTTTCAGAAAATTTTATCTTTTTTTCAAAGCATACCATTCGATCGTTTTTCAACATTTCCCACTTTTTCTTGGTTTATATTCTGCGTATGAGTGTTATTGAAAGAAAAATCTTCGTTGGTTTTTTTCAGTTTCATACAACATCCGCCGCAATCTGTTTAGAAAACCGTACCATACCTCCGCCATTCTTAAAGATTAATAAAAAAAATACCATTTCACAGCTAAAAGTAGTGATAAAACACCCTGAGTGCCAAAAGTGGTGGAGAAATCTTTGCTTTAAAAAAGATCATGAAAATCAGCAATTTTTCTTCGCCTAAAGGTGCCGCGGGCACGAGGAAACTGTGAAAAGCCCATACCGGTATAGACGGCCCCATATTCTACTGATTCTGTGGTGCACATACTCAAGTATCCACACCAAGGTATGAGAAGTATGGGCCTTCCGCTCACTGATTGACGTGCCAGCCAGTGCACGGCTAAGCGCTCACCGCTCCGAATACCGACCATGCACAACGCTGCTTAACTCGAAAGACTACCGGAACCCGACTGTCCATCCACCAGTGTCGGTGATAAAAAGCTTACTGAATAAACATATAGTTAAGAAGACACGCTTAAATATATCCATTAACTGACGATAAGCTGGCTGATTATATACGTATATTTATATATTCAGTGAATTTATGGCCAATGAATAAATTACCATACGTAATCCCATTTATTCTTTAACATATCTATATCTATAAAAGGACATGTCCTGACTGACTCACAGATCAACACACAACCCAAACCACGGATGGCAGAAACGTAAAAATTGGACGGTAGTTTCCTTTTATAGTGTTAACACCGACTAAGAAAGGAATTTGTGATATTCAACCCCTGAAGGGGTAAAAAGGGTTGTTAAAGTTTTGTATGGAACATTATATTCTACTGGGCCAAATCACTTGGGACTCGGTATAAATAATCTTTGAAGAACGTAATTGAACATGTATTTGAGTATTTTTCGAAACATCCCAAGTTAAGGGGTGAAAAAGGGTGTTGAAATTTCTATGAAAAAAATACTTGTAATTTATATATATAAAAGACAAAGGTATTATATATATAAGGGGCCCAGCCTAAACCGCTAAATGTAGAAACGTGACATTGGGCATGTTGATTTGATTATATAGGCACCATTAAAGAAGGGCTTCTTCGAAATTCAACCCTTAAGGGGAGAAAAGGGGTGGCAAAGTTTATATGGAATTTTTCAATATCTGGTTGGATTTACTTGAAATTAGGTATTCGTGCTTCTTGACACAATTAATGCAACGCGTGTTCCAGCATTTTTAGAAATTCAACCCCTAAGGAGAGAAAGAGGGTGGCAAAGTGTGTGTGGAAAATAAAAACCTGGTCAGAAGATTTACTAGAAACTTAGTATTAATGCTCATCAACACAATTAATAAAATACGCATTTTACAAGGAGACGGCACGACCGTGGGGTCGGGGATTTGGCCGAACGTTTTGGTGGTGAAAGAGGACCCCTAGCACCTCACGTGATTAAAGTAGTAGGACGCACTACTCGAAAAATTCCGAGAAAAATCGATTCAAAGTTTCTTAGGCGCCTTATGAGTTTAAAATGTCAGGCACTTGTCGAGCCGCCGTCTAGTCTAGACGGTTAGGGCTCGGTGTTTTGCGCCGGAGGTCTCGGGTTCGATTCTTCCTTCAGATCTTTTTTTTTGTCTTTCCAACAATTATTCAAAACGTTTCTCTTCCCTCCATTATTTTTAAAAATTTATTTACATCATTTTTTTTTAATTATTTTCATTTTTTCCCAATAAAACAATTCATAACGGTGGGTTTATTATTTTTCATCGTAAAGTATATGAGGAGGAACATTGGGTTTTTAATGAGAATAACAGAGTCGATTAGGAAAAATTCAATTTTTATTCACATAATAATTATATACGAAAACCGCAGTGGTAATTATCGTAGAAACAAACAAAGCAATAATTTTTGCGACATCTTGCGCAACATATAAAAGCGGATTTTTTACAATCGCAGGGAGTTTGCAATACATCCGTACAAAAACATGTCCCATTAACATTCATTAAAATGTTTCTAGACAAGACAAATGTTTACAGACAAGTTCAAAATTTCATAAAGCACTTGCAAAATTGCAGCGAATTGTTAGAGCAGAATCGTGAAATTAATTCCCGGGAAGATTGTATAAAAATCCATTCAATAATTCACCATCAATTATCGTCACCAATATTCCGAGACATGATTCAATACGCCTGGTTTGCCTCAAAATTATCAGTTACTAGAAACATTTTCATGAATGTTAATGGGACATGTTTTTGTACAGATGTATTGCAAACTCCCTGCGATTGTAAAAAATCCGCTTTTATATGTTGCGCAAGATGTCGCAAAAATTATTGCTTTGTTTATTTCTACGATAATTACCACTGCGGTTTTTGTATATAATTATTATATGAATAAAAATTGAATTTTTCCTAATCGACTTTGTCATTCTCATCAAAAACCCAATGTTCCTCCTCATATACTTTACAATGAAAAATGAAAAACCCACCGTTATGAATTGTTTTATTGGGAAAAAAAAGAAAATAATTTTCAAAAAATAATGTAAATAATTTTTTTCAATAATGTAGGGTTGAGAAACGTTCTGAATAATTGTTGGGATAACAAAAAGAAAAAAAATAAGATCCGAGAGACAGAAAGGACTGCGGCGAGAAGGAAAGAGAACAAGAAAAATCGAGAGAGACAGAGAGAGGGAGAGGCAGAAATAAGAAATGAGAGAGAGGATCACGATTTCATCGTTGTCGGAACGAGCGCAAGGATATTTCACGACGTTGTCCTACATTGAAGGAGCTTTCTCTCTACGATCTGGATGGACAATCATGCGCGATGACAAAAGGTTGCCCCCGCCCCGAGACGATTGTACAAGGACTAGATCCCTTCTGTGTGTTTTAACGATTTTCCTTCGTTTTTTTAAAAATAATTATTATACCTATTCTGTGGTTTTTAAACTGACGTAACAGATCTCCCACTCCGAGGTTCCTCTACCCCACTCCTAACTAGGTCCAGTCGATATTGCAAACGACTGAATAGCTCTGCCGTTTGCCGGTAGAGGCCACCGCCATCCGGCGCTGCTTACAAATGAACATTGCTACAATGCTTCTGTCTGCTACTTCGCAGGCAATACCTCTACTAGTCTAGCTTCCACCCAACGTTGGCAATCTGACATTTTTGTGAAATGATCTACAATCGCAGTTCCCGGCTGCGCTCGACCTTGTTTTGGCAAATTACAATGTGCAATGAAACTTGTTGGATCGACGAGAACTTATGATTTTGCCATTTTTGCATATGGCAATACATACTATAGTTTTTATTTACGATTTTCGCCACGCGTAAAATTTTCCGCAGTAGGTCAAGTTATTTGCAACCCAGGTACTCATACTCAATTGATTTGGTTCGGTATTCCGAAGCACACGGTTGATTTGTAAATTAGTGGCGAGAATACGCATCGGGGAAATCCCCGAACTCGTATGTTCGACACTAAGAGTGAAGAGAAACAGAAGCGAGCGTGTAGTGCTAAGCGGACGAACCGGAAGTCCAGTAATAAAAAGTGTCGCCTCGAGATGGCCGCTCACTGCCGCCCGGTCTGAATCATTTTTCGGAATTACAGCATGGCGGACATACCGGAAGTACCTTTTAATTTTAAATTGCTTTTGTTAGTCCACAAGCCTGGCAATGCACCGCGATGTTTCGGTTCCTATTTGCAATATTTGGAGCTTCACTTCACTTGTACTATATGACGCGTTTGACGCCACAGTATCTGCCGACTGCAACAAGGTGGCGTTCATAAACGTATCGGCGAGCCGTCACTACCGATACTCTCCCTCCTGTTTCTCTTTACTCTTGGTTTTCGAATCACCTGAAACTCCGTTCCCTATGTCGCTCGCGTGTGACTCACCGTCGAGTGGCGCCAGTACAGTATGAGATCGTGTATATTGGTGCTCGGGGCATACAGAAGAAAGTCTCGCCATTCGTTGAAACTAATGTTGAGACTACCATCCTGATCCATCCTGAAATTTGAGTAGCAAAGGAACTTTATTGCATGAGACGGCGCTCGAATTGCCGAGGAGAGAAGACGTTATTTTTAAATCCAACAAGCGAGTTAAGAAAGAGAAAGGCGCAAAGTAGCTGTTCACTTCCTTTTTTCGGCTCTGTTCGCTGCTCTCGCTTACCGCTGCAACAATTTTCTCGCCTCTCCCCTGTCCATCTCTATGCCCAAGTCCTTAAACGCCCTTATCAACTCCTCCAGATCGATTTTACCTGCAAACGTGATGGTAGAAAATTTCAGTGGGTTCATTCGTGGAATAAAAGAGGGTATTCGTTATCCCAATTGAAGGAAAGATCGAAAATGCGAGGAGAGAGGGGTAATGGTTTTGAAGTCTGGATCGTTGGACGCAACAGAATTTCTTTTTCTATTTTTTATTTCCTAATTTTCATTATTTCTAGGGTTTTATTTTATAGAATTTGTCATTGTTTAGTTCAAATATGAAAAAAGAAAATGGTAAAATAATAAAAATGCGGTAATAAAGATATGAAAAAGAATTCTTGTTGCATTTCAACGATGTAAACTTCAAGACCATGTGGGGAAAGAAACTCACCATCTCTATTCTTGTCCAAATCAGAGAACTGGAGGCGGAGGTTCTTCTCGTGCTCCTTGACATAATGGATGAATTCCGCCAAACTAATGTCCCCGCTCTTGCTCTTGTCCGACTGAGCCAGGAATTTCTATTCACCAGGATGTACAATGGTGGAATGTTAATCATTGCTCGAAAGTTGATAATAATAAACGTCATATGAAAATTTGAACCTTAACAATGATTTTTCTAAGTTATTTTAAGCGCATTTGATATAGAAGGATTTTTAATAATTTAACTGAGTATGAAAATATCATTATTGGCATTCTCATTATTTTCTTGTCTACTCATTTTGGCTATTGAGACAAATGTAGAAAATTCTCTCTCGGTTTTATAGATATATATATATCTCTATAGTTATAGTTATAATCTCCATAGACATAGTTGTGCCTGTTGTATACAACAGGCACAACTTTGGCACTGATCTAAATTCTCTTTACTTCCCTTACTATTCCAAGCACCATTATAGGTTGTCATTGACACGCGGATCAACCTCGCACGGAAGCCATACAAAATGTTATGTAAATCCTTTGGGGATGAGGGATTTACCACACCTATCAAGCACAATTTCTTTGGTACATTGAAGTATACCGTGCTACTAATGGCATTGAATAAGAGACAAATCCTTTATGCAATACCATTATAGAGGAAAATTAAAGAATTTCTAAAATCTTTCTGTATGGCTGAAGTTGATTTCTGATTAATGAGTATTGACTGCTATTGGTTGAAGTTGATAGTTATTTTCGTTTTTCACGAGTTATAAAAGCATAATGACGATTGAGTATAAAACCATAAAGCAATATTTATATATACCTGGGGTAACGAAATTTATAAAATCGTGATAACATGTTTTTCTCATCAATTTTTAAAGTTATGTCGATGATTTTCATTCTTAAAAAAATTCATTACAGAATATTTGGAAGTTGCAAAATGGTTTAGTTACAAAATTACAAGTTATTACGAAATTCGAGTACTAAGTAAATAGTTACAAAATTCGATAATAAATTAAATATTCTCAATTCGTACAAAAATGTAATAGTTACAAATTTCGACAATTTGATAAAAATTCCATACGACGAAAAATCTCATCGCGATTTTAAAAATTACGATCTTTTTTTTACTACAAATGTTGCCCGCTCGAAGAGAATACTTGTTGTTCGAGGCATAAAAAAAACGTTCATGCTGAAGAATACGACAATATTTCCTGAAAAATTCTAAAGAATACGTGAATATTCCCTGAAAAATTCTAAAAAATGTTCCCTCAATCACTGCTACTTCATTATTGTTATTATTCCATGCTTTGTATCCAACCATAAATGTTAAAACAAACTAGCCTCCAAACGGCAGGAGCAACGAAATTTCGTCTATATAAAAAAGGTAAAAAAGGTGAGACTCAAACCGAATTATCGTCCAACAAAACTTTTCGTACGAGTTGTCGGTGTGACATACACAGCACGAGAAAAAAATGAAAAATCGGTAAAAATCGAACGTCGAACAAGTTGCAAAAAAAACGAAGACGCATCGAGCAAAAGAGGGGGGGGGGGGGGGGCTGGCCGCCGGCATTGCGTGCGCGATGCGATGAACTGAAGAACAGTATACGAAAGAAAAAGAAAAGGAGTTACCTCAGCGTAACGTTTGTGAACGCCGACCTCGTGGAGCGCCTTGGAAAGATCGTGCACGTCGATTCTCCCGTTACCATCGAGATCGAGTTGCTGAAATATTTTTGAGAGCCGCTCCTCGTCCTGGGCCGGTAACTCGTGGAGGTAGTGGGCGGGCATTACCCCGCCGACCATGCCTCCACGACTTGCAGGCATTTTTTTTTCTATTTCCTGGACCAGCGAGCTTTTTGGCCTCGTGCAGAGAGCAGAGATGAACAAAAGGGAGAGAAAAGTATAAAAACAAAGGAAGAAAGATGAAGAGAACGGTTCGAACGCGGTGCGGCAGGAAAAATTTCCGCTTTCTAATCGTGTTGCCTGTCCACACGTAACTTGATCACTGTGTATTTTCTTTTTTGCGTTACTTTTTCGTACACTCACACACGCACTACGAGTTTCGTTGCTCGCCTGGTACGGCGAGAAAAACAAACGTGAGAGGGCTTTATCGTATTAACGCACCCGGGTGTTCCGCATCGCGTTCGATCCGCGACGCTGGCGATGTATGCGCGCAGAAGAATTTTGCTGTAAACCACACACACAAACGCACGCGCGCGAGCGCGCACCGGCGCTGTGGAACGGCGAAATAGGATTTTTCGATCCTGCGAAGAGCCGTGCGCAGCCACGCTACATTCGGCCTTCTTTCACGCTTTTTGTTTCGTCTTCCCTCGCTCTACCTCGTGAATCGTACGTTAATGAAATTCCAGCTCGTCGCAAATGTATGGCGCGAGCTATAACGGTCCGTCGGACGCGTTCTACGGGACTAAACGTCTCGCGCGTCTTGCACGTCGCGCCCTTGCGAGAACTCCTGCGAAAACGTGAGACCGCGATTCAATACGCGCAGGAAGGAAGAGCGCCGCAGGAGGGTGGTGGGCGGGGGACCTCTCGCCTATTAATCGGAAATCGCGTGTACGTTTGACCCATCGTGCACACGATTGCGTACGCGACGCGGGAACCTCCTCATAGCTGTAATGTATTATTGATCGGGATTATTTCGTACGTCCGGGAAATCACGCGTATGTCGTATGTCCCGCAAGCGTTCGAACGGGGTCGCGTTCCACGTGAAAGCCGCTAACGTCAACGCGGCTGATGCTTCAACAGCCTCCGCGCTGGACGCGTGCCGCGATCTAGCGGTGATCACAGCAAGCGCGAGGCCGCGAGCGCGACCGACTTCGCCATCTATGAGAATGTAGCTGCACCTTACGGCCAAAGTATCCGCCAGGGACACGGTCTTACATACAGGTCTTGAAACTCGCTCAAAACTTCAGTGGTGGGGGATGGCCTCTTATTGAAGCACCGACTGTTTCAACTCGTGACCACGAGGATCGCTGCTATAGAGTGATGCAGGCTGTGTGAGAGAGACGGAAATAGATTTCAAAAGTAAACAAAACCCAAATACAACCGCTGATTCACGCGAACACACGCGACGTGCTCTACTTGTAAACTTGTAAAAACGGCGATATTGAAAAATGACTAAGTGGTGTATTGTGCCAACGTGTAAAACAGGCTCTCGAAGTGAAAAATCGAAACGCTCAGTGTTTCGGGTGCCGAGAGACTTGGCGCAATTAACAAAATGGGAGGCCGCGATACCGGGAGTTGGGAAATTAGAGCCGAGACTCGTTGTGTGCGAAAATCATTTCGAACCGAAATATATTCATTGAGAATGGGCGAAACAGGCGTTGGAGCCGGGAACCTGAAAAAAAATGAAAAATTATCGGGATCATTACAATAAATACTTTCCAGGCTGGAAAACATAAAACAAAGTTAGTGAATTATTTTCATTTATCCTACTCGAGAGTCCTTCGCTTAAAGGTCGGAAAAGAGGTGTTTTTTTAAATTTACCAACGCAAACCGTTTCGGAAACTGCAAAATAGAGATTATTGAAAAGGTTTCTTGGGGCATGCATTAAAATTTTTCGAAGAGGAAATTAAGAATTGCAAAAGAAGCATTGTTTCTTAAGTATTTGTTTCATTTTCAAGAAATACATCCTGCAAGTGTTTTGGTCTGGATTCCACTTCGGTCTGGAATAGTTGCCATTTATTTTCCGGTCAATTAAAACAACGCGTAAAGCCTATTTTTTTTATAAAAGCTTAAATATGTTTTTAAAAAAACGAGCGCACAGCGATCGAACCTCTGAAAGCAGCATTACGATGCTTGCACTAAACCCTTCGACCAACACGAGCTCACATTGACACCTATATAAAAACATTCATATTCATTGTACCCGGGGAAAAAAGTTCATATCTGAATATATCTGAATGTATCTGAATCATGTCTGTAGAATCAGATATGATCAGACAAGAAAAATGGCCAGGTCTGATCATGTAATGTCATGACAGATCATGTATGCTTATATCTGAGCATGTATGATCATATCAGAGCCATTTTTATAATTTCGAGAGCAGACCCGTCCATATTGCAGCAGGTCTGACCAGATCCAATCCGTAGACAAGATCTGATCTTGTTGGACCAGATCTGATCTTTTTGGGCCAGATCTGATCATGTCGGACAGATCTAATCTTATTAGACCAAATCTGATCTTGTCAGATAGATTTGACCCTACCGGACCAGATCTGAATATATAAGAATAAAATACCGTGGATCCCAGTACCCGGGAAAAAAAGTTCATGTCTGAGTGGATATGTTCATATATGTTTCAGATATTGTCATATAGGCATCAGATATAATCATACCTGACATTTTACAGTATCATATATGATTATGTCTGATCATATTCCACATCATATATGCATATATAAGATCATATCTTATCAAATACGGTATCTGGCCTGATCATATATGAACTTATATCTGTTTATATCTGGCTAAGTACCAAGACGAGTTGGTACCGTAAATTCGTATCTGAACATACATGATGTGATATGTGAACGTATCTGTACGTATAAGATCATATCCGATGAAATACGGTAACAGACTCCGCTATATAGATCTCATATATGTTTTTATCTGGTCAGGTACGAAGGCGAGTTGGCAGCGTGAAACCATATCTGAACATATATGATGTGATATGTAAGCAGGTACGTTCATATAAAATTCTATCCCATCAGATACGATACCAAACCTGGAAAATATGCGAAGTCTTATACACTCATACCTTTTCATATATGCACTTCAGTTGTTCACACATGAAAACGTCTAAATATATGAAACGATATATGAGGATATGAGACGATATCCGATCAGATACGGCACCTAACCTGACTGTATTATATGTGATCATGTGAGTTACTATAATATTGTTAATTATTAACACGTAAAGTGATGACGTGTTAATAACCCCGCTCTATATATGTAAACATTTTAGTATTTTCATGACTGCTGTAATAAGGTTTGATCTGTTTCAACAGGGTAAGATTTGCTCCGCTGCAGTCGGAGTCATACCTGGTCTGTTGGTCCAGATAAACTATGATTCTATCATATGGGCCGGTCTATTGTTCATAGATGTCCAGGTCTACTGGGATCCACGGTATTTTATTCTTATACGTTCAGATCTGGTCCGGTAGGATCAGATCTGTATGACATGATCAAATCTGGCCCAATTGAATCAGATCTGGTCCAACAAGATCAGATCTTGCCTGGGGATTGGATCTGGTGAGACCTGCTGCGATACGGACGGGCCTGCTCTCAAAATGATAAAAATGGATCTGATATGATCATACATGCTCGGATATAAGCATACATGATCTGTCATGACACTACATGATCAGACCTGGCCATTTTTCTTGTCTGATCATATCTGATTCTACAGATATGATTCAGATACATTCAGATATATTCAGATATGAACTTTTTTCCCCGGGTAGACCTGGACATCTATGAACAATAGACCTGCCCATATGATAGAATCATAGTTTATCTGAACTATCAGACCAGGTATGACTCCGACTATACCAGAGCAAATCTTACCCTGTTGAAACAGAGCAAACCTTATTAGAGCAGTCCTGAAGATATTAAAATGTTCACATATATAGAGCGGGTTTACACGTCATCACTCGACGTGTTAATAATTAACAATATTATAGTAACTCACATGATCCCATATAATACAGTCAGGTGAGATGCCGTATCTGATGGGATATTGTTTCATATATTTAGACGTTTTCATGTGTGAACAACTGAACTGCATATACGATAAGGCAGTGAATTTCAACCGGTGTGCCGCGGCACACTGGTGTGCCGTGAGTGTATTTCTTGTGTGCCGCCAAAAAATAGGCGGATGTATGTATCACGTGATAATACCCGGGCACCGATCGTGACGAGTGTCGTTTCGCGGGGCGAAGTCCAATACGAAGTCTCGCCGTAAGAATTTTACAGAGATTCAAGTGTGCCGCCTTATAAAAAAGGTTGACAAACACTGCGATAAGGTATGGGTGTATAAGATTTCGTATATTTTCCAGGTTTGGTATCGTATCTGATGGAATAGAATTTTATATGAACGTACCTGCTCATACATCACATCATATATGTTCAGATATGGTTTCACGCTGCCAACTCGCCTTGGTACCTGACCAGATAAAAACATATATGAGATCTATATAGCAGAGTCTGGTACCGTATTTGATCGGATATGATCTTATACGAACAGATACGTTCAGATATCACATAATGTATGTTCAGATACGAATTTACGGTACCAACTCGCCTTGGTACTTAGTCAGATATAAACAGATATGAGTTCATATATGGTCAGGCCAGATACCGTATTTGATCAGATATGATCTTATATATGCATATATGATGTCGAATATGATCAGACCTAATCATACGTGATACTGTAAAATGTCAGATATGAATATATCTGATACATATATGACAATATCTGAAACATATATGAACATATCCACTCAGAGATGAAATTTTTTTCCCGGGTACCCACTTGGATAACTATAGTCTTTTGGTTTTTTCAGGCTTACGATAAAGTTACTTTTAATTGTATTTAGGTCCATCATGCATTTTTGACATTGAATATCATAATTTGCCTACACCAGCCAATTATACAGCTAGGTTAGGTTCCGATGAGTCAACAATCGATTTCCATCTCTCTTGCACAGCCTGCATCACTCTATCGCAGCGACACTCGTGGTCAATAGGCAAAACGGCCGGTGCTTCAATCCGAGGACATACCCCCACGACCAGAGTTTCAAGACCTGTATGTAAGACCGTGGTGGTGGGGGTTCGCTCAACGTTCGGTTCCATGGAGACTAGATACAGGAGCCTAATCTCGGCTTCTCAAGTGATGCCCGAAATTAAAGGCAACAGGGATGGCGCTACAATCGCGCGAAGGGTTGCGGTGCTAGCTTCACTCGACAACAGACCGAACGCGACTTTGACGTCACATTGAATTTTGTTTTCGTAATTTTCATGTGGAAAATACTCTAATAATAATATAATAATACTTTTACATGACAATGTTTGTGTGTGTGTGTGTGCGTGTGTTTAGTTTCCAATTAAGTTTCAAATATATAAGTTGTAGAAAACAACCCTATGTGATTTTTTTATCCTAAAGCCTTTGAAAGTTGGTACAAAAATTAGATTTGCAAAAATTTTTACGGACTTAATTTTTTATTTGAAAACTTTTCGGCTCATGTGTGAAAGTAGTATTTTAGTACGTTAGGCCCACTATTATACTCCGCAAAGAAAAAAATCACGGGAGTACACTTAATAATTTAATTTAATTTACGAACTGTCGTATAAAATTAGTATCTTACAAAAAATCACGAAACCAAATAACTTTTGAACCACTGAAAATCGTATAACATACATGGGGGTTTAATCGATAGGTATTGAGGTCCCCCATCCTTATGCGTCGTTTGATCCACTCCTCGCGTTACACTCTGTATATTGCTAGGCTCGTCCATCTCACTACTATGCTATAGCATAGTAGTGAGAAGGCTCCGTACTCTATGCTAACATACTAATTAATGAGATATCAAACATGGTGGGATAAACGCGGAAGGTAAAGAACTTTAAAAACTTGTAGAAACATGTGAAGGAATATTGGCAATTATAATAAATGATGATTGAACTTTTAAAAGTTAACAATACTTATTTATTAAGAATATAATAACCATCGAGACCGCTCTCAATTTAGCAAAATTTTCGCTCTTTTCGTTCGCTCTAGTAACGTGTCAAACTCGCGTTCAGTCTGTGTCGAGTGAAGCTAGCACTGCAACCCTTCGCGCGATCGCAGCGCCATCCCTGTTGCCTTCATTTTTGGGCACGCTTTTTTTATGGTTTCCCCTTTGGAGTTTAGGCTCCTGTATCTACTCTCCATGGTTCGGTTCGGTCGATATATAAGACCGTGGTCTTACATACAGGTTTTGAACCGGCGGTAGTGGGAGAAAGTTCACCTACCGTCCAGTATTTGCTTCAATTTTCCGCCGCATGGTGCGCATAGAAAAGAGAGTGATGTATGCGAAGAAGACAGCAATATCATATGTCTCTGTCTTGCATACAGCGCATGCACTTTAGACTGTTATACCTCGGTATACGGGTTCTTTCTTCTTTTTTGTAAAACATATCCATTAGCCGGAAAGTAACCGAAAAAACGATGTATTTGCATGCTAAAATGAACAAATGAATACATACATCCTTAAAAATATAACCAAACCTATATTAACCGCGTGCAAAACTCGCTCGACTATGATAATAATTATTGGTATTTTGTTCTTTGTATTGCGATGGTAGTTGAGCTGAATTGTTACGCTGCGCACTCGGAACCCGAAAGTTCTGGACTGTCACTGAATTAATATGTCAATAACAGTTATTTAGGCATATCCAATTTTTTTATCCGTGTAACAATTTCCAACTGCTATACGCACATACGCCTATACGACGAAACATTTCATGATCGGTTCAAGTTAGTCTCATGACACCCCCCGATCACAACGACACACGGTGGCGACGACAAGAAAAAAAACTTGGACACTAAGCGGCACACTCGCCGCCTATCAAATACGACCGTCGTTTCAAGACTTGTATGTAAGACCGTAGGAGAAACCAAAAGTGTATTTTCCATCGTGAATCCGCTAAAATAGCTGTAACCGAGAGATTTTCTGTGAGACAGAGACAATATAACGGTGCATGCGCGATATAGCTTAACTCAAGAATCTAAATTTTCCACAAGTAATTTGAAAACTAATGATGTTCCTATGCAAATAGAAATACATAAACTCATAAACTGACGAGTATGAATCCGAAAAATCTATCCAGTAACTAATTAACAGGCTTCTGTAACGTAGCCTGTTTTGCACTTTGTAATAATGCAGGGTTTCATCTTCACATTTAATGTAACTGCACGAAAACGATTGTTTTTTATAGCACTCGACTGATCATGGGAGTAGCCACGGTGGAGCAAGACGGTGGGAGTCTTGCCCCGCCCCCCCCCCCCCCTCCGACTTATGTTGTCAAGCGAAAAATATATGAAAATGAAATTACATAACTTTAATATTGAACCCGGTGCGTTGGTCTAGCGGTTAGCGTGCTGACCAGCGAATCGGGAGGTCGCAGGTTCGAATCCCAGTCGCGTCACTTTCGTCGTGAAATACTCGTCACTTCGACATTTCTCGGCGAAAGAAGACTAGTTCCGTGACTGGGAGGCAAACTTGAGACCGGCTGTATCGGTACAGATTTTCCGCAGTTTCCCTATGCCCATGGCAGATGTCATGGTGAATACGACACAGAGGGGGAAGTCGGCTGCGGCCGCACGGTGGAGGGGGTGTGGAATAGGGGGTTGAGGGGGTATGGGGAATAGGAAGTAGAACGAAGTTGAGGCGAATCGGGGCTCGAAAAAAGGGGAAGACCCTGTGTACGACTGGAACGAACCAATAATTTAAAAAAACTTTAATATTGACATTTGAAAATTAGTACGAGATTAATACAGAATAATATTAAAACGAGGAATAAGTAACTTTACTTTCGAGTATTTCAAATAAAGCCATTTTAAATCGGCTTTAAACTGTTCGTCGGCTAGGTATTTTTATTATTAAAAAACATATGTATGTACACCGATGCTGTGCAGGGATACAGCGATGTGGTTCCATGAAAATGCCAGGCCAATCTGCCAAGTACGTAATCGTTAGAACACAAGACGTATTGACATTTCAAAATTAGTACAAAGTTAATACACAATAGTATTGAAACTACGAGTAGGTAATTTACTTTCGAGCGTTGCAAATAAAACCATTTTAAACCAGCTTCAAATTGTCCGTCGGCTATGTATTTTTATTATTTTTTGTTATATGTATGTATACACTCTCTGATAGACAAACGTGCTGTGAAAATTCACATGTCAGCATTATAGCGGCAAGAGGACAGCATACGGCGGCACACCGTGACACCAATATGCTGTCTTTTGCTTCCGCATTAAGCTGCAAACTTGCGCCACAGTGTGTGGTTTGGTGGAATAAATGTGTGATGCCAAGACGGCAAGTTTGCAGCAAATATACGCAACAATTACCTGCTGCAACAACGGTACTGATGCGGCAAGCTCCAGATTTGGAGTGATGTCATCTTTATATCGCGTTTCAGTCATGAATGCACCACGCTGTGACGCTCTGTTGCCGGTAAAACGAGGCAAGTTATTGCGGCATTGGGACGGAAAATTTGGAATACGTTATTCCGGCAAGGTTAGGGCACATTAGCGGCACGCTGTGATGTTCCATTACCGACAAAAAAAGGTACATGGTTATAAACATAGGCAGATTCGCTACGACGAATGTCAGGATCCTAAAATTAGTTATATAAGTTGAACCAGTTGGATGGTCGAGTGGTTAACGTGCTTACCTTCTATACCAACACATCTTGAAGTTGCGGGTTCGAATCCCAGCTTCGTACTTTTGGAAAAAAATAATTTCGGGCATGACGCGTAGCCCTCAGTCATGCGCGGGCGTCGTATTGTATTCAATAAAATTATTTATTTTTCCCTCTTTTTATTCCCACCTGCCCAGCTACCGTTAATGTAGAACCCCATTAGCCGGTCACAACACCGCAATAGCGGGCCTCGTATCTACCGACGAAGGAGCGTTACGGCGTGTTGCAAATATGCCGGCAACGGAATGTCACAGCACGCCGCCAATGTGCCCTCACCTTGCCGAATAGCGTATTCCAAATTTTCCGTCTCAATGCCGCGAGAACGTGCCTCGTTTCTAACGGCAATGGAGCGTCATAGCGTACCTCCAAAGTGCGCTCCTCAGCTTGCCGAAATAGAGCATTCCAATTTTTCTGTCGCAATGTTGCAATGACCCAGCAATGAACGTGCTCCAAATGTACCGCCAATATTCTGTATTTTCGCACTGCAATATTAACACCAGCATTCACGCGAGGATGCGCAATGCTGTGCTGCTAGAACACAGCTTAATGCAGCGGCAAAGGATGCCATTTTTCGGTCACAACTTGCTCTCGCTTGGCGTGGTGTTGCCAATGTGTTTTCGCCAAATTTCTTACTGGGCTGATTACGCCGCGTCGGCTGGGCCGATTTGAATGGTTGTTTCTTTGCTGTACAGGGAAACACAGCGATGTGGTCCCATGAAAATGTTATGCAAATCTGCCATGTATGTTTTCCAAAAATCTGAAAAACCTCGTAATCCTAACATGTTTCTCAACATCTGGGCCTCAATTCAGAATGACAACTGACAAGGGGAGATCGGCATTCGTCATCACCGATTTCACAGTATATGTAGGGCTTGACTTGAAATGAAAGTCACGCAAGTGGGAGCTCCAGATGACCAAGCGTTTAAGAAATAAATTTTTGTGGCGGATCGGTCAATACATAAGCCTTTTATGTTAACATATTTTTTCAAGTAGTGGTTGGCGCAGCGGCAAGAATTCGGATTTGTAATTCGAGGGTCGCGGGTCCGAGTCCCTGTGCGGAAACTTTTTTTTGTTCTTTCGCTTCTTTTTCAATTTTACGATACTTACGCAGCAAATGAACCAACATAATGCATAATGCATAATGTATTATATTTATTTATATTTTCACAAAAGGCATAGGGCGTCATTATTTTAACAAGCGCATAATCGTGAGAAATTTGGGATTGCGAATAACTTTCCAAGAAGGAATTGTAATTAAAGCGTACACGAGGACTTCGTGTAAAAATTAGACACTTTTATTATTATACAGTTGATGAATTCCATGTGCTTGGGGTGATTTGTCGTAAAAACAGGGGAAGCAGTGTCGGTACTTTGCACACGTTATAAACGCCGCATTTTTGCAGTTACATGGTTGTTTGAAAGTATCCATAGAAAAAAAACTTGATTTACATTCATAAACCATTCTCTCTCATCGCACAGTTTGGCAGCGAACCATGCGTAACGCATCATGTTGCCGAATATTGGCGAGGATAGATGGTGATGTACGATGGAATATCTTTTGATAGTCTTCTCGGGATGTGATTTCTTTTACGCTGTCCCGATGAGAGAAGATCAGTTTTGAATCTTTCCGATCAAGTTCTTTACCTGGCGATCAACATATCCATCGCAGGGTTGCACTAACGGAGTACATTTGGGGGGAATCACTTTGATACTGCACGTTGGCAATTCTTCTTCATCTTGGAAAACCTGGTCGTATAATTGTGGATTTGTTTGTCGTCCCCACAAGTCATTTAACAGAAGAAATTTGTTCTCCTGCGCGTAGGGCTTTATCACATCAGTTAAACATTTTTTGTACAAGGCTGTTGTGAGTTTACCAGATTTTGAAGAAGTAATGACAACATTTCTATATTTTGCCGCGTACTCATACACCGATTTTTTAACCCGCGGTCCAAAGAAGGCCTCTTTGGACCTCTACTCTCTTGTATGCATACGTAGACTGTTGGCAATCGTTTTCCAGAAAGGCTCATAGCATATTGCGCTGTATACGAGTGGGTTACTTTGTTCATATCCTATCGTTTCAAGAAAAATACTTTATACATACAAGAATATACGATTGTAAATATTTTATTATACGCGATGTTAAAAGGATATTTCGATTGACGTAGACGAATGAGAATTCTTCACTTATTACCTGTTTAATCGGTGTTGATAACAAAATCCTTGTTGTAATTGGGAAGAAGAGCCCGAGCCTAGACCCGAAAGTTCTCTGCCGCAGCATGGGTTTTCTCAATAGTGGCAGTCTCTCTTTCCGATAAAAATTCGCAACTTTTCTCTGACGAATCTTTTGCCGTGGTTCAAAGTCTTTGACCCACGTTTCCGAGGCTTTGAATTTCAAATTTAGAAATTGACTAGCGGCAGCAAGTGCCCATTGTTGCAAGTTTCTTGTGGTGACGCCGCGCTTCTACGAAGCGATCATTTATCCAGGTATCAATTGTGATGTATTTATCCTTCCGGATTCCACTCTTTTTAATGTGTTCTTCCCAAATGTTCCAATATCGCACATTCTTCATGCCAGATGCTCCTTTCGTTTGCAGACTCTTCAATTTGTTACGTCCCCGTGAACTTATCGAATCTTAGGGAGGACGCAATACGGTATTGACTTCGCTTTGGGGTTAAAAATTAATTCCTGTACCCAGGGAGGGAAGTCACGTCTTTGGTATGGGAAGAATGACGGTTGGATAATGAGTTAGTGATGAGGAAGATCGAATAATACGAGAGTTTTGCATAAATGCTTTGCTTACTCTATTTATTTGCGGATAATTCGCCGTGTGTTCCTTTCGTTCCAATGGTCGTCTAATAATAGTGGTTATAGTTTCTTTTCTCGGAGGTATCGTTTTGAGATTCGCATTATTGTTGTTACAATTTCTCCATGATTCTAATATTCACACAGCGATTACATGAAGATTAAAGAGCTATAATATTAACACGTACATCGAACGATTTATAGTGTTCGCACTATGGTTACACGAAATTAAATAGTTACAACATTTACACACGATTGAATAGTTAAAATGGTTGCAATGTTCAAGATGCGAATGTAGTTCTTTGAAGGCAATTGATTACAGCGGTCGTGGTTTAGATTTGGACTGTATTCAATAGTTTAATAGATGTTCGCAGAGTCGTAAAGTTGAAAGATACGGTGGTGATGCAAGGGTTTAGATTTGGCAATTGAATACTTCGCGATGGGCTTAGACTTCTTTTGAGGAGAGTCTTTGACCGTTATTGGAAGATGAAACGCGACTGGACAATACGTACAGTGGGCCTTGCTGAATTTCGACTGGTATACTTCGCTGACGGTACCATTAGCCGCGAGATTGAGATTGAGACTGAGACTGACGGATTGAGACTGGAGATTGACCTCGGCTGACTGCTGCGTAACTCCGGCGGCGGGGCTGAAATCGGGACTGCACGCTGCTGTGGTCCCGGTCCTTCCTTTTATACCCTTTGTTCAGGGGTGGTCGTCTCTAGAAAGATCTTCCGCGTGTCGACAATCTTGGGTGACTTTCCCTCTTTTGGGGATGTTACCTTTTTTGGGGTGGCCTTCTCTCAATTTTTCGGTAATTTAGCTAAGAGGTCCTCCTCGTGTTGGCGATCCCGGTCGACCTTCGCCTTCCTGGTAGAGATTTTAGGGGGTGCGTGTGTATAACTTAGAGGTGCCCGGGAAAAAAAGTTCATGTCTGAGTGGATATGTTCATATATGTTTCAGATATTGTCATATAGGCATCAGATATAATCATACCTGACATTTTACAGTATCATATATGATTATGTCTGATCATATTCCACATCATATATGCATATATAATATCATATCTTATCAAATACGGTATCTGGCCTGATCATATATGAACTTATATCTGTTTATATCTGGCTAAGTACCAAGACGAGTTGGTACCGTAAATTCGTATCTGAACATACATGATGTGATATGTGAACGTATCTGTACGTATAAGATCATATCCGATGAAATACGGTAACAGACTCCGCTATATAGATCTCATATATGTTTTTATCTGGTCAGGTACGAAGGCGAGTTGGCAGCGTGAAACCATATCTGAACATATATGATGTGATATGTGAGCAGGTACGTTCATATAAAATTCTATCCCATCAGATACGATACCAAACCTGGAAAATATACGAAGTCTTATACACTCATACCTTTTCGTATATGCACTTCAGTTGTTCACACATGAAAACGTCTAAATATATGAAACGATATATGAGGATATGAGACGATATCCGATCAGATACGGCACCTAACCTGACTGTATTATATGTGATCATGTGAGTTACTATAATATTGTTAATTATTAACACGTAAAGTGATGACGTGTTAATAACCCCGCTCTATATATGTAAACATTTTAGTATTTTCATGACTGCTGTAATAAGGTTTGATCTGTTTCAACAGGGTAAGATTTGCTCCGCTACAGTCGGAGTCATACCTGGTCTGTTGGTCCAGATAAACTATGATTCTATCATATGGGCCGGTCTATTGTTCATAGATGTCCAGGTCTACTGGGATCCACGGTATTTTATTCTTATACGTTCAGATCTGGTCCGGTAGGATCAGATCTGTATGACATGATCAAATCTGGCCCAATTGAATCAGATCTGGTCCAACAAGATCAGATCTTGCCTGGGGATTGGATCTGGTGAGACCTGCTGCGATACGGACGGGCCTGCTCTTAAAATGATAAAAATGGATCTGATATGATCATACATGCTCGGATATAAGCATACATGATCTGTCATGACACTACATGATCAGACCTGGCCATTTTTCTTGTCTGATCATATCTGATTCTACAGATATGATTCAGATACATTCAGATATATTCAGATATGAACTTTTTTCCCCGGGTGAGTCTTTCGTTGCGGTACCCGTGGCGGGTATTTCTTCGATTCCTGGTATAGTCGGTTTTTACGATCCTCCGCATGTTAATAAGAGTGCGTCAGAAGTGCCTCCTTGTATAGTTTGGTCGGCGGTTGTGATATGATTAGGTTTTGTATCGGCTGAGTGGCTCTTTCCTTTTCAACCTGTCGGAGGGGTGATCTGGCTGGTTCCGATCTACACGGTACCCTTGGATTTTTATGACAAAGCTCGCCTTTTCATCGCCAATAACTCTCATGAAGATTATTCGGATGTTTATTGTAAGTATGAGCTGGACACCAATATCAGATATAATTTCGTTCTTCGGTTAATTTGATTTCCTTTTACGAGGTGCCATGGGCTTTTACGACAAAGCGTGCCTTTTCGGTGTGGCCCGTTTTTATATAGAATATTCGGATGCCTCCTGTGGGCTTGGTGCTCGTGCTATAGGCGACAGTGTTTCGTGGGGTGGTTCGGTCAATCGATGGGGTGACTGAAGTTCATTTCCTAGTAGCGTGATAGTCCAGGGAAAAATTGTCGTGGGGTTGGGGTGAGATGTAACACGTGTAGACATTGAGCCGGTGATAAAAATCGCGGCGGCCTGGTAATTCTTGGAGTCTTCTAGGTTGCGGGCTTTTGTCACCGCGAAAGGGGTTTCCTTTCCCTTCCCGATATTCTTCATATCGTCCGGATTTCGTGTCGTAACAAATTTCCACTTTGGATGTGGTTTTGCAAGATTAACCGCCATTATTTTGTAATCGAGTGGATTGAAATCTGATCTCTAATTTTGTTCATCTGGTTCGTAGTCATAGTTTGACGAAATGACACCCTCCACTTGTTCATATTCGCCACCTTCGTCGACTTCTTCGGACGAAATCAGCTCATTGTCGCACACAAACGTATACTCGGATAAAACTTCCACTACTTTCTCGTGTATTTTACTTGCAATTTGAATGCGTTCTTCGGTCATTACCGCGGAACTTTCTGATGTGATCAAATCTTACTCGTCCAAAAGATGTAAACTATAATCCAACGCCGTTTTCAATCGTTGGTTCGACGCTTCACTGTGGAGGCTATCACCTCGTGGCTACTGGTCTTTTTTTACTGATATTCCAGGCACATTAATATTTTCACTTTTACCATCTGACATTTTTGGTCGCCTTGACATTTCTCACAATATTCTCACAATATGCTTACAACATTCTCATAATATTCTTGCAATATTCACGTTACTTGATCAAGAGCGAGCAAGCAAATAAGCTACCTAGCTAGCGTTGTCCCTATCGGTTGTTGGTCGGACCTACATACTTTTTTTTCTACCGGCGCCGAGAACCTATTGTTCGTGTACAGCTGCCGAGGGCTGCTCGAAAGTCAAAATAAAGCGATCGATATACGAAGTCCTCGTGTACGCTTTAATCACATTTCCTTCTCGGAAAGTTATTCACATTCCCAAATTTTCGACGATTATGCGTCTGTTAAAATGATTAAGCCCTATGCTTTTCGCGAAAATATAAATACATTATTTCGGTTCATTTGTGGCGTATGTATCGTAAAAATTGAAAAGCGAAAGAAAAAAAAAGTTTCTGCACGGGGAATCGAACCCGTGACCCTCGCATTACGAATTCGAACTCTTGCCGCTGCGGAAACCACTGCTTGGAAATTATGCTAACACCAAAGACTCATGTATTGATCGATCCGCGACAAAAAATTTCTTTCCTAAACGCTTGGTCATATGGAGCTCGCACGTGCGTCACTTTCTTTTCTAGTCAAGCCCTAGATATACCGTGAATCCGGACGAAATCGGTGATGACGAGTAGCCGACCTCTTCTCGTGAGCGAATCCTTGCTTCGAAAACGCGCCGATTTGTATGTAGATGACACCGATGAAACCTGATATACGCATGGCGCGACAGGTCTTGTCCTACAGAATTCAGGCCCAGGGGCCACTCAATCGAAATGTCATAAAAGTTTTAAGTGACAAACAAGTCAGTCAATAGAGTATGCTAATTTCATAGGCTAGATTTAGATAAGTAAAGTTTAGTTAAGCAGTTTGGTAATTTGTCTGTGAAGGTTTTATTAGGAAAACGACAGTACTTTATGAGTAATTTAACAAATTTCGTTAGTCGTATTTATGTAGCTGAGTTAATTAATCTTGTAAAATTCAATAAATGAGAACCCAAAAATGATAAAAACCATTACAACTAAATCTCGTATGCAGAAAAACTTTAACTGGAATGTTCACATTTTACTGATTGGCCTCAAATGTTTATTTTATTCTTAGGATTGCCAAAGTGTAAATTTCAACGGCCAACGAAGTGAGCTCAGAGCTGCTATGCCAGGGTAGGGAAAGGCTGCAGAAAAGCGAAGCGCCCGGCCCGCTGCGATGTACCCCTTTTTTCTTTTGCCGTTATTCCAAAATGATGTGTTATGAAACGGTGTGAATGGTATGTCAAAATCTATTATTCCAATTCATTTCAAATTCGAACAGAGCATAGTATATACCATTTTTTATCATAGGACCGAATGATTTATTTATATGTTTATCCATTTGATACAAACAAATAATTGAAGTTGTTGTTTTGAGCAAAGATCGAACTTTTTTCTACAGCTTGTCATTTTCGTAATTATCAAGATTTATAAAAAGTAGCCTGTCATACGGAAGTTTTATTTTGATACTGAAAACACATTTTTGTTAAATTTTCTTTTTCCGATCAAATTGATTGCCAGAACCACCTACACCGAACGGCCCTGCACCAACGGCAGCACGTTGTTAAAAAAATAACAATATTGCTTGTCAATATTTTTCAACGAAAAAACCCAAACTTGACAAGACCGTATATTAATTGTATGTAAAATCTCGTCTACGTCATCCTAATACTCTCACCGAAAACAATATAGAAAATAGGCTGGTTTTTCGGGCCCCAACTTATCCAAATTTTCGAGAATCGAGCGCAAAACGTTTTATTCCGCCGAATAGATTTCTTGAACAATCCGAAAAGACACCAGTCATTTTTCGGCCGTTTTGTTAGACGTCTACCGTCAATATCGACATACGTATCTGTGTTACGAAAATTTTATTTGCCGTACGCAACGTGGCAATTGATCACATTAAGGGACGTAGCGCGGCGTGGCAATGTCGGGAAATTAAATTCGCCGTATAGAATTGTTATATTGAATATATAAATATATTACACCTTGCTTTTACAGTACACTTGTTGCAAAATACATGAAATATAACTTTAAGATTTTTTTGTTTTTGTCTGTGTGTGTGTCTTTTGTCTCTTCTTGTTCTTTTCGTCAAATCGAAGCGCCATATTTCGTTATACGCAATGGATACATCCACCGCATACGATAATTTAAACGTTTACGAATTTAGGCAATTTTTGTTCTCGTAATAAATATCGCGTTACGATAGCGGATTTTCACGATATATATATACACACATCAGTATCCGTATGACGCGTCGCTCCATCGAAAAACATTCGGAGCGATCCTTAGGCTAAAAAGTCCAAATTCGCACGTTCATATAAATATTAGACGTTTGCTTTCACTCAATCTCTTTCCCATTCCAGTTTTTTTTGCCGTCGTTTTTCACCAACATTATTGAGACCTTGTCGTTTGTTTTTTTATTTGTTATTTTTTCTTTTCTTTTTTTCTTCGAGGCTTCGGTGATTTTGCGAAGTAGGCACATCGATAGAAACAGTTATACAAAAAGCTATATAACGGGTGATCGCCGTGGGAACGAGAGCGAAAATGTTTTTTTTATATGTCGTTTTTCGTTTTTTCTTACTTAATCCTTGTTCTTTGATTCGTCGCTCCGATACTCAAGCATCGATCACCCTTTTCTCCTTCATTTCGGTTTTTTTTAATCGAATTTTGATCGAGCTTATACCAACAGATGTATGATCCATGAAGTTGAAGTTCACATAGTTGGAATGCAACGAACATTCTCTTCAATTCGTCTTTTTTCTTTATGTTGCATTTTTTTTACTTTTTCTCACACCTCTACATTGGTAGATCTGTAACGAGAATACTAAAAAAAACGTTTTTGTTTCTTCTTTCTAGCCTAGATCCTCGACAAAATAGGGTAACGGGGGAAAAACGTTTGATTGTATTCCAGAGATGCAGACTTCAACTTCATCAGGAACGCCCTATCGTTTAAGTGTACTGGATATATATGTATACACACACACACATACATATGTGTGTATATATACATATACATATATATACACAGGCATTATATACGGATATGTATATAATTACTACATTTTTTTAATCGCATGTTCAAACAAAGAACTTTAATAAAAGATTGTATGCAATTGTCATACTGTAAATGTAGGTACGCCTGTACTTATGCATGTATACATCTACATGTGTGTATATATAAATATACGGATGAGTATACCCGTATGGATGTATATACATATACATATACATGATTATACACATAACGACATGTTTAACATGCAATTAATCTGAAGCTACGAACAGAGTTTTGTTGCGCTTTTTTTCCACTTTCCTCTCTTACACAGCCCTTCGTCTCTTCTTTCTACATATATTATTATTATTGTTGTTATTATTATCATTACTATTATCATTAATATTGATAATGATTATTATACGTTTCCTTGCATCCTTCTAGCAATACGTACCCTCTCCCTCGATTGAAGCAATGTGTTTTCTTTCTTTGTCTCTCTCTTTCTCTCTTTCTCTGCCCTTTCTTTATCGCTACATGGTCTTTGCACACAATGATTTACCGCGACAAAAGTCTGGAAAGGAATACAGAAGAAGCCGAAGGGAAAGGAATAAAGAAGAAGCCGAAACTCTAGAGAGACAGAGGGAGAGGGAGAGAGAGCGACAGAGGGGGAGCGCGAAAAGTAGAGCCCGAAATAAAATGATTCATTAGTATAACTACCAACGCAATGCATATATAATATTTGAAACGTAAATTACATAGTTTTCTGTTAACGTCGTTACGCAATAATGAAACATAACAAATTTGGCAATATCAATATCTCTATCTAATTTGCAAACTATCGTAATAAAAATGTCTTTAAGGTTCCCTTCTTTTCATCGCTTTTTTTCTTCTTTTTGTGGGAGGGAGAGAGAATTTACGTGGCCTTCGAAAAACGGAAGGGATTTTCATTGCACCATTTGGCGAAAACGAAAGAACGGAACGAAAAAAGAAAAGAAAACAGAACAAAAGAAACGACCAAGAAAGGCGACTCCACATTTGTGGGCATGAAACAATATTATGCAAGTCTAGTGACTCGATTTAGTCTCGTTTGTGGTTGAATCGTTTATTCGGTTCATATTTCTCTTTTTTCTTCTCATTCTTCTTCTGCTTCTGCTTCTTCTTTTCTTTCGGCATTACGTTGAACTCACTGAATTCGGCATTGATAAAACCTCGATGATCAATCAAATGTGCTAATCTATATTACATACATACAAACAAAACATACATATACATACATATATATATATGTATAAGTCTGAGTCTATATACGCATACGTATCTCTATAGACATGTTTATTTTCTTTCGGTTTCAAATTTCTCATGCCCGCTGACAGAAACTGGTTCGTTCTCGCAGAGTTTTAAAAAAATATCATTTCACACCCTGAAAAAACTTCGTACTCCTTGTCGAAAGTTTGCTATGCGTTTTCTGCTTCATTTTTTTCTCGTAACAAATGTCTACGCGATGAGTTCCAATAAAACTGGAATCTTCTTCAGACTTAGTCTATATAGTGCATCCATATATGTATATATATGTACATATATATACATATACATATACACACACCCACGCGCACACACACACGCGCGCACTCACACGCACACATACATATACGTTACAATAATAGAAAGAGTGAAGCAAACCAGAGGCTATTGCCGTTCGCTGTGACCCTATTATTATTTTCCTTTTTTTACTGTGCCGTGGATTAACGGCAAACTGACTAAATCATACTAACACTTTCTCACGAAATTACAAACTCACCGTAATTTCCTCCCCCTTTGATCCTATTATTCGCGTTGAACTTTGTTTTCTTTTACGCTCGTCTGTTGTCAAAAATCTTCTATTTTGAACGAATGAAATAAGCGACGAAAAAATGAGGTGAAACAATAAAATTGGAAAATCCTTGGTTAGTCGGAAAAAGAAGCGTGGTCGCCTTTGTTTTCTGCAAGAGTCACACAGCAGTCTGATCGTTTAGAGTGAGAAAGCCATCGAGTACAACACGATTGAATATTTTTCGTGAGTGGGTATTAATGTTTTGCCCTCTTTTATAGGGTGTTTTCCCCCCTTCGAGAAATACACAGCCCACCCCTCCCCCTATACGCTTAAAATGTTAAATCCAGCGATAATATTCGCCACGGATATTCCATTGATTCTCGTTTATCCAGGCATTAAGTAACGGCTCCTTCCAAATATCTTCGGCGATACGAATATATAATAAACTGCACTCGTCATGTTTATAAAACACCGACCCTCGATTTTCTGTTAAATTTTAACAAATTATTCTCGCTTCAACATTTTCTGCTACTTCTTCATGCTCGATCGGTATATTTTTCTCTTTCTTTGTTTCTTCATTTATTTTTCGTCGTTGCATCGTTTTCCTCACGGAGCAAATGTTGGAGAATTAAAAAACGAGCAGTGGGGGAAAACGAACTAACAGATAATATGGAAGAAAAAACAACACTTTTTCAACAAAAAATGTGGCAGATTGTTGGCCAATTCTCGGAAACTCTGCTCTTCCTACCCCCTTAACAATTATCGTTGCTCAAGGATCAATGAAAAATTTAGGTGAGTAGCAAGACGAAAAAAAGAAGAAAATTCAAAAGAGAAGACCGTGCGAGGAGTGGCCATTGAAAATGAAATTAAAAGTGAAAAAAAAACGACATTGCACTTATAACAGCAATGTACGAATAACGGAGTAGATAATAATAGTAGTAGTAGTAGTAAATGTATGTGTATATAGATATATGTATATCACATTGTTCGTAATCGTTAGAGACAAATCAACGTAAAATTTCGACCTCTAAGTACTGTTTAATCTTGGGGTTAAAAAGCAAGACAGTCCACAATATATGTGTCTATGTGTGTGGTTTTTTTTGTTTTCTGGCCACCGGACACCTGAGTTATTTTTTTTGTTTGTTATTTTTCTCTCTTCTATCGTGTCTACTTGTCACTCTAGAATCGTTACTCGTTCTCGCGGAAAAATTTGGAAAAAACCGCGAGAAAACGAAAAAAAAAACAATCCTTGCCCGATCATGTTTTTGTCCCATTAGGTTTTTTCGCGATTGAGAAAGTTCCTTGCTCGCTGTATCCAGCCGGCTATCCTTAATTTATCCGTGCGGAATGAGAATTTTACCGTTGTTCAGGACAGTCATTTCTGGGTGTTGTCCGCCTCGTTGGACCAGCGTTTTTCCTGCTCCTGTAGCTCGAAGTCCCATCTGAGCTCCAGTTCCCGCATGTCATTCGCTATACCAGCCTCGTACGTATCCTCCTGGGAATTGGACGTACGGTTATCAGCAACAAACGGGCGTTCGTTATTATCGAGAGAGAGAGAGAGAGAGAGAGGGAGAGAGAGAGTTTTTTCATACGAAAAAATATGTATCAGCCTTCTATGTTGTAAAGTAATATTATATATCATGGAATAACAAATGTAAAATAAAATAAAAATAATGGTATCCAAAAAACGAGCAAAAGGGAAAGAAAAGACAACACTGTACGGAAGACAGTAATATCAAACATATAATGATAGTTTATAATATATACTTAATGGTATATAATATATTGTGATATATCACTTTATTAGGGTGTTGAAAAAAATTCATATTTTCTTCGGTGCCACAGGAATAAGTGTTAATATTTATCAAAAAAATTCTCGCGCATAGTGAGCCTTTGAGGAATTACACAAGCCATTTTTCAACTGTTTTCAAATTAAACTCATTTTTTATGTGTTGAATTAAGGAGGGAGATACCTTTAGGCGAGGAAAACATTTGCTGATCTTAATTATTTTTTTAAAGAAAAGATTTCTTCACCATTTTTGAGATTTCGGGTATGTTTTATTACTACCGTTGGCTGTTACATGATTTTTTTTCTTCATCTTTAAAAATAGCGCAGGTATGGCACGGTCTTCTAAACTCCTTTTTCAAAACTGGCGTGACGTATAGCCAAATAACCAACCGACCGATTCTGATGAAATTTGGTATTTTTATTTCAAAGCGTACCACTTCATCGATTTTCAACATTTCTCACTTTTTCTTAGTTCATATTCCGCGTATGAGTGTTCATAAAACAAAAATCTTCGTTGGTTTTTTTTTCACATGATTCCCGCCGACGCGATGTGTCACGCCATCTGACAACATCCGCCGCGACCCGTTTAGAAGGCCGTGCCATATCACCGCTATTTTTGAAGATAGATAAAAAATACTATGTTACAGCTGTGAGCCGCGAATAATTGATATAGCCGCCCGAGCGATGGCTCCGGCTGACGACGAGAGCGTGAGAGGAAGGATAGGTAGCAAAGAGCTAGCAGTCCGACGTGAGATCCCGTGCTGGTTGGATGATTTAAATAAAACCACCGTCTTGACCATAGTACTACCGAGTTCGTTCTTCTTGACTCCTTTCCTACAATATTCTTATTAAATCTTACACAGCCGAAAGTAGTAATAAAAATTACCCCAAATCCTAAAAATGGTGAAGAAATCTTTCTTTTGAAAAAAAATTACGGACGTCAGCTATTTTCTCCTCGCTTAAAAGTATCTCCCCCCTTAAAGGAATCGTCAGAAAATTCGTCGTATTAATCCGTTACCACGTGTCACTTTTAACTAGCAACCGCGGAAACAAGCTGTTTATTTAACTAAGAAACATCTTAAGGCCTTTAATTCAATATGTGAATTAATAAATTAATTTTAAAATCCATTGTGTAACTATGTTTTTAATTTAGGACTAGAAAAACTACAATTTTAAATAAGAATTAGAAAAATACCTAAAAATGGCGTGCGCGACCATTTAAAATTGTCCGATAGGGCTGATATTTTGCGCTCCCTATTTCTCACAAACAACCTGCCCCCGCAGTTACCACGGAGGCGGGGGGGGGGGGGGGGACGCTATGCATCAATGATATATAAACGTAGATGTGCAAACGGTGGAAGGATATCTACTATAAAACCGTACCCATCACTGGCTGTACTCACCTCTTCGCTCTTGTAGTCTTTGCTCATGCTATTGGACATTAAATTATTGGAGGTTTGTTGGATCCAAGGGACACCGCCATAGGGGCTCCAATTACGAACGTCCTTCTCCTTTTCTCTAATGCCGGCCTCGATCATCTGTAACTCTTGGGCGAGTCTCTCGCCCTCGGTCAGGGCTGCACCTTGGGTCGCGAGCTGAATGAAGACGGAGAAAGAAAAAAAGAAGAAAAGTATAATAGAAATATCGCAAGGGGGATGCTCGAACACCAGCGAAGCCCGGCACTACCTTCAGATCGTTGATCTTCTTTTCCAAATGTTTTAGCTGTTGCTTGACTTTCTGGGACTCGAGGATCAAGCTGCAAGACCACAATGTGGAACGTTAGCAATATTGAATTAATGCAAGATACGAGATCGATAGTATAATTACTGAATGTGACAACTAACTCCTTGGAGACGCATTCTTGTCGTGCGAGCTGCACGTGCGACGGAGATTCCGTAATATTGCAATGGCCCAGTGTTATGTATGCGTCACCCAATCCCGCATTCGAGACCGTTTGAACCTCGCCGTTCGCGTTTATCGTCGCGAAGGCTGAGACGAAAAGAAGATAAATTTCATCAACGCCATTCTTCGGTAGATCTCGCGAGATACTTGGTGGACCAACTTACGCTGATGTCCGTAGTACCATGAGGGAGCGACCGGACTAGAGGTAGGTATCGGCCTAAGTGTTTGAAGCGATTGTGCCACTCCGTCCCCGTAAATTGCCGGTCCTTGAATTCCGCCGTTCGGCCTGCGATTCAGACAAAAGTCGCGTCACTTGCTAATCTGTTATTCCCTTTTCATATTTTCTCCTCCCAGCGATCAGTCGTTTCAGCAACGAAGTATTCGAGAATAGTACAAATATTAGAAATATTTGTTTTGGCGATACTGAGGCTATTGAACATATTCAATAGGAACAGAAAAAATAATAACTATATTAGACATTTAAAAGTTGTTGGAGATATCAACATTTTTTTGAAATATTAAGTATTTTTGAGGATATTGAATTTGCTAATAATATCAATAATAGTAGTATCAGAGATTAATCCTATGCGGGCGTATGATTTATGTCATGTTTACGTGTCAAATTTCTCTCCCAGTCTGGTCCGTCTGGATCTAAACTGGTCCTGTCTCAACATTTTACTATATGATTATACTTTATTGTGTTATAATTTTTCGTAATGTGATAAAATCCGAAATGGGAGTACTCAATCATGTTTAGAGTGAAAGTCTCTTTTGATAAGCTACGGTGCAGGCGCTACCTTTAGGGTACAAAGTTTCGATTACCTTATTAATGACTTAGAGACCCGGGATATGGGTCCGTATTTGCTGGCCGGTGGTGCATCGAAAGGAACGAATTCGTCATCGAATAGCATCGTGTCCGATCGTCGATAATTGTTCGCGTAATTCAAATGCGGGCCCTGTCCCACCTGCGGCCCATTGGTCCAGATCGAATAATTCGAATTTTGATTACCCTGGATGTCGTAGTTCTTCGGCGAAAAAAAATATATATTCATGTATCTGTGTACGTGCGTCTGTGTAAGCTTGTTAGGATCGAACAAACAAATTTCGTGTTATCGTTGGTCAACAAGTAATAAAAAAAAGTAGCATCGTCCTCCTTACCGTTTTCATTTGCTGCGACGTCGATTTGCCAACGATGTTTTCCAGTTGCGTTATGATCTCCATTCTTCTCTGAAGCAACAACGCGAGGGTCTTGGCGACGGATCTCTGTTGCAAAAGAAGACAAATTACCGGATGAGTCAATGTTCCTTCTTCTTGGCTTTCTCATAGGGAAAGAATTGTTTAACCCAAACCATTTCTTTGAGATTCTGAAGGAAATGTGTTTGGGATGTTCTGAACGTCAAAAAATTGAGTTGGCCAAGAAAATGGGTGTGCGGATTTTTTTCGTACGCATAAGGCTTTTTCTCTGAGGAAGCGAACGATGAAGGACGTACCAAGGATTAAAATTCAAAGTTACTGGGATATAAATAAATTGTAGCGAAAGAAATGAATGTGGAAGCGATGTGAGAGTTTTTTTTTCGTTCGTTCCGGCGGCAAAAAGGCTACCTTTTTTCCATTAGCGGCCAAACCGTTTTGACCGTTCGAGGGAATTTGCGAGGGATCCCACACGTGAAGATTCGGATTGACGAGGTCCAAAGGTCCACCGTGCATTATGTAATGGGCGCATTGAAGGTCAACGCTCTTCGGCGATAAGGGATGAGGGAGCGTCTGGGATTGCGGCAACGCGCAATTCGTCACAGACTCGACGAGGTTGTGTTCGTTGTTGATCGTTTGATGTTGCAGAGCGTCGCCCTTCAACTGTGCATTGTACACTGAAAAAAGGGGCATAAAAAGGTGAGCGAAAAAGGAAAGCAGACGTGAACAACGCTGTTATAGACATAGGCAATCTCTCGGGTCAAGCAGCATTGGCCACGGTCAAAGCTCGAATGGGTGACCACTTGGAGCGCACTGGCTCGGCCCGGACTGGGCTCGAGACTTTTTACACCCGTTACACCGGAAGAAGGAAAAAAATGCGTACTTTCTCGTTGATTATTGTCGTGCCTCTTGACGCACTGATAATTCACGTCATCGGGTCGTTTGAAGCCCTTGGCGTTGGGCGGCACAACGGCGATGGATTTTTCATTTTTCACCTCGGGTCCTGCGCTCAGTGGCAGAGCCGATCTTATGCTCAACTTCCGATTCTTCGATCTGTACTTGTCGAGCTCGAGATCGCTATGGGCGAATGTGCAGTTGGTCGCCCTTGGACACGAGCCACGAAGCGCGAGATCCCGACACATGCTGACCTTGTATTTTTGCTGCCCGGGGCCGGTGGTGTGCACGCCCTCCTGGGACTTCCGGTTACCGTGCTGTTGTATGTAATCGACCAGAGCGGTGACCACCGTCCGCACGGCCTCGAGGGCGACTCGGCACTCCTGCCACGATGGCGCTTCGCTCTCTGAAAACGTTCGTGACCGTGCAACAAAGATTTTATACACATTCCAAAAATTAACCGAGATATGACGACTTTTGTGAACAGTCCGATCTCCCACTGCGCGACGGCGAACCGCCTCGTTTCGATTTAATTCTTTTTCTGTCGCGCTTTTCTCGAAATTATGTTTATGAAACGGTATGAGTTGTATCGCAAAATCTAATTGTCCGAATCACTTCAAATCCGGACAGAGTATAGTTTATAAAATCCTCTGTCGTATGACCAGATGATTTTCTGATACTTTTATGCATTTGTTAATAATGAATGGTTGTTATTTTATTTGTCGAACATGAACTTTTTTTTATTCAGGCAATTTTCCTAATTTTCAACATTACACAAAAGTATCGTCATACGAAAGTTTCATTATTACACCAAAAGTCCTTTTTTATTTATTTCAAATCCGCCAAGTTGCCAGAACGACCTACACCGATTAGCCATAAACCAACGGCAGCACTTTGCTTTAAATAATTAATAACTTCATAGTTTAGCAATATTTTACAATAAAAAAATCACACTTGGCAAGACTATGTATCAATTCTCTCATTAGAAGAAAAGATAAAAAATCGACCGATTTTTTGGGCCCCAAGCTTATGCACGCCCGTTAAGAAACGCTTCGGTATTGTTATTCAGGTTTGTTTCTAAAAAATGAAAAAAAAAAAAAAAAAAAAATGTCACCTGCTACGGCGGCACCTTAGCACGTGCCGCCATTCCGCATGCGAAGAATCTTCAAAAACTGTACGCTTTTTCGTGTATATTTTGAGGAACCAAATGGCAACTTTCAATTACCCGGGCTAGGATCGATGGCGGCGAGCAATTCCAGTTGCGGCCTTAAACTACTGAGTTGTCCGGGATCGGGCGTCCGTTGAAGCGCTATGACGAGTTCCTGAACGCTCTGGGCGAAGGACTGCGGCGTCTGGAGTTTGTCGATTATACTCTGCATATGGGACTTGTGCCCGGTGTCGCCGTATAGCAACGCCGACCACTGATCTGGGGCTATTCTGAGACCGGCTTCGGTCGCTATTTGAACGATTTGGGCGTCGTGTTCGCGCCTAAGAGCGTCGTACTTGCGAAATTCCTCCTTCAGTTGCATCAACGAGGAGTCACCCTCGCGCTTCGACACCTTGAAACAGCTCGCTCGGTACAGTAGCTGCACCACGTGACCTATACTGGTTTTCGAGGCTTGCGTGAAGTGGGGCTCGAGTCGTTGAACGACAAACATCACGAGGACTTTCCTCGACAATGCCGAGCCGTCCTCCAGGGCGAGCAATACCAGCTTCAGCACTTCCTCCTGCATCGCTGTGTACGAAAAAAAATCGAAAAATATTCGTTGTTAAAGCCGCTGTTTCCCCGTGCTCCACTTCCGGGCGAACTCCTGTCGATTCTTACCCGGGCCGAGGAACTGGCAGCCTCGGGCACGAACAGCGGCCCACAGGTTCGCCCCGAGCTGCTGAGGATTCTGGTGTTGCAGTATCAGTTCCGTGACCGAACGTTCGCCCAAACTTCTCGCGGCCCGAACCGCACGGGCGCGACCCTCCGGCTCTACCAATTGGCATCCAACCAGGGTCACTAACTTTCTCTGCATCGGCCGAGACACCAGGCCCATCCCTGTAGAAATAACAATTATTGTACTGTATTTATTTGGCGGCATAGATATCTACCCCATGCCTTATAATTTAAATGATGTTTATTGTTGTATTTTATATTACTAAATACCATACACGCACGCACGCACGCACACATCCCTATATGGCGCTTTCCTCGCCAATTCGACCACTTTTGGACTCGACTTTTGAATTGGCTGAAATTCAAATGTTATTGTTTTCTTCTGAAAACGCTTGTGTGATTTTATTCAATTTTTTTACACAATTGTAAATAAGTAGTGAATTTTTAAAAATCGGCGTTTCTTTGTTCAAATGCTCATAACTTTATGAAAAATTAAACAAATAAGATATTTCTTTTCAATTTTTTGTTTTACAATGTACTTTATGAAAAAAAAAATATTGAAAAAATATTCAGTTATCTCCGATATCCTCTTTTTTAGTTTTTTTTTGGAAAAAACATGAATTCTTCGGAATTCGACCTTTTTGATTTTCGTTTTTTTTTTTGTAAAAAAAAAGATGATTGATTTAGCGTTTTTTGCCGCAAGACGACCCAGCGTGGTAAGATTTATCTTTCTATTTTTGTTCCTAAATTGAAAAAAAATTCTTCGTGAATTTTTCAAAATTTAGCTTTTTCGTATGACAACATAATGTTAAATGGTTGATTCTATGAAATTCAAAACTTTGTATATGATATTAACATATTAAAAAAGTTTTCTAATACCTTTCAATCATTTTTTATCATTTTAGAAGCAAATTCAAATACTACTTGTGGAATTTCTGAGCGAAACATGAATCCAAATGAAGCAGTACACTGCATTTTCTTTAAACGATTGAACTTATTAATTGATGTTATTGTATCATAGGAGGCAACTAAATTTTGAAAAAATCACGAATACATATTTTTCAATAAAAAAAAATTTAGAAAGAGATATCTTATCACCATGGGTCTTGCGGCAAACAACCCTAAATTGGTCATATTTTGTTTACGGGATACAAAATTGAAAATCAAAACGGTCAATCTTACGAAAATTCGTGTTTTTTTCTTCATAAAACTAAGAAATGATATCGAAGATGACTATGAATATTTTTTAAATCTTCTTTCATAAGGGACATTTCGAAACAGAAATTTGGAAAAGAAAGGTCTTATTTTGTCAATTTTTCAGAAAGTTGTGAGCATTTGCAAGAAAAACATTGATGGTTTTATTAAATCACTACATATTTCCGATTATGTGATAGAAAAAATGAAAAAAATCACACATGCGTTTTTAGAAGGAAACAATAACATTTAAATTCCAGCCAAATCAGAAGGGGTCGGGTCTAAAAGTGGTCGATTTAGCATGGAATGCCCCATATATATGATATAACAACGAATGGGTATATATACAGGGTTCCCCATTGCAATAGCACGCGCCAAATAAATCCCGTAAACGAAGTAGGCTTACAAATCTTTCTTACAAAAGTTTCACAATTTCAAGAGGAGCAGTCGATGTCGATGTTGACATTTTTGACGGCTTAGTTACGAAATTTTGTAATAATCTTCATTATTTTGAACCGAACCATAGAGTTATACTTTCCCCTAGAAAATGGTAGATGTTGAAACGAAACTAACACGCAGAATCTCACCGTATCAGCATAAAATTTTTTGAAGTTAAGGCATCAAAAAGGTTGAACTACCACCTGAACTGGGATAATTCCTAAAAAAACACCTTCGATAATAATCCATATTGAGATCCTTTTTTTCTTCATTTATCTTCGTTATGGATTTTTGTTCTAAATTTACGTTGCAGATCTCAAGTAAGAATTCTAAAGGAAAACATCCAAGTTATTTCTGTAGCCTAAATTTGCCTAACAAGTTCAGTTGTCAAACCTCGATATTACGACCCGCTAGGGAAGTTCGTTATATCGAGTTTTCGTTATATTGAGGTTTCGTTATGTCGAAACGTTATATGAAAATTCGTTATATCGAAACATAAGCGGTATCGTTATGTCATGTTCATTAAAATGTTCTTTAAAAAATATATATTTGTACCATAATTATTTAGGGATATTTAGAAAAAAAAGAAAGGTTTAAATTAGAGCAATTTCTACAAGCAATGAGCAATTAGAGCAGAATGTATATTATTATGTCGTTGTATCAAGGTTTCGGGTCTCTATCGGAAGGGAAGGGACTAATCTTCATTATATTGAGGATTTTGTTATATCGAGGTTCGACTGTATTTAAAAAAATGTCATTGCGTTCCAACAATGCAAGTTTCAACATCGTAATTTATTTGGGCTGTGCAATGAATCCTCCATGAACCATATTTTTCGAGACAGCGTGTGTGAACTGGTGTGAAACTTCTTATAGGGAACAATTGAGTTTTCAGTTTTTTAGGCTTTCAAAAAATCTGAAAAAATGCACCGTTACTTCTCGAACTACATGGCCCAGAAGTTGCCCAGGTAACAAGTTTAAGACCGTTGTTAATAAAAATTGAAGTATAGTGAAAAAAGCGGAAAAACAGGTAAGTTTGAAATGTCGACTGCTCCTTCATGGCGTTAGGCTACTGTCAAAATTTCGAAACTCTCATTCGTCGCTTGATGCAACTCAGGTAAACTTATGATTACAACGATAGAACTACTAGTAAAACTTTCAACGCGTTTTTCTCGAAACTATGTTTTTAAGAACGGTGTACACAGTATCTCCGCATCTAATGTACGGATTGACTTGAAATTTTCTACACGTGTTCAGTGTAATAGTAGTTTAGTCGTGACCAATGTTTTTCATCTTAACATTTTTTTTCATTAATTATCCACGATAATGATGTCATCTTTCCTTGAAAAATCGAAAAAAATTCAATTTTTTTTGACGATTGAAACACGGTGACAAAAAAAGCTCTGTCAAGATTATCTATCTTAAGGATGTTAGATTGTTAGCCACGAACCAATATTTTATATATATAAATATATATATACACAGGGTGGACCATTAAACGTGACCACCCCAAATGTCTATGTTGCCTTTAGAGTGACGAAAAAGAGTCAGGAGGTAATTTGATTGATTTCGAGGGGCTGACACAGTGGGGAAAAAATCATTTTTGTCAATGTCATAGTTGTTGCATTTTCAAGGTCATCAATGGTTTTTAAAATGGGAACATGTTTTTTTTATTAAGATGTAGCTGATATTCAGCCGAATCCAACGACCTATCATATCATGACCTTGAAATGGTATCATAGGCCGTTGAATGCGTCTGAATATCAGCTACAACGTCTAATAAAAAAAAACATGTTCCCATTTGACAGACCATCGATGACCTTGAGAAAGCAAGAACTAAGACCTTGACAGAAATGATTTTTTCATCACTATATCAGCCCTTTGGAATGAATTAAATTACCTCCTGACATTTTTTTTCGTCACTCTAAAGGCAACGGAGATATTTGGGGTGGTCACGTTAAATGGTCCACCCTGCATATACACACAGGTGTCCTGTTGCGAATGGATAATGCTGTGGATAATACTGTCGATAAGTCAGATCATGTCCTACTATATGCTGGAATTTCAGTTTAGTAAAAGTCCGACGGTTATCGAGGTAAAAATCATCTGCTTCTGGTTTTTTCGCATGCCATTTCTTCAAATGATAACTTTTTCACCCGGTTTTTCAAAAAATACTCTCGGTTATTTGTTTTATCTGGAAAAGTCTTCTTTTGGACCTTAAATGTTAAGGAAACTTCATAGAAAAAAGATCTTATGGAGATTTTTCATAAAACCAATTCGAAGATCTGACTGTAACAGCCTGCGGTGTGAAAAAAATGTACTACGCACATTGTGGCAATTACTTTAAAAAGTTTCTTACAATTAGTTATTGTCGATTCATATCATTTATTGAAATGGCATGCAAAAAACTAAAAGCAGATGATTTTTTTTTTTAAGTAACATAACGCCCAAAATCTCAAAAACCGTGGGGCTTTTACTAACCGGAAATTTTAGCATATAGTAGAACATAATCTGACCTATCGACAGTTGCAGGATTATCCATACATAACAAGACACCCTGTATGTGTGTGTGTGTGTGTGTGTGTGTGTGTGTGTTATTGTTTAGACCATACTGTCTTTACGATTTTTTTATTTTTTTCATAATCAAACATCGGAGATAAAACATTGTTGAACGTATGTAATTTTAAGAGCAGTTAGATGGGCAAAACGTTTACGCCACGTGTCAATTTTTTGGCTCTTTAGCACCACGATAAACCATTTCTGACGACAGATTAACGCAATCTAAATCTTTATAAACATTTAGAAGAAAAAAACCCATCTTGCCCATCGTAAATCAATTATATTTAATATTGAACCATCGAGGTTTGATAAAAGAAGAGCATTGCTGCCGACGTCATCCCCAATGTCCGCAAAGTTGCCGTATTTCGGCAACACTTAATATTAATTAATGGTAATAATAAATAATCTCGTGACATAAATATAACTAGGCATAATTATGAAATGAATCAAAATTTCATTCTGAGTTGTATAAAACATTCACTGACGCAGTTTTTTTTAATAATAATCATTAACAATGTGTGACTTTTTTAAGTTGATAGTAACACAAAAGTTTTTCTTATCCACGTAATAAAAATATAAAAATGCGTAATTTTGCCCATCGATTATATATTTTACGAAATATTACCATTTACAGAATAGATCTATACCTCGTATGCGTATTTTTTGAGGTTCATTGAAGAAAAATTCACAAACCGTCATTTGACTAAACTGAACCACTCCACCCTCCTTAAGAAAAAAAAACTTTTTCGTTGTTGCGGATCAACCAGGTGGCAGTGCAAAGATCCTTCACGAGATTGTTTATAACTTCTTTAATTGTTATTATTTTCAGATGAAACTTGGTACACAACTTTGTCAATGCACATACAAATAAATGTCGAACAGATTTTTCGATCATCGTACTTATATTATACAGCATATTAATAAATATCGTATACATGATATAACGTATCTTCTCATATATAGATAAATATACACTACAAAATAACGCTGAAAAAAAAACCGTCGTTATTAACGATCATTATTACTACGATTACGACTATGTACAAACCTGTGCCGGTGACCGGAGCTGCCTGGCACGGCTTGAGATACAGAGCGAGCTCCTCGATGCAACGCTTCGCCGCGAGATAGTCCGCCTGATCCTCGCCGGGCAACAATTTGTGATACGCGTTGACCGCATTGTTGGACACGGCACTGCCGACCAATTGGAGTAGCGCCTCGTTCAACGGTAGTCTCTCAATTTCAGTATTAATGGAGCTCTGTGGAAAGGCAGGACAAAATGTGATTCTCGCGACACGCGTAATAAAACGAAGATTAGGCGAAAGAGACGTGCGTGCGACAAAGGCAGCAAAAATGGCTTCAATGAGAAAGAGAGAGGAAAGAGAGAGAGCGAGACACGTTCAATGTTTTTCGTGTCTCCTTTAAGCGATGCGATAATTTCTTCGAATTGATCCAACTATTTTCAGACGCAGATGGATTTCTTCGACAAGAAGGAGTTTCGGTCTTGCGTGCAAAACTACACAGGACCTAAAAATCAGGCCTCCGTCGAAAAATTCATCCCTGGTTTTGTTAGCGACCAAGCGTGCATCGTGTCAAGACCTGACTGCAAGCCTCTCTCCGACGAATCTATACCTGATCAAACGGGCATTGCTTGCGATGCAAATTGGCCAGGCAGGTGCGACATATCGTGTGGCCGCATCCTAGCGATATAGGACCCCGTAGTGCGATGTCAAAGTCGTGACAGCAAACCGGACAGGACAGAAATTCAGTCCACTGAGGTGCCTGTATCGGCATTCTGCAATAGAGAGAGCAAAAAAATAAACGTACCAAAATATATTCATTACACACTTTTTTCATTTCAAGACAAAACTTTGCAGCGTTATTGATCAGACTTTTTCCCCCGACATTTGTTTTTATTCTAGCCAGTTTTTAATAACTCCTTTGTACCAAAAAAACGATCATGATAATAAATAATAAAAAATTAATCAATATAAAACAAAAATTTTAATAACAATATTTTAGTATAACTATCATTTTTTTAACTACAATAATAAATAATAAATAAATATGAATAATAATAATAGTAGTTACAAGCAATAGTACAAGCAATAATAATGGCAAAAATCGTACTAAATAATAATAATAATAATAGCGCTGTATAATAATAAAGGGTATCACCAATAATTATTCTTAATTATGAAAACAATAGTAATTGCTATTATATATTATTATCGTTGTAGTTGTTGTTGTTGTTGTTGTGGAGTATCGTGACGAGACTCATGAACGTCTAAATATCCGACAACTTTCTAAATAAGGGCATGACGTGTATGTATATGTGTGGCAACAATTTTGCGGATTTCTGGCCTGCTTCCGATGACTTTTTCGGGCTCGGTGTGTACTTACGCGGCTTAAAACACGAATATAATAATATTCTACGTCGCCACAAATCTAACGTAAATTACACGATGATCGTGCACGCGCCTCATGGTCGGCCAAAGAAACACAACAGAGATGAATTATTGTGCGATACCCAACGACGACATAACGACGACGACGACGGACGATTGAAAACATGATGATCGTGTCACAAACACACACGCACATTTTTTTCCGCCCGAAACGCAAAATTTGACGTATGTTTTCGATTGACACGAACGAGATAGAGAAAAAGAGAGAGGAATGAGACGAGAAGACGAGAGGAGGGTTCTTTCTTTCTTTAAACTATCTTTGTGATCTTCGTGAAATGAATATCGCAATGAAATTAATTAATTGAGATTTAACATGAAATTTAGAGTCGTGACGTGCACATTGTACACCAGGTTGACAGGGCGTGTGTGTGTCTGTGTTTGTAAATGTATATGTATAATAAATATAGGCACGTATGTAGTTTTAAAAAACTCACTTGCCTTGGTATTACCTTCACAAAACATCACAACACTTAATAAATAACTTCGATTCGCGATTCTGCCATCAAAAAGGGAACGAACGTGATGCTTCGAAGGTACGTACACACTCGGTGGTATTAATGAGTAATGAGGTAATCCCTCCGTCTCTCTCGCGCATTCTTTCTCCTACTCCTCCTCCTCGGCCGCCTACGTCATCTTCTTTCACTTCTTCGTCTTCTTTTTTTTTTATCTCGAACTGCGCGAAAGTGGCACACATCGAGGATGAAAAGAGAAGAGCGAACTCAATGGTACGATAAGAGCTAGGTGAAGTTAGCGCCATTACTCTCAAATTTGGTTTTTTTCTTTCTAATCATTTGCACATCGTTTGTAAGTGATTTTTAGAACAATCCGCACGTTTGTTATTTCAGCCTTTCGTGGAAAAATGGAAATAAGAAGTGTTTGTTAAGTTAGCGCAACCGTTTTCATTTTTATAGCTATCATGTACGACACATACAGTTCTAGAAACTCCTAGGGTGGGGGGTGACTCAGGTAATGAGGCAAACGGTCAGTTCTCGCTTTTGTCACCCGAAGCGCTGCTAGACAGAAGTTAGCCAATCAAACGCAGGTCCGAACAGCTGTGCAAAGGCGCCGATTTTTCGAAATAAACATAGAGTCTGTTCGGTTTAGCTACACTTTCTACAATTGCAATAGATACAGTAATAGAACGTCCTCAGAAGGCGTAAGAAGTGTAGAAAAGTGTGGCCAAAACGAACAGACCCAATATTTTTAAGAGCGATACACTGAAAAAAAATTCGTTCGTCCAACCAAAATTCATTTGGTTTAACAAAATGTATCTTTAAATACGTTCAACTTGATTTTTGATTGGCATAACAAACGTTTTGTTAATCTAACTGATAGTTTTGGTGGTGTGAACTGTAGCTTATTTAGCATGTCTGAGCAACTGTTAAAACAACAAAATTTTGAGACAACAAAATGCATTTTGCACATTCAACGATTTCTTTTTCTCAGTGTATAAATAGAAAATGATTGAGTATTTTTCACTGCTGAACTCCCGGGCAGAATGAGAATTATTATTTCAGCGGATTGTATTCCTCGTATATGTTCGAACTTCTGTAATATTTTTATTTGGTCTTTCGCCATTTGAGTAGATGGGATGTGAACAAATTTGTCCAGTCTAAATTTCTTCCCTTATACTTAATTATTGTTCATTCTTTGTAGATTGAATTCCTTATTTGTTTCTACAACTTTTATTTTTATATTTGCTTTTCTAACTATGTTAATAAGAACCTGAAAATAAATATAATGGAAAAGGAATTAGAAAAAGAAGTGAACGCATTGTGTATGTTTAGAAGGCACCGTTTTTATTGATTTGTTACTTCGGCCCGTTGGTTTTTTCACAAAAAATTGTTTTTGCCATTTTTGGTTTTGTTGATAGGCAAACTGGCGCATCCTCAATCGAATATAATAAAATATAGCCAAGCATACGGCGGGGTCCACACTATGCTGTCCTACCAGAGCGTTTCAGGTACTTTAGATTTCTAGAAACGTGCGAACACATGTACTGGCTCTCAGCAGGTTATATTTCCATTGCTGTATATGTATACCTGCAAGACTACTTATCCTTCCCAGCGCTTCCAGTGGATAAATGAGGAAGTACGTTTTTGCCTCACTAACGATGACACTTTCCGCCATGCAAGAACGCCGGCAATTTCCAGATAAAAATAGAAAAAAGATGCGTGAGCTAAAATTATTCAATGGAAACCACGGGAAGGTGGTGGGTTTCTTCCATCAGGAGGGGGAGGATGTATTGGAGTGGAAGGGTGTGATGGAGGAAAAAATTAAGGGGTTTTCCAACTGCTAAAACGAAGAAAAACCCTTTCCTTTTACTAACAATGAGTCTTGTGTCACGACTGTTGTCGTTGGATCATCCTTCAAACAGGATTTTTCTGATGTCTAACCGAAGCGTGTCAATAAAAACTATTTTACAATCAAACTTTGATTTTCATAAAAAATAAATAAAATACATACGATGAAAAAATTTTAATCATTAAAAAAAACAAAGGCAAAATAAACAAAAATAAAAATAAACCTTTTGTTTTTAGCAACAAATAAAAACTATTTTACAATGGAACAACGAGAGAGCGCTAGCGCTAGCGCACGTGTTCCCAGCGCATAGTACCAATAATAGAAAGCAGGACACAAGCCCTCAGCGCATAACATCTATAAGAGTAAACAGAACGCCGTTATGACCCCAGTGTTTAGGCATACAAGCGGAAGCGAGAGCGAGAAAGAAAGCTGCCGTTAGCGCCGCTAATCGAGAACTAACTTTGGGGGAATTCCCTTAATAAAATTGGCACATAATAGGTTTGTTCGCGCTAGCTACACTTTCTACACTTTTTTAGGGAGTGTACACTTTCGCGTTTGTTTTAACGGAAATTACGTCACGCGCCGCTGTTCGCGTTATGAGTGTAGCTACACTTTCGTGCCACTAACCCTAGACTTTCTACACTCGATCTTGACGAGGTGTAAAAGTACACGAAAAGTGTAACAGTGATATTACTAGAATAACCCCATACCAGCGAAACTGTCAGTGAGTGTATACAGAGGTGAGTATGACATAACCTAAAATATTTAAGGTAATCACAAACAAATTCTCATTTATTACGAAAAACAATCAATAATAAAGGTTCAAAATAACAAACTATTATAATTATCAATCTCTATCGATCAAGGTGATTAAAAAATTGACATGACCTAAAATGTATAAGGCAATCACAAACAAATTCTCATTTATTATGAAAAACAATCAATAATAAAGGTTCAAAATACCAAAGTATTATAATTATCAATCTCTATTGATCAAGGTGATAAAAAAATTGGCAAGATATAATGACAAGTGTTTATTATAAATTCGCAATATCACAATACGTTCCAATCTACTATCAACGCAAACAGAAGCTAACATGGAACAGGAACAAAAAATTAAGTCAGCAGTGCTGTTCCGAGATTCAGAAGGCGGCTTAGTCGTTGATGCTGACAACAACGTGTGCATTTGTGAAGGTTTTGGATTTCTACAATCGTATCACTAACACGCCATTCTATATAAAACTGGTATCAATACATCAATTCTGAGCGCAATTACAAGTACAAATTAATAATTTTAATAACACCGTCCATTGTAATCAGTTTACGAGATCAACAAACTTGAGGTAACACGGTATATCTCATTAACGGTTAGATGAGACTTCGTAATCTCATGTGTTGAGGTTAAGGTGTGGTTCACTAGGTCGCCGCCATGTTTCCTGTACACTATCGCGTTCGCGCTAGAGTTGCTTACCCGCGAGGAAATAAACTGCGCTCCCTAGACACTGCCCTAGTTCCGTTTACACTGCCGAGTGTAGAATGCAGCTAGCGCGAACAAACGTAATATCGGTCGTGTTCGTTGGGTCTCATTGATCGTGTTCGTTGGGTCTCATCATTTGGATGCGAACAAGTGCGCATGCGCATAATGATGCGCAACGCGCAAGTGCGCAATGAAACGAGTCATGCGCAAAACGAATTACTCGTTTTACTGCGCAGTTGCGCATCTTTATGCGCATGCACACTTGTTCGTATCAAAATTATGAGACCAGGGGGCTGACACTGGTAGATAAATGCTGTTCGCAAAATGTCCTTGCCGTACTGTGGCGCTAGTAGTCGTGTGACAGGCATGCATCTATATGTACGTTACACCGGTGTTTCGAATATTTTACATGAATAAAAGTCTAGTGTAGATAACTCTACGAAAACCATTACTCGCGTGTATGATGGATCCTGTTATCGCTGTAACAGTGCGTGCTGTTATCGCAATAACGATAACAGCACGAAACGAAAGTATCGAATCGTTCAGCTGATCGGAGTATTTAGAACCGAAGGCTGTCACATAACAGCCAACGCTAGTTAACAGCCAACGCATAGGAATAGTAGGCCAGTGTCAGGGGGCTGGATGAGACCCAACGAACACGACCTATGATACGAACAAGTGCGCATGCGCATAATGATGCGCACTTGTTCGTATCAAAATAATGAGACCGCGGTCTTACATACAGGTCTGACAACGGGGGTAGTGGGGGTAGGCACCCTTAGCGGCTGTTTTTTATTCCGATTTCTGCCGCTTGATGCGTGACGGCAATGGGGAGTAGTGGTGCGACGAAGAGAGAAATAGCTTTGCTGTCCTTTTCCCTCCTGACAGCAGCGCATGCGCCATTTGCCCTAACTTAATGTACCGTACTGTCGTGTAAACTGCATAATATATGAAACCAATAAAAAGCGATAATATGACCATTTACATCCTTTTTTCTCCAAAGTCTCACAATACATCCTTATTCGAAATGTTTTTCACACACGTACTGAGACTCTTTCAGTCCCGGAATAGCATCGAGCCATTTTTTGTATCATTCGACGTTTCTGGGCACGCGAAACACGGAGCATTTCTGCTTACAATTTTTGTACCCAGTTTTACAATTGCGAACCGCGCAACCCTTAACCATCTCGGAATTTTTTCGTAAACACTACCAAAAAAATGCACATTTATGCGTAAAAACACGAGAAAAAAATTTATCACGGTAAATCGCGTAGAACCTCCTGGTATATGGTCGCAAATAAAGGTTATTTCGACAATCGCGCCACAAAAACAGACGTAAACACCTTGGGCCCATTCGCCGGTAAGAGGTAAGAGGGAAAGTACTGCCCCTTGCTAGCGGCAACGCGTAGCGGCGCCTAGTGAATTGAAAAGTGGAGCCGATAAGCGTGCCTACCCTCACCACGAAAATTTAGGTTCGTTGCAAGACCTGTATGTAAGACCGTGGATGAGTCCCAACGAACACGACCATCCTTAACAACTGCTCTTCTATGTACGTCTGACTTCGTTGTTATTTCCCGCGTTGTCATGCGAAAGATAACCTCGGTCCGTGTATCATCTCATGCTCTTAAGATTGTGTTAACGAGAGTTGCATTTAATTGCACGAGAGTTGGATAATACTATTGCAAATAGAGAACGTGATTTAGTGTTTCAGTGTCTGCGAAAAATTTGTCGACATTGCTAAAGCGTGAAATTCACACACGATTTTGCCCGGGCAGATTTACTCGGCAGGCGTGTCCGCAGCGGGTAAATCTGCCGAGCAAAACCGTGTGTGCCAAATGTCGAGCGAAAGATTTTCGATTTTCCGATTGCCAAAAGATGACAAACAATATTGATAATGGTTAGCGGTAGTTCCGGGACTGAAACAAGTTCAGTAAGGGATTCTTATATACAACAACAAAAAAATGAACAAATAATAAGCTTACTGAAGACCCAAATGAATGATAGACACATTTTGACATTTTCTCTGAAAAGTCGCGGCTACGAAAATTCTGCTAGTCGCATTTTTCAAAGTTTAATCATGAATATTCTCTTTAAACATTCAGTGACCCCCTGTATTTATTGTCGTTGCGGAATCTTTAAAAAAATGTACACGTGTGAGCAGTTTATATCTGGCATCAGGAGTTGTTTGGTATATAAACTATTAAATAGAAATATGGCCAGCGCGTTAACTACATGAAGCATGGAGCCTAGATACCAGGAGGTTCAGCGGCAATGCAAAGGCGCTGAAAAAAGCGTCCCCGAAAATGTCCCGAAGTGATGGCGCTGGGGTGCAGCGGCACCTACATATATAGTAATATATTGGTCAACGAGGTGAAAGTGATCGGATGAGTTTCTAACCTCACGACAGACCGATCGTGACATCAAACGTCGAAATATCCACCGATTCATAATTTCCTCATGACGGTTCGGGAAAAAAACGCAAAAGCGAGAAAAGATCTCAAACTCAAACTCAGAATGGCGGCGATACAGCCCATCTAGAAAAACGTGTTTTTTTTTTACATATAGCTTCACGGGAGAACGGTTTTCTCGTAAAATACAAGACCTGAAACAAAAACCAAAAAAATGATAATTTATATATTATTAGTTATGAGACTACCTAGAAATTTCCTTTCAAATTTTGCAAAAATAGCGCACTTTGAAGGAAATGAATCGATTTTTTGCAAAAAAAAGCAGTAAATTGTTTATAAAAAGAAGTTTACATTTAAACAAAAAACGGCTACGTACTCCCATAAAGAATATAATTGTGAAGCTGCTATCAAAATTTCAAATCGATGCAGGCAAAGGTGGTCGAGTAATCCGTCTTCCGAGATCGAATAAAGTGGTTTCGAGAAAAACGCGTTTAAAGTTGTACAAGCAACTCAGCGCGCGTTCCAAGGCGCTGCGGCCAAATCGGTAATTGAACCTTTAAATAAAAAAAATTGCTACAGGCCCAATTGCGTATTGTTTTTATGACACCAAAGTATTTTTAGGAAAGAAAACGTCTTTCCAAAATCCTAGAGTGGTGTTATCCAAGAAGACTAGAGGTAAGGAGTACGAACGCAGTGTTGAAGAAACGTCCATGGAAATCCAGATGAGAAGGGTGGCGCCGCTCTCCACCGAACCGAATTAATATCAGGAACGAACCAGTGCCGTACAATATGCAGAAAGCACCCCTTGCTATTTCATATGCAGCAATAATTTGATCAAATTAATTTAAAAACAGTGCCGTACGATATGCAAGAAGCACCCTTTTCTTCTTCATATGGAACGGTAATTGGATCAAATTAATTGTGAAACCAGTTGATGCAGGAAATTTCTTTATATTAGATAGATAGAAGTCTTATATAGATAATATAGATTGTTTTGGAGAATAATAACGAAATGTGGAAATTTAGTCAATATGTTTCTTTTCATTGCAGAAGCAGCAACAAACAAAATTTATTTATAGACCCAAGAAAATTCATGAGAATTTTGAATCCAGACAAAACTTTTACAAATGACCAGACATCATGATACGTGGTACAGATAAAGAATAATAATGAAATAAAGAAATTAAGTCAATGTTTTTTTTTCGCTGAGGAAGCAGTAACAAACAAAATTCATTTATACACATAAGAAAATTCATAAGAATTTTGAATCTAGACAAAACTTCTAAAATGATCACTCATTATGATATATTCACACATTATAATATGCTGTACAGATAAATAATAATAACGCAATACAGAAATGAAGTCAATATATTTTTGTTTTCATTGCGGAAGCACTAACAAACAAAATTCATTTATAAACACAAGAAAATTCATAAGAATTTTGAATCAAGACAAAACTTTTACAAATTATCACACATCACATTCACATGTTATGATACACTGTACAGATAAATCGATCTCACAGATTTGGTATTTTCCGCTAGATCGCGTTAGAAAGGATCCTCCCATGACATGATAATAGTTTATGTCTCTGACAAAATTCAGAATAATTTTGAATCTAGACAAAACCTCTACAAATTATCACACATTATGATACGCTGTACAGACAAAGAATAACAACTAAATACAGAAATTAAGTCAATATGTTTTTTTTCGTTGCGGAAGCAGTAACAAACGAAATTTATTTCTAGATACAAGAAAATTCATGAGAATTTTGAATTCAGATAAAGCTTTTACAAATGATCACACATCATATTCACATATTATATACGTTGTACAGATAAATAATAATAACGAAATACAGAAATTAAGTCAATATGGTTTTTTTGTTGTGGAAGCAATAACTAACAAAATGCATTTATAGACACAAGAAAAATTTATAAGAATTTTCAATCACGACTGAGGTTTTGCAAATTATCACACATCATATTCCCACCGATGATACGCTGTACAGATAGAGAATAATAACGAAGTACAGAAATTAAGACAATATATTTTTTTTCATTGCGGAACCAGTAACTAAGAAAATACATTTATAGACACAAGAAAATTGATACGAATTTTGAATCACACATATTCACACTGATGATACGCTGTACAGATAGAGAATAATAACGAAATAAAGAAATTAAGACAATATTTTTTCTTCGTTGTGGATGCAGTAACAGAATTTATTTATAAACACAAGAACATTCATAAGAATTTTTTAATCCAGATGAAAGTTTTACAAATTATCACACATCATATTCCCCTATTATGATACTATACGTTGCACAGATAAAAAACAATAACGAAATACCGAAATTCAGTCGATATGTTTTCTTATCGTTGCGGAAGCAGTAACAAACAAAATTTATTTATAAACATCAGACAATACATAACACTCCTTGGATAGTTTTCGCCGCAGATCACGATAAATATATTTTACACCGAGACGCAATTATTTTTTATTAAACGCGAAATTCGTTAGCCCGCACGGTCCGCACACGCTTTATTCCAACATGGACGACAAGCAGGAATCATCAGAGATTAATGGGGGGAGATGCACAACGCGGCCCTTTTCGGCGTGCTTCGTAAATGGCGCTAAATCGCGGCGGCGAGTTCGGGAGTATGATTTCGTGATCATCGCCTCTGTCGAGGTTGCAGATTCCCTTGTAGCCGCGCGAGTCCGTGATCACCGCTAAAGTTGGTATCGCAGCAGCGTGAACACGAATGGGTAGCTCGGTGGGGGAAAAGTCTCTGCCCCTCGCTCGCTCGACAGGCGAACGGAGCGAGGTTTTCCGTCCGATCGAGCTCGACATATATGTGTGGCCGTACTGCGGATTGGAATATGCATTAAATGAATTTCAAAGTGAAAAACATGTATCGAGATCATTGTTTTCTCTCGGTTGCCCGTTTATGCCGAAAATACGGGTTAAAAAAATTAACGACGAACCGCGTTGAAAAATAAAACGCCGAAACGACCGTGAAAGGTTCAAAAAGAAATCTTGAGCCTTTGCCGCGATCGTTTCGGCATTTTTTTCAACAGTAAACATTATGGAAAAGGGTGTATCATAAATGTTTCTTTATCTGCAATGAGCGTCGTGGCTGAGTTGTAGCGTGACGGATTACGATGCTGAACGTCCGGGTTCAATCCTCGGTGGATAAACTTTTTTCTCTTCATTTTATATTCAGAAAATTTCGAACTTACTCTCGCTTTAGCTATTCTCGCCTGTTCAGGCATTATTTATGATATTTAATTCGTATATGCTTAATAAAAAAAAACAAGACATTACTACCGGGGATCGAACCCGCGTCGTCTACACTCAGAGCCCGCACGCTCATATCTCAACCGCGAGACTCTTGTGACTGCAAACCTGCCTTACGTATACAGTAGAATCTCGATTATCCGAACCAATTGGGACCGAGACTAGTTCGGACAATCAAAAGTTCGGATAATCGAAACGTGGGTTTTTTGGGACGAGATCATCAACAACACGTTTTTACATTTAAAAAAATACATAAATATATATTAAAATTTGACATACATATTAACATTGATATATATATATATATATATATATATACATACACGGTGGCCGGAACATTGACGTCTAAAAATAAAATTTAGGTCCCTTGTATCGTGGGGTATCCGAATAACCCCCATGTATGTCGCGCGACTTTTCATATTTTTCGAGTTATGAATTTTTTACTGCATTTTTGAGAATTTTCGACCTGACCAATTGAAAAAAAATCTTTAAAAAAAGTAGAAGACTATCGAGATTTTTTTTACAACTGAATCTTTATGAGTAGTACTTTTATGCATAAAATAATCAGCTTCGTAACTGTGATGAAAGTTATGAAAATGTTGGTCTAAAGTGAAAAATTTACGTTCGGTAAATTATGACTTAAATTTTCAACTTTAAATTAAACATCTAAACAGGTGACTTCATGGTTCCTAATTAGGCCCTAAGAATGCGCCAGACTGTCAGCTTTCATAACCATTAAAAAGAGTAGTACTTGATAGGGCTACTTTGGCTACAATTGACCTTCAATGACAGCGAGGTGGAAAATTCTTATAATTACCCATCTGATTAAAAAAAAAATTTGCTCATTTTATCATTCCTAAGGCTATTTAGTTTGTTAACTAACCAAAAATGACTGCAGGGAAAGCTAAGATTGAAACATTTGGAGGTTTATTTTTTTTAGTTTAATTTAAGTTTAATGAATTTTGCGCGATCCGTTCTCATGGATCAGGTAAAAGCTCGTTTACGCGATCCGTTCTCGTTACAAGAACGGATGGCGCAAAATTCATTAAACTTGAATCGAACTAAAAAAAAATAAACCTCTAAATGTTTAAATCTTAGCTTTCCTGCAGTCATTTTTGGTTAGGTAACAAACTAAATATCCTTGGGAATGATAAAATGGGCAATTTTTTTTAATCAGATGGCTAATTTTAAGAATTTTCCACCTCGCTGTCTTTGAAGGTCAATTGTAGCCAAAGTACCCCTATTAAGTACTGCTTTTTTAAAAAATGATTATGAAAGCTGAGAGTCTGGCGCATTCTTGAGGCCTAATTAGGAACCATGAAGTCACCTGTTTAGATGTTTAATTTAAAGTTGAAAATTTAAGTCATAATTTACCGAACATAAGTTTTTCACTTTACACCAACATTTTAATAACTTTCATCACAGTTACGAAGCTGATTATTTTATGCATAAAAGTACTACTCATGAAGATTCAGTTGCAAAAAAAAATCTCGACAGTCTTCTACTTTTTTTTTAGATTTTTTTTAATTGGTCAGGTCGAAAATTCGTAACCCGAAAAGTATGAAAAGTCGCGGGATATACATGGGGGTTATTCGGATACCCCAGGATACAAGGGACCTAAATTTTATTTTTGGACGTCAATGTTCCGCCCACCCTGTATATTTATGTGTGTGTGTGTGTGTGTGTGTGTGTGTGTGTGTGTTTTAAGCACCTGAAAAAAGTCGAGTGCCTTTTAAAATATTTTTTAAAAATAAAATCGTCCATTTTTAATTGACGAACGGCTGCAACACGTTTTTGAGCGTCTAAGTCTCGCAGCTGTTTGAGAAGGAGAAGTTGCGTTGGGTTGCTTATTGTTGCTCACGGTGGTGGCAGCGAGCAACCATGTATCTTTCGCGCCAACGTTCGGATAATTGAGCTTCCGGATAAACTAAGTCATCGTTCGGATAATTGAGGGTTCGGATAATTGAGGGTTCGGATGATCGAGGTTCGGATAATGGAGGTTCTACTGTACACACTTATTCAACCTTAAAAAAAATCGCTGCAGGACCAACTGCATATTGTTTTTATGACCCCAAAGTATTTTTGAAGCCAAAAGAAAACGATTTTTCCAAATTCCTAGAATGGTGTTATCCCTTAAAGAAAAGAAATTGATTTTTTGATCATTGTAAATGTATATCCCCTCCTAAAGAATCTCGTACGTGTTAGCGAAAATCGGCAGAAAATTAGGAAGCAACTCGTCCACTTCTTTGATGTTCGCTATTTCGGTGTTCGCTATTATGGACCATCGCTCGTTTGCCTATCTGAGATCAAAACTTTCGAAGTTTGTATCCTCGATATCTGGCTTTTTGCTATAGATGGTATTACCAATATTAGATACTCACGTCTTTCTATTTCGGAGATGTGAATGTTCAAGATTGTTTAAATCTGTGTTTGTATGACTCAAACTCCAAACAAACCCAAACAAACTCAATAGGAAAAAGAAAAAGTTCCGGAAAAAAAAATAATATCAAGTTTTTTTTACGACAATCTCATTTTTTTCATCTTTAAATTTTCTCCGAATATCTCCGCAGCCGTTCACTCAGGTAATAGGAAAAAAAGAAATTTCCGAAAAAAATAATAATAATAAAAAGTTTTTTAACGAAAATCTCATTTCTTTTCATCTTTAACTTTTCTCCGAATATCTCCGCAGCCGTTCACTCAGGTCATAGGAAAAGGAGAAATTTCCAGGAAAAAAATAAGAAATCAGAAAGCCAGGAACGCTACCAACGGGACCATCTCATCGCTTGTAGAATATACGCGGTACTTACAATTCGCGGCCGGATGGATGATTGGCTTGTTTTTGGGGATAATGCTTTATCGCTTGATGAAAGTATGAGAATTAATATAATAATACGAATATAAATATATTTCCGCTTACTTTTATGAATTATAATTTATTTGGCATAAGGATGGGTGTGAGTAAAGCGTAAACAATTTTATATAAGATAAATAAGTTGTAATTTAGATATATTATTATGTTTAAATTAACGTATAAACTAAAAAAATAAGCGACCTGAGTGCGCAATACATTTTTTTGTATACATTAATAACGCAGAGAATCAAGAACTAACTTAGCATTGAAATCATCTAAAAGCCTGACGTCACCCGACGGCACGCGCGAGTCGTGCTCAGATTGCTTTTTCCCTCGAAGCCTTCATTTCGGCTTGGCCGCACATGAACGTGCTGCTCAGCGTCCATGCATTGGTGTAGCAGCCGAAGGCGCGGTCGGAACGCTTCGGCTTGCTCGGCTCTTTCCGAAGATGTCCGAGCATCGCTCGCTCACGGACACACGCTACTACGATGGTGTGATGGGCGCGTAAGAAACTAGAGAGGGGGTACCTTTTACGCGCGATCTGGCTGCACTGCGTCCGAGCTCTGAGTACGGACGGCGCGGCTTCGATGCCCGTAGCAACATTTTTTTTTGTTATACATATATGAATTAAATATAAAAAATAATGCCTAGACAGGCGAGAATAGATAAAGCGAGAGTAAGGTAGACATTTTCTGAATATAAAATGAAGAAAAAAAAGTTCATTCACCGAGGATTGAACCCGAACGTCCAGCATCGTAATCGATCACGCTACAACTCAGCCACGACGCTCGTTGCAAATAAAAAAACATTTATGATACACCCTTTTCCATAATGTTTACTGTTGAAAAAAAATGCCGAAACGATCGCGGCAAAGGCTCAAGATTTATTTTTGAACCTTTCACGGTCGTTTCGGCGTTTTATTTTTCAACGCGGTTCGTCGTTAATTTTTTTAACCCGCATTTTCGGCATAAACGGGCAACCGAGAGAAAACAATGATCTCGATACATGTTTTTCACTTTGAAATTCATTTAATGCATATTCCAATCCGTAGTACGGCCACACATATATGTCGAGCTCGATCGGACGGAAAACCTCGCTCCGTTCGCCTGTCGAGCGAGCGAGGGGCAGAGACTTTTCCCCCACCGAGCTACCCATTCGTGTTCACGCTGCTGCGATACCAACTTGAGCGGTGATCACGGACTCGCGCGGCTACAAGGGAATCTGCAACCTCGACAGAGGCGATGATCACGAAATCATACTCCCGAACTCGCCGCCGCGATTTAGCGCCATTTACGAAGCACGCCGAATAGGGCCGCGTTGTGCATCTCCCCATTAATCTCTGGAATCATCGTTGGCGGATGGCGTCGGTTGCGTTCTTGTCGCTCAGTTCATTTCGGTTCGGTGATGAGCAGCGACGCATGCGGTGAAACCACCAACCACTAATAACTGGATTTCCGTGGACGCTTTTGGATTGTGATCGCCGTAAGCGTTCGGACTCCTTAGCTCTAGTCTTCTTGGTGTTATCCCTTGACACTAATGAGGGTTAGGTACGTCATCTGTGATCTGTCTTAGATCGCACCCAAGAAGACTAGAGCTAAGGAGTCCGAACGCTTACGGCGATCACGATCCAAAAGCGTCCACGGAAATCCAGTTATTAGTGGTTGGCGGTTTCACCGCGTGCGTCGCTGCTCATCACCGAACCGAAATGAACTGAGCGACAAGAACGCAACCGACGCCATCCGCCAAAGATGATTCCTGCTTGTCATCCATGTTGAAATAAAGCGTGTGCGGACCGTGCGGACTAACGAATTTCGCGTTTAATAAAAAATAATTGTGTCTCGGTGTAAAATATATTTATCGTGATCTGCGGTGAAAACTATCGAAGGAGTGTTATGTATTGTCTGATGTTTATAAATAAATTTTGTTTGTTACTGCTTCTGCAACGATAAGAAAACATATCGACTGAATTTCGGTATTTCGTTATTATTTTTTATCTGTGCAACGTATAGTATCATAATATGGGAATATGATGTGTGATAATTTGTAAAACTTTTATCTGGATTAAAAAATTCTTATGAATGTTCTTGTGTTTATAAATAAATTCTGTTACTGCATCCACAACGAAGAAAAAATATTGTCTTAATTTCTTTATTTCGTTATTATTCTCTATCTGTACAGCGTATCATCAGTGTGAATATGATGTGATTCAAAATTTATATCAATTTTCTTGTGTCTATAAATGTATTTTCTTAGTTACTGGTTCCGCAATGAAAAAAAAATATATTGTCTTAATTTCTGTACTTCGTTATTATTCTCTATCTGTACAGCGTATCATCGATGGGAATATGATGTGTGATAATTTGCAAAACCTCAGTCGTGATTGAAAATTCTTATAAATTTTTCTTGTGTCTATGAATGCATTTTGTTAGTTACTGCTTCCACAACAAAAAAACCATATTGACTTAATTTCTGTATTTCGTTTTTATTATTTATCTGTACAACGTATATAATATGTGAATATGATGTGTGATCATTTGCAAAAGCTTTATCTGAATTCAAAATTCTCATGAATTTTCTTGTATCTAGAAATAAATTTTGTTTGTTACTGCTTCCGCAACGAAAAAAAACATATTGACTTAATTTCTGTATTTAGTTGTTATTCTTTGTCTGTACAGCGTATCATAATGTGTGATAATTTGTAGAGGTTTTGTCCAGATTCAGAATTATTATGAATTTTGTCAGAGTCATAAACTATTATCATGTCATGGGAGGATCCTTTCTAGTGCGATCTAGCGGAAAAAATCAAATCTGTGAGATCGATTTATCTGTACAGTGTATCATAACATGTGAATGTGATGTGTGATAATTTGTAAAAGTTTTGTCTTGATTCAAAATTCTTGTGAATTTTCTTGTGTTTATAAATGAATTTTGTTTGTTAGTGCTTCCGCAACGAAAACAAAAATATATTGACTTCATTTCTGTATTGCGTTATTATTATTTATCTGTACAGCATATTATAATGTGTGAATATGATATCATAATGAGTGATAATTTTAGAAGTTTTGTCTAGATTCAAAATTCTTATGAATTTTCTTATGTCTATAAATGAATTTTGTTTGTTACTGCTTCCTCAGCGAAAAAGAAAACATTGACTTAATTTCTTTATTTCATTATTATTCTTTATCTGTACCACGTATCATGATGTCTGGTCATTTGTAAAATTTTGTCTGCATTCAAAATTCGCATGAATTTTCTGGGGTCTATAAATAAATTTTGTTTATTGCTGCTTCTGCAATGAAAAGAAACATATTGACTAAATTTTCACATTTCGTTATTATTCTCCAAAACAATCTATATTATCTATATAAGACTTCTATCTATCTAATATAAAGAAATTTCCTGCACCAACTGCTTTCACAATTAATTTGATCCAATTACCGTTCCATATGAAGAAGAAAAGGGTGCTTCTTGCATATCGTACGGCACTGTTTTTAAATTAATTTGATCAAATTATCATATGAAGTAGCAAGGGGTGCTTTCTGCATATTGTACGGCACTGGTTCGTTCCTGATTTCAATTCGGTTCGGTGAAGAGCAGCGCCACCCTTCTCATCTGGATTTCCATGGACGTTTCTTCAACACTGCGTTCGTACTCCTTAGCTCTAGTCTTCTTGATCGCACCCATGTTTAGCGTATATCTATATACATATAGGTGCCGGAGCACCCCAGCGCCATCATTTCTTGTTCCCGTTTTGGGGACGAGTTGAAAGGCCTCGCTGAACCTCCTGGTATCTAGGCTCCATGACATGAAGCCTCGCATACGCCTCTCGGATATCTCTGGTGGCGCGGCTTGGTGGCAGGTTCAGGCAACTCGTGGACGGGCGGCGACGGTCAGCTGTGCGGTTTACGCGGTTTACGTATTAATTTAGTTAAAAAAGGCTCTGTGAAATAAAGAACAAATGCGCGGCACGAGGTACCGTTGTGTTGGGGGGTGGAAAAATTCCCCATCTCAAAATCGGGAATTGACTTTTTATTTGTTTCCGAGACGAAATTGAAAAATCAATACGAGAAATGAGTAGATAAAAGCTGTCAGAAGAATGTAAATAAATGTGATTTGACAATTTGTTGCAAGGAACGTATTGAAAATATACAAACGTTAGATTTTCTGTCATGTTTTATTCTACTAGTACATCAGATACCAAGCCGTGGCAACCAAATAAGAATACTCGAATCTGCAGTGCTCATTTTGTTGGTGACAAGCAGTCTAACACCGTGAAAATACCCCAGCATTTTGAGAGAATCACGTGCAGATTATTTTTTATTTAATGGTTTTTCATCTATGGTATGAATATTGTTAATTGGTGGTTACTATTTCATGCTCATTCTGAGCGATGAAATAGTAACCACCAATAACATATTATTCATTAAACATTCCATACTTATCCATAACAATGAAAAAAATCTATCATTTGTTAATGCTGTTATATACTGAAATGAAAAATGCGGTTTACTAAATCTAATTTCAATGGGCAATATGATTTATTGATGATGACCTTATTCCTTCGTTATTCATATTTCTTTGATAAGGAGATACATCTTCGTTTTCCATTTCTGTTTTGCATGTATGGTTGAAAAGATGCTGAAAGTATATTTTTGTTCATTATTATTCAACTATTAATTGATCTCATAATTGATGCATACCTCTACTTTTACGTTGTACGGTTTTCCATGGACAATTCGTTCTCGACTACCTGTATCATGGATTTCGACGACTTTCTGAACGCGGTGGCTTTGACAGTGTTCATGCCCTATACATTTTTAATTAATTGATAATCGTGTTATTAGTAATACGATAATCCTAAAAATAAAGACGTAGTAGAAACTATAATGAATTTAACAGAATATTTCATGTTTTGTGTGTTTACTTATCTTTAGATTCAAAGTATCCGCGGAAGAAATCTCCATAAATATTCTGGAAGCCACGCTTAATAGCAATGTGGCTTCCAGTGTGTAATTGCACTTTAACAATTTCGTAATGCAATAAATAAATAAATAATCCAAAACGAGCAGTGATTTGTATGCAAATCATATGTTTACTGTTAAGAGAAGAACGACCTCGAGCTGCCGTCGTTAACTGACAGACGGCGTTGCCGTCGCTTTGCCGTGATATCAAAGAGATGTTTTTTGCAGTCGTACTTTTTCGTTACAGGTTCGGTAACTTGGCTTGAAATTTGACTAGCATACTTTTGCTTGATTATAGACGAAAATCAATTAATTGTTAAACATTCAAGTTCGTGAAAGAAATACCATGAGAGCATGAGATGATACACGCACCGAGGTTATCGTTCACGTGACATCACGGGAAATAATCCACCATAAAAAGTCCACCCACGAGATCCATCATAAAAAGTGGATCTCGTAATCGTGCCTCACGGCATCATTGAACTCTGGCTTCGTTTCCAGAGTTGTATGTAAAACCGTGGTAAATATCATATGTCGTCACTCCTCCACGCATGGTCACATTACCAGATGAAGTTATCGCCGAAAAATTCATTACTACGGTATTTCTACATAATAAATGGCTTACGGAAGTTGGAGTGGTCCAGTTTAGTCATTTGACTAAACTGGACCACTCCAACCTCCGCAACTTAATTTCTTCCGACTTAATTTGAAGAAATCTGCAGCTAAGGCGCATTGATTGCCTGTAGATACATATGGTGAAGCTGCTTTAAGTGAGAGAAGTTGTCGTGAGTGGTTTCAAAAGTTTAAGAACAGAGAGCTTGACGCCGAAGACAAAGAACGTAGTGGAAGGCCGTAAGTGTACAAAGACGCGGAATTAGAAGCATTATTGGAGGGAGGTTCGTGCCAAACACAAGAAGAACTTGCACTTACATTAGGATATATTCTGCCAGAAAGATGGTAAAACTAGTGGCTAGCGGTGTACAATATTTTGAGTAAAACATAAAGTACCCGTCTTTCACAAAAAATGCCCAATTTTTTATCGAAAACAGCGGAGACTCATTTGTACTCCCAATATATTTAAAGTTTACTTTTACGTAGTCTTGTAAATGACTCTTGTTCACTCTCTCAGGCGTAGCGAGCGGAAAATCGGCAATTGCTGTCGTTGATTCCTTGTGCGTCGTAAAACCACATTTCCACTTCCCCTGAATGTGTTCACCCAGGAAATAATCGATTGCCGGCCAGGAACAGGAGCTGCAGGGGCAAGGTTGAAGCGAGTGCGAAAGGCTTGGGCGGCTCGGCGAGCCATTGAAAGTGACAGTTACTGAAAACTTTAAGGGGTGAGATGCAGTCAGAGGCAAAAACAAGCATTTTCAATATTGTTTTTAATAGTAATTAAGTTTGTTTTACAAAAGTGGTTACACAGACTTTTTATGTTATATTTCAACTTGACTTGTACAAATTTTCAAAGAAAAATATTGATTATTAATTAAAATATCGCCATCTTTGTCGGACCCCCTTCGACATGTAGTGCTTTGCGGTGAACATCATAAAACTTTACTGGACCATCTGAAATAAAAAAAAAAAACAAAAAAAAAATTAGTTTAATAATAAATCTAGTCTTTAATCAAACCTTTTTTTTTAATTAACAAAATGGCGGCTTCCGACCGATAAATTTCGATTTTCGACCAAAAAATCGCTCGTTTATTGTTTAAAAAAATATAAATTTTCAACAAAAATGAAAATCCTTCGATTAAGGACTAGTTTTTAATGCTATCAATAAGGACACCAAATATCATCAAAATCCATCGAGTGGTTTTTGAATTATAGTGGTCACCGACTTGAAAAACATAGTTTCGAGAAAAACGCCTTTAAAGTTTTTTGATGTGGATACGGTATTATATGTTCGCAAAATTTTGAGCTCGATGGATGAAGCTAAACTTTTTTTAATGTATTTGGATCCGCTGAATCCCAATATCACAATCTTTGCCGAAAAGTCGAGCATTCAATTGTTTATAGCCAATTGTTAAAACAATTTTTCAAAAAATTGAAGTTTTTGGGGATGAATTTTTAAAAAAATATTTTGGCCAGTTTTAAAATGAAAGTATTCTTTATGAAATTTTGCTAAAGTTCATAGTTTTTGAGTAATACATTTTTGAACATTTCTGAAAGTTTTCCAATTTTACACTTGATTTATGTATAGAAATACTAATTAAAAAAATACTTACATCGAATCATCAATTCCTGGCCCATGCAATAGGGCTTCTGCCGATGTGGAAGCTTCCAAAATATCAATTTGTTGTTGTCTTCGAAGCATTCTGCCTTCCCGGGTATTATCGTTTGCGCGTTTGTCAGCCGCTACCTGCCGGTCCCCACCCGACGCCCCTTCACTAATTGTGGAATATCCCGGAAACTATTCATCAGATTGACTTGAAATTTTCAAGGAATATTTTCCAAACATCATACTTCATGAAAATGTAAATGAAAAAAAAAATCGATTTTTTGGAAAATGAGACCATTCTCTCCCGCGTCCGAGCTCCCCCGCTGTTCAGCGGCAAATACAAATCAGCAAGTTTTCGCGGTGCACCCGATATATAGTTGTATATCGGTCGATGAGGTGAGTGATCGGAGGAGGCTCTAACCTCACAACAGACCAGTGTATGAATACTGTTTTCGTAGCAATCAGCATATCACTTAATCTTGAAATTCATTATAAAACTGACACTCAATTACGGTTGGATAGGTTAGTCATCTGTCCTATAATCGAAACCGATATTTTATATACATACAAAATATTTACGGCATAATCCCTTCGAAAGACGGCAGTAGCCCGATTTTGCAACTCGTTATAACTCAGTAGAGACAGTTTTCGTTGTCGTTGGCTAACCCAGCCGACCCCCTTTCTTCTTTGATCATGCATGCGTTTGGCTGTCGCTAGCTAACGATAACAAAACTGTCGCTACCGAGTTTTAACTAGTTACAGAATCGTGCTACTGTAAGTCTATTTTGTAACTCGGTAGTGACAGTTTTCCTTATTGTTAGCTAGCGACAGCCAATCGCATGCATGATCACTGAAGAAAGGGAGCCTCTTATTGGCTGTCGCTATCTAACGATAACGAAAACTTTCGTTACGAGTTACAGAACTGGCCTACAGCGTCACCGTCCGCAATTTTGGGGATGAGTTGAAATCCTGAGATTGAAACCTGTATGTAGTCTCCACCTGTTCGGATATCCATCATCCGTAAACAATTCCGCATCGATACAGAAATAACATACAATTGATTTTTCTCGGGCTAACTCCCTCGGGTAATAATACAATACGTGGAGAACTTATCACCTATGGCATTTATCTTTATATTCAGAAGCGCGTTGATCTAAGAAATGTTCTGATCAGAATATTTGTCACCTACAAACAATGCTATGCCGACGAAGCAATTTATTATGTAGAAATTTCGTTGTAATTAATTTTTTGACGTTAACTTTACCTGGTAAGAGACCCATGGGTGGATAACTTACCATATACGGTATATACCTTTTTTTGGAAACGATGATCCAACAAACGTTTTACTTTGAATATTCGTCGCCTACAAACGATTTCAGGCCGATGAAGTCATTCATTGTGTAATAATACCGTAGTATTGAATTTCTCGACACTAACTTCTTCTGGTAATATGCCGATGCGTGGAGAACTTAGGGGGCGTACACAAATTACGCAACGCAAAATTTCCCAATTTTTTACCCTTTCTCTCCCCCACGTAACGGGACCGTAACGCTTGGCCAGAACCCCCTCCCCCTATTCTGTTACGTAACGGGTGCTTTGTCGTCAATAATTGCGATGTTTTTCATAGACATAACTAATTATGAAAGTATCAGGTTTATACTCATTTTATGACAAAATCTTGAAAATTAAACGAGATATATGCCTTAATTTGACGACGAAAAAAAAATTCTCTTCATTGTCTCATCGATATGTTTATGAAAGGTTATCTGTAAATTAAAAGTCAACAATTTATCGATATCTATACAACTGTACCCATCGTTATGGGTAGCCGTTTTTTTATTTTGGTTTTTTTTTACAAAATGCCGACAGTTTGGACATTTTTTTCTATTTTCACGGTCCTTTTACTGTATTTAAGCATTCTTTAAAAATAGTAATTAACAAATGTTAAAAACGCGGATACGTACAACCTTAGTCACTGCGTTTACAAAAATGTTTTTTTTTAAATTGAAAATCGGTTGATAAGTTTTTAATTAACTCGGACAAAGTCGAAAATACTAGTTTCGAGAAAAACGCGTTCAAAGTTTTCGTTTCGTGTTTCTTGATATAAAGTTATGTTTTTTTCTAACAAATTGATACTTACATTGAAGTATCTAGTCGCGGGCGATATCACGGTTCTTCATCTTCATGATAGTTCACAAAATAAGAAGAGCCTGTACTCTATCTATTGTAAATGATGCCACACCTGTAGAGACTGAGGGCACTAACCGGTCACGCTACCTGTTCTTACTAAAGTGACTATGACTCCGTCAATTTTCGGACTTGTGAATAAAAATGTTGCCACCATATTTTTCAATACATGAACGTTCGAGAATTATAAAAAAAAAATCCTTCCAATTTGCTTGGAGGATGTGGGAAAGCTACTGTGCCAGTTCTTGCACAGTGACTTTCTCCCTGAACTGACATGGCGTATAGAAAGCTGTGAGCTGTCCACGGTAAAATTGCAGAAATGCAGAAACATGCAGAAATTTGGCTATTTCTGGCAGTTTTAAAATCGTTACGTAACACAAACCTTGACCCCCCCCCCCCCCCAATTGTGTTACTTAATTTTCGTACGGCCCCTTAGCACCTATGGCATTTACCTTTATATTCAGAAACGATGATCTAACAAACGTTTTAATTTGAAAATTCATCACCTACTAACGATTGCGGATCGAATGACCCCCCCCCCCCCCAAAGGGTGTCAATGGTGATATAAATGAAAATTGTGGTGCTAACTTAACAGTCATTAGTTATTTATATTTTTTAACGAAAGGCTGAACTAACAAGCATTCGAACGGTTCCACTAATAACCAACGAACGACTTACCAACGATTAAAAAGAAAAAAAATCGAAATCGGCAAGTCGCGTTGCCAACTTCATCTCGCTGAGTCTCGTGAACGACAGCTCGCGGCGACACTGTGCAAACCAGCCCCCCGACACTGGCCTACTATTCCTATGCGATAAACGAAAACGCGTTTTGTCCCGGCTTTTTAGTTCTTGAAAGCGCCACTACCTAGCGTTGGCTGTTATGTGACAGCCTTCGGCTCTAAATACTCCGATCAGCTGAACGATTCGATACTTTCGTTTCGTGCTGTTGTCGTTATTGCGATAACAGCACGCACTGTTACAAAGATAACAGGATCCATTATACACGCGAATAATGGTTTTCGTAGAGATATCTACACTAGACTTTTATTCATGTAAAATATTCGAAACACCGGTGCAACGTACATATATATGCATGCCTGTTACACGATTACTAGCGCCACAGTGCGGCAAGGACATTTTGCGAACAGCATTTATCTACCAGTGTCAGCCCCCTGGTGCAAACTAAAGACGGCGTTGGCCATCGAATCCAATATGCTATATATATATATATATATATATATATATATATATATATATATATATATATATAGATATATAGATATATATATATATTACCAACGAATGTCATGCTAGGTGAAATAATCGGTTATTTGACCGTAACATCGGTAAAAATGACATCTTACCGGTAGATTTGTGAGACTACACAATTTCAAATTTTCAACTTGCCTGCTCGAACTCGACGAAATCACCACAAAGTGACCGGTAAAGTGACCATTGTTTGAGGGTAAACAACGTAAAAAGTGTCAATTCACTAGTAAATTTCTCGCACCAAGCAGTTGCGAATTTTCGAATCGTCTTTTCAAACAAACTCAAACAAAGTGACCGGTAAGAAAAATCGGTGATTCGATTGTAAGATCGGTAAATACGACAATTTACCGGCTAATTCGGGACAACTCTATGGAGGATACCGTCTATAGACTCCCATTAGTGTGTGCGTGTCCGTGTGCGAGGCGCCTGTAGTACGGCGCGATAATAAAATGGCCGCGAGTGCAACTTTTCCGTGAGCATACATCCGCGCACCGATGTCAACAAATGTCATCTGTCCTTTAACCGGGTCGAAGGGATGCCGCCGCGATCGATGCCCTTCGCGAATTGAACTTTCGAACAGCGATCGTCGCGCGTGATCGCGATCGCTGAAGACCCTCCACTTTTGTTTATACAACAACATCCTCTTCGTCATCACGATTTTTCTCGTGTTTCTTTTTTCTCTCCTTTATTCGTTCGTTCTTCATCTTCTACTGCGGTTTTGACCGCTTCCAGCTACTGCTCCTCCACCTCGAGTGGTTATTCGCTCCGACATTTTCGGCGGGAAAGAACCGCGCGACGATGTCAGGATATCGTAGGGTCAATTATTACGAGCTGTGCAGATTGTGCACGAGCAGCGAGGGCATGAGAATGAATATATTTCGGGACGAGGGACCCAGAAGACAGCTACAAACAAAGATCGAATCGTATCTCCCGATTCAGGTGAGTTCGACGTTTTTTTCCCCCCTCATTTTTGTCACTTGTCTTCACTTCCGGTTCTTCTGTTTTGTTTTTATTCCTCCTCCTTGTTGCCTTCTCGTTGCAATCCTAAGAATTGGTTGAAAAATCGAAACGATCCTAAAACACGTCTGCTCTTTCCGTGTGGTGCGACGTTCCCAGATATGTTCGAGCGCCGCAGCTCTGTCCAGTTCCTGGCATACACCGCTGTGTTCCAGTGACAAGAGAATCCGAGCTTCGCCCCTAAACTTCCTCCCGCCTAAGTGGCTGACTCTTCGGTTCTCGTACATTTGGAACTATCGGAGTATGCGACCGTAGCGCAAAGATAGGAGTCGGAAAAGATTGCGGTGCAGGGCATTATAGGACCATACATATGGGATGCACCATTTGAATTGGGACAACGAAATTTGTTGACGGGGATACATTTTAGGAAAAGATTCTTGAACCAAAAAGTCTTCATAGTTTCAAGGAACAAAAATGACCATGTTGAATATTTCTTCGTTGGTGGTAATCTGCAAGGCCATTTCCAGCTCAACTTCAATTTTTTGAATAGGAAACAATATTTTTTTATTTCACAATTAGTTCTGGCGCAACAAAATAGATTACTTTGGTCTGAAACTTTTTTTTTTTTGTCTTCAATATTTCAATATATTTTTAATATTTGGCAAAATATTTCCCTAATGTTTTGTACCGATTTATTGGATATTTGATTAAATATCCAAAATATATTAATAGCTCATTTTAGATAAAAGGGGTCCATATTGTTGCGCCCAAGATGATTTGGAAATAAAAAATAGTGCTTTCCATTTTTAAAACTGAACTTAACCTTAAACTTAACCTTGAACATTGAGAGACCAGTCTTTGGGATACAGAATGTTATGGAGCAAAAAACGGAACAGAATGACGCGACCTTCGCGATCAATCAGCATCACAGGAACGTGCAATAGTTTCAACCACACAAGGGCAAGCGCATCTATTATGTTCTCCGAACGATAACAATCACAAGATTGTCGCTGTGTGGGACAATTTGAGCATTTCTTTAACCGGATTTGTAGTCCTTCCTTGACCCGTGAGTAGACCTACTCCCTTTGGCTTTCGTGAACCTTCCTTGAACAAACGAAGCTCGAGCTGCCCTGAGTAAGCGATCGCCTCTCAATTCGAGCTTGTTTGATCTTTGAATAACGCTTGATTGTCTATGTTCGATCAACGATGGGTTTGTTAACGAAAATATAGCGAATAAGTCTACTCTCGTTTTCTCCTCTGCTGTACGGTTGTGGCCATCTAGTAACAGGATATCTTTGAAATCCATTGCGAGAGATTGAATGCAGATAACGGGAAAAGGTTGCTGTTAAGAAGTAAGTTGGTAAAAATCGCTTGACTATTGAGCGCTTTGGGGAGGGCGACTCAAAATTCATCTGTGGACACGGCAGGCATGGAGGCTCGAGGAATCTTTGTTAAATCCAAATAATCCTTCATCAAATCCAAGAAATCCTTCCAGTCCCAGGGATTCCCCAATCTACAGTTTTTCAAATAGGAAGCAATATTTTTTATTTCAAAATTAGTTTTTGCATAACAAAATAGATGACTTTTGTCTAGAACTTTTTTTTCTTTGACTTCAATATTTAAATATATTTTTAATATTTGACAAAATATTTCCGTAATGTTTTGTACCGATTTATCGGATATTTGGTTAAATATCGAAAATATCTTAACAAGCTCATTGTAGACAAAAGTGATCCATTTTATTGCGCGAAAGATGATTTTGAAATAAAAAATTGCACTTTCCATTTTTAAAACTGAAGTTGACCTTGAAACAACCTTGAAACTTGCGACTAAACAAAAGATATCTAACACCATTATTTTTGTTCCTCAAAACGATGAATCTTCTGTTTGAATTTTTTCTCCTTAAAACGCATACCTCTCTTAATTTAAATGGAACGCTTTGTACATGCTACTGTTCAAATCGACTCAAATCAAAATTAATAGTAATTTGCTCAGGTTCATTTACATTTCCGTTTGATTGCTGGAGCACTTGGGGTCCCTTTGGTCCGTTTAGCGAGTTTTTTTTGCCAAGATTTTTCTCGGTTTCGCTCGTATCTTCGAGTTCTTACGTCCTGCGAATAGTTCGCGACCTGGAAGAACTGTTGCCGACGTTGAGGCACGTACACCCACACGCGTACATTAAAAATATAGGTGGACAAGAATAAAATCGTCATGTATGTAACGTTAGTATTGTTTGTCAAGGTGCACGAGGAAGATTCGCTGCCAAAGGTAGTATGTCACGACTGCGTGAGGAAGCTCGAGACCTACATAGAGTTCAGAGACACAGTGGTGAGCGCCGAGAGCATGCTCGAGTCTTATTTCACGTCGCTACGGATATCCGACGACTTTCTCAAGGAGGGAAAAGTTTACGTGAAGAGTACGGAGAAGGAAAGGCCGACGACGCCCCAGTCGTCGCCGCAGCAGCAGGACGATCCTCTCAAGTCCATGGAGAAATTGCCAGGAGCTGGTAGCGTCGGCGGTGGTGGTGGTGAGGTTCAGTTAATAACGCAGGATCCGGGTCAGACGCAGCAGCATCAGCAACCGGTGGTCGTTGGTAACGTCAACGCCTCCAATATACAAATAATCAGTGGCGTGCAGGCCAGAGTTCAGCAGTACAAATGTGCCATGCAGGTTCGAGCGTCATTCTTCTTTGAGGCTTTTTTCTCCTTATTTCGTTCTTTCGTCTTGTATTCTTTTCCTCTCTTGCGTCACTTTTGGTATGAATTTTGATAAAAAAAAACACGATCGTTTCGAAGCGGTCGAGTAAGGAGCGGCAGCTTTCTAGTAACTATTCGGTTATTCCTGGCAATTTGTACGATTGCGTGACGAATCACCGAACCGATGCTAATGAGTTACTGAAAATCGGCGGCCTTTCACTGCCCATGAAGTGCCGACCCAAAGACCTTTCTCAAAGATCCAAGAAGTTGGTTCGATCTATGATGTTGGAATTTGCATAGTTAGAATGCAATGGAAATTCATTTTTTTTATAAAGGATTACGATCTCAGTAAAAAAAGGTTTGGTCAATAATACAAATAAAGAAATAAATGCGAAAACAAAAAACGAAATTTCGACTTCTCGTTACCAAATGGAAGTTAATGGAATCACAACAATCCAGTTTGCAAATAAATATGGTATACAATAGTGCTATAAAAAAATATATAGTATAAAATCATATATATGATATGTATGAATATCTTATACAATATATAGTACATACAAATAATAGTACGTAGCATATAAAGGGTGTCCCTCTTATCTCTGCCACCCGAGATAACTCGGTAATTATCGACGTCATAAAAAAATGTTCCAGACAAAAGTTGTACGGTGTGAAGGGGGCCATCAGATGCGACCAATTTTTTTTATTTCGATGAAAGCGCTGACGCACAGTGAAGGTCACCTCGGCTTTTTCAAATGGAATGGTACATTTTTTCAACCAGCTTATGGAGCACCTCAAGCCGCATAAAAAACATTCGGGGGTCAAAGTCGTTCAAGGTCATTTCATACACCTATTAAAATGAAATACAAATCTAAATATCTCGGATCATTACCAAATATTTGGTAGTGATCCGAGATATTTAGATTTGTATCGTCGATACTGACCTTGAATAACCTTGAACGACTTTGACCCCCTAAAGTTAATTATGCGACTTGAGGTGTTCCACAAGATGGTTGAAAAAATGTACCATTCCATTAAAAAAAGTGAAGGTGACCATTGTGCGTCAGCGCCTCCAGCGAAATAAAAAAAAATTGGTCATATTTGATGCCCCCTTCACACTGTACAACTTTGGTCTGAAAATATTTTTGTGACATCGATAATTACCGAGTTATTTCGGGTGGCAGAGATAAGAGGGACATCCTGTATATGTTGCAATTCACGCCAATTTCAATGCAAACGCTGACGATTTTCGAGTAGTGTCAATTTTTGAATGTATTATTATACGCAAAAAATAGTCTATATGTATTTTCAAATTTGAAGTCATAAAAACATTGAAAACAAAACAATATTGCGAAAATACCTGAATAAATTCATGTTTCAACGAAAGGTTAATACGTTAAAAGCATTTCGATAGAATTTGGATAATTTCCAAATTTTGAATAGCGGTCGTACTTAAAAAAAATTGGCTCGGGGCTGGGCCCGACAATTTTTGTAATTTTACATATAACTTGGAAAAAAAGTTGAAAAAGGCCTCGCGAAAATATTACTTTTGAAAAAAGTGACGTAAAAAGATGGAACGTTTTTTTTCTTCAATTGGGTATATTCACGCGACAGCGCGTGAAAAGCTGAAAAACATGGTAGAAATAATTTCTTGTGTAATATCAGCCATTCCCGAGCTATTTCTATTTGAATCCATAGAATCCATTTCTATTTGATGAATCCTAGACACCATAAAAAAAGTCTACCTGTCAAAGTACCATAATTGAGTAAGTCTAAAAATGCAGAGTACGTATGGACTATGTTGTTTCGCGAAGTATAGTCATAAAAAATGTATACTAATGAAAAAAACATTCATTCAGATAAAAAAATAAATATCTTATATACAGGGTGAGTCATGAGAAACAGAACACCTGAATATCTCCGTTGGATCTTAAAATACGAAGTATGTACATATCGGAATTTGAATGGTTTGGAAGGACGCACACGGCTGCCGTAATATTTTTTTCGGTATTTTCAGGGTCATTAAAGTTTTTTCGAATGGAGTGGCATGTTTTTTCCTCGTGCACATTGTAGCCGCCATCCAAACGAATTCAACCATGTAACATTCAATTGACCTTCAACCCAGACATATTGAATACATAATCATTCAACGTGTAAGAATTTTTTCTTTATTTATGTTACGCTAAATGATTCCTGTGAGCTGGGTTACATTCAAATGTATCACAATAACACAACAGACTAACAGATGCACAATCGTGTTTGTCAGCTACTTATTACTCTGAATACCGTCTTGCTATATAAAATTTCTAATCCATCAGTTAATCGATGAACGTTTCACGGTGCGTTGCTCGAAGGAAGAAAAGATGGACATGATTTTCGTTTATGAAGAAAGTCGACAGTGCTTAAGAGAAGCAGTACGGCCGTATGCAGATCGATTTTCTGATCGTAATCATTTTTCATCAGTTGCTGTTTATCTCAAAGTGATTACAAAATTCCGTGATACTGGTAGTGTTGACAATAAAAAGTTAACAAAAACTCGTTGAATTATCATTTCTTCAATATTTCTGGGTTGAAGGTCGTTTGAAGGTCATACTATGTTACATGGTTCAATTCGTTGGGATACCGGCCATGTGCGTCCTTCCAAACTATTCAAATTCCGGTGTGTGCATACTTCGTATTTTCAAATCCAAAAGCCATATTCAGGTGTTCTATTTTTCATGACTAACCCTGTATATATGTGCAGTACAAATATGTCGTAAAAGATATTAAGAATATCATGAAAGTTTGTTCACTTTGAGTATCTATAAAACACCACCTGAAAGCCCGATGTCCAAGGAGCATGAACTCGACCCGAGTTCCAGCTACCGAACAAAAGTCACAAGTCGTTTCAGCAACTTCCAGCTGGCAACTCGAACGCGGATCTAGTTCTTGCACCGTTGTGCGACTAGGCCTCAAGGCTAACATTTCTTGGGCGTCGGGAAACAGCAGCACTTTGGCAACTCACCGGCCCGTAAAGTCACGTAAAACGAGTCACCAAAGTGCTGTTTGTGAATAGCCAGTGTCCAAGATATGCGCTCGACGTTACGATTAATTCCGAATGCAACATGAAAAATGAGAGTGCCAAGTTGATCGCGTTGTCCAGATGCAACCGGGTGGTGTGGCCGCAGCGGTTGTGGAGGCAACAGCGGAGACGCATTACAGTTACCAGCAGCAGACGTCACAGCAGGTCTCACCGCAGGAAAACTCGTCGCACGGCCAGGCGAGGATAACCGAGCAGGCTCAGGGACAGCTTCACCAGGTGCAAAATCAAATACAGAGCCAAAGTCAAATGAGCCAGCAGTTGCAGAGGCAGGTACCTCAGCAGCAACAGCAGTCCTTGCAGCAGCAGCAGCAGGTGCAGATAGTGCAGCAGCAAAGTCAATCGGGTGTCGTGAGTCAGCAGCAGGGTCAGCAAGCCCAGATAAACCAACAGATCCAGCAGTTGCAGCGTCAGCAGCGGGAGTACGAGAAGCAGCAACGCCATCTCCAGGAAATCGAGAAGCAGCAGGTGCAGATAACCTCGCATCAGCAGCAGGATCATCAGCAGGCGAGTCAGCAGCAGCTTCACCTTCAACATCAGAACAACAACGTGCTGATGAAGAGCGAGGTGATCGCGGCTGAGCAGCAGACGCAGCAGATAACGCTCAAGGTCGAGGCGGAGTCGCAGAACATTGGTTCGCCGACGGAGACGGTCCAGACGTACACGACGGTTCAGGCCTCGCCCGAGGTATTCCTCAGTCTCGGGCTTACGCCGCAACAGAGCTCGCAGCGTGCCGACGACGTCAAGGAGTTCAAGGACTACATAAAGGCCTCGCCGGACGACGGAATATCGAGGAACTCGATAGGACAGATCTCGGAATTCCTGCGAATACGCTCGTGTCCCGAGGCGGGCGCACCCCTCATAACCGTGAATGCCCAGGCTATATGTCAGACGAGCAGAGCCGAGGCTTGCGGCGATTGCGGTAAGAGCTTCGACAACCAGAGCGACCTTAATTCCCATCAGTGCCCGGCGTCCCCGCTCATAAGCGACGTCTCCGACATCGGTGGCAAGGAGGACAACGCGCCGAGCAACGGCAATTGTTTCAGTTGCGACATATGCGGCAAGCCCTTCAAGCGGAAAGAGCACCTATTTCAGCATCGCAAACTGCACACGGGGGAGCGTCCCTACGTGTGCACCACGTGCACCAAGGCCTTCAGTCGCAAGGAGCACCTTGTGCGGCACTCGGTCTCGCACACCGGCCAAAAGATGCACGAGTGCGAGATGTGCGGCAAGAGTTTCTCACGCAAGGACAATCTTCACAAGCATCGAAAGACCCACGGGGTCTCGGGGCCCTACATATGCGAGACATGCGGCAAATCTTTTGTCGTCAAGCACTACTATCTTATGCATCTCACGACACACGCACCGAGTATAATCGACGGTGCGGGTGTTCAGGATCCGTTGCCATACAAGTGCGATCTTTGTCACAAAGCGTTCTCGGTAAAGCAGTACCTAACGACGCACAAACTGCGACACAGGTCGAAACCTAACGCCGCCAACGCTGCTGCCAATGCTCAGCAACAGCAGACGACCGTCGTGGCGACGCCAGGAGCGAGCAACAACGACGTCAATCCTGCCGATAATCCAACGAGTATGAACAACAACAACAACAGCAGCAGCGGGAACAACCAGACGAACGTCGAAAGTCCGGTCGTCGAGATACAGAACGTTATTGAGCGAAACGCGGAACAGAATCACGCGACCTTCGAGAACAATCAGTATCACGGGAACGTGCAACAGTTTCAATGAGACAAGGGCAAGCGCGTCTATTATGTTCTCTTGCCGAACGGTAACAATCACAAGATTGTCGTTGTGTGAGGCAATTTGAGCATTTTTTCACCCGGATTTGTGGTCCTTCTTTGACCCGTGAGTAGTCCTACCTCGTTTGGCTTTCGTGAACCTTACATGAACAAACAAATATCGAGCTACCCTGAGGAAGCGATCGCCTCTTAGCGTGTGACACGCGGTACATGTTCAAACATAGCGTGATCGGGTTTCTTCGATCAATGAATAGCGCTTCATTGTCCATGTTCGATCGACGATGGGTTTGGAAAAGGTTGCTGCCACACAGCACGTCGGTCAAGATCGCCAGAGTATTGAGTCCTTCCGGTAGGTGACTCGAAATTGATCTGCGGAACAGGTTTTGAAGCTCAAGAAATCTTCATTAAATCCAAGGAATCCTCTATCGAATCCAAATAATCCTTCATCAAATCCAAATCCGAGTAATCCCTGATAAAATTCCAGGAATTCTTTATCAAATCCAAACAATCCCTGATCGAATCCTATGAATTTTTAATCCATTGCCAACAATCCTTACTCAATTCCCGAGAATCCTCAATAAATTCCCTGGAATGAAGAATATATTCCCAAGAATTCTTCATCAAATCGAAATATCTTTATCGAATCCATTAATATCCTTCATCGAGTCCGAGAAAGCCCTCATCAAAACCCCGAAATCCTTCATCGAACCCATGGAATATTTCATTGAGTTTGTCCATCGCCCTTGCCATCAAGAAAGGATTACGAATCCGATTGTTTTTCTTCTTCTCTTCCACTATCACGGACGCGCTTGTCCATCGCGAGACGCACTCTTTTTTTTCCTTCTTCGTCTCGTAACGAACCCCTAAATTTTGTACTTTAATATTGTATCTCTCTCTCGATCAAGGTCGTGTGGGCCTGCGTCGATATCGTCGCATCGCTGAAGTCGGTCTTGGTACCCGGGAGATCGGTGTAGCTGGTTCGAAACACGACTCTGATTCAATGACGCGATAAATGCGAAAACGAGAAACACACCCACACACGCGCGTGCACACGCGAAAAAAACGCGTGCTTGATTCACGTGACATCGCTCGTGGCGTAAGAGACTGAAACACAGAATGTACATATATTTTAACTGAAAAAAAAACGAAGAAAAGAAACAAGTATTATCGAATCGAAGGCTCGAAGTAATGCTGATGATCGTACGATAAAGGAATCATAAGAACGGGATCGGTAAAAAAGTCGACATTTTTTCAGAAAGGAGCGAGAGAGAGAAAAAGAAAAGGACGAGAAATTGAGGTGTGACATTGCACAGAGAGCAAAACAAAAGAAAATAACGTACTACTAGTTACTGTTGTATTACAGATAGAATATACATACGTGCATATATATATATATATATATATATATATATGTATATATATATATATATATATATATATATATATATATATATATATATATATATATATATATATATATATATATATAACGGGATCACCGAGTCGCGTTATTGACTATTTTTTCAGACAAATTCCACCAGGAGAATATTTTATATTATAATCCATGTATCGTTAATTTTCTTGTTTTTTCTTTTTGATTTCTCTTTCGTTTTGTTCGTTCAATCGTTTTTTTCCATGCCGCTGGGGGGCATCATTTACCGAGGAATAATATTGTTTTGTTAAGAGCCACGGGGTCACATGATCGGGCTATTTTATATTAAAGCTCGACGGAAGAAAGCGAAAGCGAGGCCTCTCTGCTCTTTATTTCCCTATGAAATAAAAAAGGATCGGGACAAAAATATATTTCCTTGCGGAACAGATGGAAAAGAAACTATTTCTTTTCTCGATTTATATATATACATATTGTATTGTAAAGGGATGAAAAAAATTCAACTTCGTTTTATCCCGTGCTTCGACGTTGAAGCATGCAACTCTCTCTTTTTTCCGTAAATGGTCGTGAATAATTGTTTTTGATTATATTTGCGAATCGGTGCAATGTTCCAGAGTGAAAAAAAGGCGCGATGGGCGAACCGCGCGAAAATCATGTACGTTTACACCGAATGAATTAGAATTGTGATCGCGGTCTCGGAAGTACGGAAAAAAGAAAGAAAGAAAAAACAATTCCCTCGAATCTGTGCGACTATTGGCAAATTCCGTGGCTCTGATTTAAAAGAAAAAGAATAGGAAAAAACGAACACAATTTGTACTAGATTCGTACATCTTTTATCGCTATTATTACATTTAAACGTACCGTGTGTGTATATAAATGTATAATGAATAGAAGGTGAGACGGAAGGTGAGAATGAGGAGTAGACATTTTGAGACCAAAGAATATATTGTGTATAAATTGTATGTGTAATATTGTACGACATTAGGGCGATAGATCATATTCGGTGTAAGCATGGAGGCAAAGAGAAGCGAAAAAAACTGACGAAACAAAAGATCATTCAAGACTTTATAAATAGAGAATTTAGAGTGCCATTTTGACCAAAACGCAGATGCATTTATTATAATTCGTAAAGGGTTGTCCCTCTCGCGATCGTTCGTCGGCCCCCAAAAATGTTAAACAGGAGAAAAGTTCAGTGGCCATCGACATCGTTAATCCCTATCGACGAATGATACTCAATAAAATTGAAGTCAAAGAGAAAGCGTTCAAGGAGCAAAAAACGAAAATATCGGCAAGCCTCGAGATACCTCTTGAGGCTTGTCAGTGACGTAATCGATACATGTAGGCACGAATGCGATTGTAGTCCGTGAGATTTTCAATGGGACCGATCGCCGCAACCACCGGACACTGGTCGTAGAGGTATTTGTTCGCCACTTCTCGTATCCTGTCCACCGTGCTTCCCTGCAAGCCGAGCAACGATTCTAATTTTTTTGTCTCCGAATCGTTCCGCCGTAAAAAACACTCCATCCGTGTTAAAAGAAAGGAAAAAAATTCATGTTTGCCAATGCTTTTTTTTGCCAGTGAATAGTATCAAGAAATTAGTCGATTGGCTAACTTCGTATTTCTCGAGTCGGTGATTCAACGATTCGTAACATCCTCGGCGATAGAGCCAGTTCCCAATGTCGTAGAATCGTTCGACCGAATCTTCGAGTCTCAAGATCTCGCGGGTCTTGCACTCGTTGATCGCCCGGTCGACTTCTTTGCTCTTTATTTCCGAGCACAGTCTCATCCACTCGTTTTGCACCATCCACATCATATCCTAAATTTGTCACATTGCCATATTTTAGGGCTGGTCGAGCCGATGAAACGTTTTCTCATGGTAAATCTTTTACACACATTATTATTGTTATTGTGGAATTATCATTAATATATTAACACACCAAAACTTTTGTGATGATACAAATATATGAATATATTATAGTATAAAATATATTAATATTGTATATTATATTACTTTGATATATTATAAAATGTTAATATTATAATGTATTAATATGTGATTATCCGGGGTGTCCGATCTAAAGTGTTACGAGCTGACAATTCAGAAAGTACATGTAGTAAAAAATATTGTGCGCGTCTAGCCGTCCGGTTATCGGACGAATAAGCGTATGTTATTCGTCCGGATAGCGGCTCGTTTCACGAAGTTCACGCTGTACAACGCCCCAAACAATCAAACCAAAACGAACGACCCAAACAAACCCAACCAACCCAAACCAAACAAAATTATAAACATTCTATTTATATAATTTGTTTATAATTAAAATTATAAACATTCTATTCGGACGAATACGTGTAAATTATTTGTCCGAATAGTTTGTTTAACAATTTAACACATTGTATCCGGACGAGGTCACGTATTCAAATAAAATACAAAACTAAATATCTCGGATCTCTACCGAATATTTGGTAGTGATCCGACATATTTAGATTTGTATCATCGATACTGACCTTGAATGACCTTGAACGACTTTGACTCCCTAATGTTTTTTATGCGGCTAGAGGTGCTCCACAAGATGGCTGAAGAAAAAATATACCATTCCGTTCAAAAAAGTGGAGTTGACCTTGACGTAGCTTCAGCGCCTCCACCGATAAAAAAATAGGGTGGTCTAGTATGACGGCCTTCTCGAACACTGAAACTTTTGTCTGAAACATTTTTGGATATGATCAATAGTTTGAGTGCTATTGCTCTCTAACACTTTATGTGCCTCACCCTGTACATGTTATTCGTCCGAATACTAGCTGACAGGAATCACAATAATATGTACGTCGACTGAAAATACGGCATGATCTGAGTCGCTATCCAGACGAATAACATACGCTTATTCGTCCGATATCCGGACGGGGAGACACTCCGAAAATATTATAACGGGTCTGCACAAGCTTAGGACGAGGTCGGGATTTTACACACGATTAGTACATACTCTTGTCAAGTTTGAGATTGTTTCTATTGAAAAATATTCACAAACAATTAAGTTATCATTTAAATAATGTGCCACAGTTGCTGCATAGCCAATAGCAGTAGGTGGTTCTGGAAACTAGGGTGATCTGAAACGAAAACCAAACGTCATAGCTCGGTCGATTTTTTAAATTTCTACTGAATCTTCAGATTGACGTTAACCCTAGGACCCTACATTATCTGTACGAAAAAAATAACCTACACAGGGGTTACGCGCAGCCCAGCACTTCAAATCAACGCTGCTAACAAACTGTTTGTCGTAGAAAGTTTTTTTTCATTCGAACGCTGAAAGGCTGAAGAATGGAATAGGATATGCGAGAGAAACCTAATATAAAATTTTCGCCGCGAAAGGTGCGATTGAACAAAACAAAAAAAATGATTTTAGTATTTCTCACTTATTATGTGGGGTTTGCGGTATCCCTGTGTAGGGTCGTAGGGTTAAGACCCTGAGCTACAAAACTGTGCAATGCAAAAATCGTATTTCCTGAATTTCAAACTGATGCGAATTTCTCAAATAAAAATCGTTCGATTTTGAGGGGGGAAAATAAATATGGGACACTGAGTTTGGCATTAGATCCAACTGCTAAGGTTATAAGGTAAAAGTCAACATTTTGAACGGAAGCTTAACTTTTGATATTCCGTTTTGCCCTTTACCTCGAGAGCATTTCCGAACGATGTGATCTTTTTTTTTATCAGGTCTAATAGCTAAAGAATTGCCTGACGAAAAAGTGATTAGTGTTTTGAAAAAAGCCTTCAGTTTAGCTACAAGAATATTCAATACAAAATGTGTGTTCTCATGTAAAAATCAACATTTAGCTTCATCTCATATTTTTTTTTGTCAGAACTAAATAACTTCTATTTGATGTATAAATTATTGTCTAAACAACTTTTATTTGATACATTTTTTTATGCGGACGTGTACTTTCTGAGATGTCACCTCGTCACACCTCAATGGGACCCCCGTATATTAATACGCATTACATTATTGCAATAATACAAGTATATTAATATCAATTTGTATATTGAGAGATATATTTCCTGAGTTAAAACGTATACCCTTGCGAGTTTTTACGGATTACCCTTCCCGGACTGCTATGCGGTCATCGCTCCGACTACTGGCCATGCACAACGCTGCTTAATCCTTCGACTGCACACTTCCGCCTCTGACTGCATATGGGGTTGATCGGACCCCAGATGTTTTTTGCAATCAATTATCCTTATTTTATGGTCCAAAATGTATTTTTTGAGAGAAACAAATATTAGGTGCCCAAATATTCGTTCAACGTGGGAGATGTGTTGGAAAATACGTACTTGCACGAAAAAGATGATAATTTTAGTTCAAAATATTTTTTTAAATCCTTTGAGGTTTTTAAAGAGGAAGCTTTGTAGATACGAAAAAAGACAGTGTCGACCGTCTTTCCAAAAAGTATATTTATTATGAGGTTCGAATTTGAGCATTTTCGGGACAGCGGAAAATGGAAAAAATCGATCCCTTCGACAGATTAATTGTTGAAACCGTATTTTTCTTTTAGTTCAACCACTTACTATTATCCTCCTGCATAACGAACACTTGCTTTTAGTTTTATGATCGTTTCGGTCACAAAGCCCGCACCTAACGCGTTTTTTAAACTCTGACCTTCCATCAGAATTTTGCTGAAGCACTCCATTTTTTCTTAAAATCATTTTCAGGCTCGTAATTTCTCAAATTATCTGTATGTTGCAACCGTCTTTGCAGAAAAGGCCGTAATAGATGGTGGGCGAATCTTCTTTGACATTTGCGAGCAGAAAGCTTTCCATTATCTTCATCAGCCCTCGATTTTGCACATGCGTACAATATTCGATTATTAACTACTGCCTGGTCGAGAATGCCAAAAAATAATCGCATCGGCCACCGTTTTGATCCCCGCGCAACGGGTATATAGTAGTGCGATATAAAAAAGATCTAAGAGCATTTTCTATAATAACTCACTTACATGTAGTAATAAAACACCATATTTTACCAATTTTTTTTTTGTACTTTCGTCGCTCTACTGCATAGTATGGGTCGACTCGACCCCAGGTCTTTTTTCGACAGCTGTCCGCAGTACACGGGTAGGACGTAGGGTGGGGGGCCGAGTGTCCACCTATATTGTGTGATTTGCGATAATCAGTTGAAAAAAGGGGTCAATACGACCCAGCGTGCAGTCGAAGGGTTAACTCGAAGTACCGTCTGAGCCGAACCCCGAACGTATATCCACCAGTGTCGCTCATAAAATCAATTTGATTTCAAATGATATATCTATATATATATATTACAATATTATATGAGGAGCAGGCAAACAAAACCAGACTTGTCCACACTACGTCAATCGTTTTGTCTTTCCTAAAAACTGCCTTCTCGCTTGAAAAGGCTGTCTTTAACGAATTTTGAGATATTTAAAGCCGGATTTGATTCAAGATATTTCGCGAGCTAATAAAGGTGTGCTTGAAGGCGACAAAAAATTTGACGTGGTCTGGACAATTCCGGTTTCGTTCGTCTGCTGCTCACATCATATTGTATATGGATATATGTGTATGTATGTACATATATTAATATACATTATATTATTACTTTGACGTAAATGTATCAATAGAGGAGAGCTAGAGAAAGAGATACGAATTGCTTGACCTCCAGTTTCATCCTCTCGCATGCAAAATAACAGCCCCAAAGGCCAGTGTTGGCCCATCCTATGTTGAAGGACTTGTACACGTGACACATGTCAGTATTGAAGGCACGTTGTGCCAGATACGGCGAATTGTTTGCTCCACCAGCTGAAAACCACTCAAACTTTTACGCGCATCCATTATTTTTCTTCTTAATAATTTACAGTTATACCGACTATTTATGCGATACTATAAAAAAAGGAATTTTATATAGAATTTGATGTACGACGCGTCGTTGAAAATTCAGGCTGTAAGAGCCGGGAAGGAAAAGTTACCGGAAGTCAAGTCCCACGAGCCGACTATGGTCCTGGCGACCTCGAGGGTGCAATGGTCTTCGCAATTTAAGTGTCCGGGTCCCTCGACTGCGATTGCTACGTGGCCAAGTGGAACGTCGTCGTCGCGCAATCTCAATTCGGATCCTGCCAAGCATAGAACATTTTCATGCTTTTTTTCCAACGCTCCTTAGTACGCCTTTGCGGCCTTTTCCGATCTCATTCCCTTGCACGTTTCATCTCACAAACACGCGGTACTTCATCATTGACGAATCTTTCAATTCGTTGAGTGGACCTTACCAGTGTACCGAAAGTAAGGTGAGCACGGATAATCTCTGGGTGTGCATTGTCCCTCGAGCGAGCACTGATTTTGCTTCGCGCCCAAAAAATATTCGCTGGCCAGGCTTTGAACATCGGCGAAGGATGTTCCACCGGTGGAGATCATCGTCATTAAGCTCGGCTGAAAGAGCCGTCTGCGGAAACGTTCGACCGCCTCCACTCGCATATTCCTGTGTGGGTATTCGTCGCTTTGTTACTCAATTTTTTTCATTAATCACTGATTTGGGAGTTGCGAAATACGCAAAATTCAATGTACTTCTTTCCTACGCGTTTGTAAGGTTCCGTAGTCAAGCAAGGTAGCCTTATATGATTTTGTCATGCCCGCACGTCTGTCACAGCCGCACATTTTCCACGGTTTTAAACCTATATGCATGGAATTTCGCCAGTGGATACTTCAGATGAGGATCTCAATTAATGCGTGGCAAAATTTTGAAACCAATTTTTTAAGATTTTTTCGCCTATGTGTAAAGGGGTGAATTTTGTTTTACACGTACTCCATCGAGTGGGGCATTATTGGACAGGTGTTTTCAGAGGGAATTGAGCCTTGATTCAATCATTTTCCATGTTTAAGCCCCGTTTGCGAAATAGCAAGTTTCAACGTAATGGGCAATGAGTCTTATTTTTCATTCGTTGGTTTTAGAAAACTGAAAACTTTCTGGGTACTAGTATTTGATTAAAACTTCTGATTAAAATTAGGTCGGGTAAGTAACATCAACAAATTTCGGAGATATGGACAACCAAGTTATCGCTAAGTTGACTTCATGAAAACCCCATAAGATGCACAAGTTATTTTGTAACATCTTGTTTTGAAGCCTCGTTAATAACATATCCACGATCAAACAAAGAGTCCCTGTATAAAGATATACAGAGTACTAAGACGGATGAAATAAACGGAAAGTCACCAAGCGGGATTCCACACGGAGCGTAATTATAAGGATTGTAATTGTAAGGATAATAGTCTAGAATTCTAATAACGCATAATAAATACATCGAAAATAATAAAATCACTTGTAATCTCGCTTGGGGATTTTCCGTTCTCAATATTTGATCAATATATTATTCAAAAGAAGAATACAACGATGTTTGGAATAACGAGTAATTAACATCAACGTTTGCAAATAGAAGGAACTTGCGACGTATTATAACATGAATTTACCTTACTTTCCATTATATTTCTTATGAAGTCTATTTCAATAAAAAATAAAAATAAAAGTTTACGTCAAGAAATGTTTTAATGATTGTTTCAAGAAAACAAATGATAAGAATAAAATTAATGATATGCTTCAGAATGATAAGAATAAGAAATGAAAAAAGTCGTCCAAGAATGAGAAACGAAAGAAAAAGGCTCGACCCGGCGATCCCGCAGTTATGGCGCAGTCGGAATAGTCATGGGACCTATTCAAAGACACAAAACCAGCGCCAATTTTTTGGTAGGTTTTTTGGACCTACAGGAACATGCCCTTAAGTTTTCGTAAAAATCGTAGTTGTTTTTTAGAAATTAAAAATTATTAAAAATTATGAAGTTGATTTTTTTTGGAATGCGTTTTATCGAAAAATGCTTCCTACAAAAGGTGAGCGTCATAATGCCCTCTATAAAATAGACCCTATGCAGAAAAAGACCTTATCTGCTTACCTGCTTATCTAACATCGTTAGATAAGCAGTTAATTGTAATTGAAAAAATGTTATTTTGCTTATTGCATCCGTTATCGGTCATTTACCAACATATCATTTCAAAACTCATCCATCATCTAGGCAAAACCCTCGCCAAGAGATACGTGCAAGATGTATTGATCTACGTTATATAGGTAAGCAACAATCTCCGATCTACGAAAATCCGGAGTTTTCGAATCGCCAACTCCGAGGAAGACTCACGGAGGAGAAAAAATTCAGGAGCTGCGTTTCATCATGTACATTCTTGATTTAAAAAATTAACATTTTCGCTAAACAAACACCGTTTTTTCGAAAATCGTTTAAATTTTTGCTCATTAACAAATAGAAATAACACCTTAAATTATGTAGATATTTTAAATATTCATCAAGATTCTGATCCGTTTTTGTAAGACGATCAATTTTTAAAAAGTGGCAATATCTTAATTACAACCTGAGATGTCGATGTTTATACGTTTTTGCAATTTACCATTGTTGTAATCAAGATTTTTTCAAAATTCAAATTCGTGCACCTTCTCTACACTTTTGACATTTCTTCTAAACATTTAAAATAGTCGAAAAACGGTATTTTTTTTAACGAAAATGTTTATTTTTTAATCGAGAATGTACATGTTGAAACGAAGCTCCTCAATTTTCTCTACTCTGTGGGCCTTCCTCGGAGATGGGAATTTGAAAACTCCGAATTTTCGTAGATCGGAGATTGTTGCTTAACTATGCAACGTAGATCAATAAATCTTGCACGTATCTCTTGGTGAGGGTTTTCCCTAAATGATGGATGAGATTTTGAAATGATATGTTGATAAATGACCGATACGGATGCAAGAAGCAAAATGAGAATTTTTTTTTCAATTGCAATGAACTGCTTAACTAACAATGTTAGATCATTTTCGCATAGGACCTATTTTATAGCGGACATTATGACACACAACTTTTGTGGGATGCATTACTCGATAAAACGCATTCCAAAAAAAATTACTAAAAAAATTGAATTGCTAAAAAACAACTAGGATTTTTACGAAAACTTAAGGGCATATTCCTATAGGTCCAAACCACCTTGAAAAAAATCGGCGCTGCTCTTGTGTCTTTGAATAGAAGTCGGCCCGAATTTCGGTTATTCCGACTCGACTATGAATCCAAGCTGCTGCCCACTACGCTACCGGCGAGTTCGTGCTAACAGTTGAAACGAACCGGTATACAAGTTTTTTAAGCAAAATTTTCCCTCCGATGTCTCGCAAATGGTAGAGTATCGCAGCTGTTTGAAGTTTAAGGGACTACATCTACCTAGGTGGGTCAAAAAATTACATTTTCCAAAAATATTTTTATTCGATAGTATCACCTTCTTTAGCTCCTGAAAATTTGATTAAAATATTCCTAAAATTGAATGAGCTACAGCTTCTAACAGTCGGCTGGGCAAGCGGTCGGGTTTCGCTTCTTGGAGCGGCGCGCAAGAAAGACCAGTTTTCGTGGCAGGTACCTCTGCAGCTGTTTTCTCGGTCTATATTGCGTGTGTGCTGTTGATCACAACAATAGAGTCCCTTTTTTGTACCCGGGGATTTCAACCGAGAACCGTTAGAATTCAGTGTTAAAGCAGTTGAGTTAGCGAGAGGACGTGCATAGACTTTACACACTTGCTTCAATTTTTCCAATAACGTAATCGAAAGTGGAAACTACACGAGAAACAAGAGCTTCTACCGTTACTAAACGAGATACGCCAAAGAAAAGAAAACGACCGATAAATCCGTTCGAAAGCGAAAGAGAAGAAGAAGCGAACCACGAGTGCGTCCGCGAGAAATTACAGGGCTCGGGAAATATAGATGTTCCGATGGACGAATCTGTCGGATATGTGGTGCTAAAATTCGTGACTGTTTTTTCGGCGATAAGTGCCTGTGTAAAATGTGAAAATGGAAATGCCGTGCAGTTCAATCATGCAAGTGAACGTAGTTTGGGCTTCAAAATAAAAATAACTTGCCAATCATGTGCACCTGTAAACATGTCATCTTGTTCGTACATAGGAAGCACTTATTAAATAAATCGAAATTTCATATTTGCTATGCGACTGTTGGGAATTGGATTACTGGGAGCAACAAAATTCTGTGGAATGATGGATTTGCATCGATCAGTTTTTAGGCTACCAATGGTCTGATCGTGAATCGGTCAGTAAGTGATTCGAATGTTGTTTGCAAAGAAATATTATGTCGAAGTGTTGTAGAAGAATAAAATAAGACAATGGAGGCGAATAACTGGGAGGAAATAGAGGGCTCAACGAAAGGACTTGCTGTTTCTGGCGACGAAACATGGAGAAAACGAGGATTCAGTTCCTCACGCGGCCTTTCAACTATCATTGCTCACTATAGTGGTAAAGTTCTCGACATTTTACCGTAATATAGTTATTGCAAGGCTTGCGAATCTTGGACAGATGAGATAAATACGGCAGAATACCTCGAGTAGTTTGAAGCTCACGAAGAGAATTGTTCTCCTAATAATAAAGGATCAGCGGGAAAAATGAAAGTGGATGCAATCTGTGTAATGTTTAATCGATCTGAATCCAGTTACGGAGTAAAATATACCAATTGTGTAGGCGACGGTGGCTCGAAAACGTATAAAGGAATATCCGACGCCTTTTCGTACGGTTCTTCTGTTGTCATAAAAAAAAGTGCAGGCGGTCACGTAGAAAAACGAATGGGTACAAGACTTTGCGCTTGCAAAGAAAAAACGCCGGGCCTTGGTGGTAGAGAAACATTGATCGGAAAACTGATCGATGGACTCACAGTTTACAGTCTCGCAATCCGAAGACATTGGGATTCAGTGACCAAAATGAAAGATGCTATATTGTCTACATTTGACCACAAGTGTTCAGCGGAGGAAGAATGATTATGATTCAACGGAGGAAGAATGATTATGATGTCCTGGTGGACATGATTATTGTCCTCCAGGATCGGAATCGTGGTACTTGGCCGCAAGCGAAGGCCACAGAAACTCTGCAGCAGTATGAACATAAATCGCTACTTCACGATGATATCATCAAAGGCATTGGTCCAATATATGAAAATCTTTCGGATGCAAATTTATTGGAGAGATCCGTTGGAGAATTTACTCAAAATGCAAACGAGAGCACAGCTAACAATATTTGGCAAATAGCTCCGAAAGTCTACAACAGTGTTGCAACCATTGTAAAAATTGCTGCAAATAGTGCCGCGTGCACTTTCAACGAAGGTGCAACAGCGTATTTGCTGATAATGCAGGAATTGGATATCTGCATTGGACAAAATTTGCAGTGCATACTGCGAAATCCGAGATTGTGAGGGCATCTATCTAGCCGAAATCCGGACTCAGGAGGAGACGCGCGAAGGAAGAATTGCTTGCAGACAAAGACAATCTCTCTATTTTCCTATAAAGCTGCATTTGCTGCTGCGGGTACCTTATATGGCCCTGGAATTGATGACTAGAAGCAAACTAAAAAATTCTGCACTTAAATATAGCAGCACCATACTTTAATCTTTGAATGCGTTTTTCTCGAAACACTATTTTCAAAGTCGATGGACATAATATCTCGAGAACCTCTTAATGGGTTGTTTCCAAATTTACAGGAGATACAACGAGAAACATATAAAGGTCGTTGACGATCTCACTTTTTAAAAATAGTTACGCAAAGTGACTTTTTTTCATAGATTTAAAATACCCGTGTTTCAATTCGTCGTTACTTGAAAAAAACGTCTTTCGCAATCGACGACCGTCAATTGGTTTTTAGATTTCAGATAGACCGTTTAAGTTGAAGAGTGTCCATCGCCAAACATTGCGAAAAAATTTCATCATCTGCCGGCGGCCATGTTTTTGTTGTTCTACTGTATTTTTTGTGATTTTTAAAAAGGTTCTCAACATATGCACCTTTGCGTTGAAAAAGATGCGTTTCTTTTTCACCAACAGTTTCCCAGACAATAAATCGAAATTTGGCCATTTTTCAGGGGTCCAAGTATATGAAGCCCCTTAAAGAAAATCAGCGTCCTAAACATCTGGCTCTGCCCTTGTTAGAATCGAGGGTGGCACCTGTCGCGGTGGATCTCGTCTAAATTAATAATTTTTCTATTTCTACCATGCAACTGTGCAGTACTTTTGCATTTTCGGCGAAATGTCTAGAATGAAATTTCTATCTTGCGTTTTGGTGATTTGACACACCCGTTGGATGACTCCAGAGTTGATAATTCATTTATACATTAGTAATATCATTTGGATGTCGCTATAGGGTGCACCCTCACTTAATCACGCGCTCACTTAATCACGCAGGTCTCGGGATACACGCTTCTACCAAGTTCGGTGTCCTGATACGCGCTCGTCGCGACATAATCCATCACGACCCTCTCGTGGTCGTTTTCTATCTCGGCGAGTTCGCGCAATATCGAAAATCGCTCAGCGATTATGTCCTCGTCACCTGGACGAAGAAAAAAGGAAACTGAAAAACCCTAAAAAATCTTTATGCAGTTGGCATACGGCGCGTAGTGCATAGAGTTCAACGACAAAATTTATGTCATGAATGTATGCAAATTGTATTTCATTTTTAATTGAATCGATATAGAAATCGTGTGTACAATACAAATGTAACTTTTCTTCAACAAAATTTAGTTTCTAAGTGAAGATTGGTTTTGTATAATTGAATGATCATTTGATTCGTATGTTTTATGTTTGGGTTTATACATACACTGACGGCGACAAGTTTGAATACACTTTTAGATTTTTTTACCAGGTAAAAAATGACAGAAGTTTTATCAAACAGATGCCCAATAAATCAGAACAAAATATTAACCAAATGTTTTGTTAAATATTTATAACATCTAACCAAAATTGAAGACAAGCAAAAAAAAGTTTCCGACAAAAGGTACCCACTTGAGTGCGTAAAAAGTTATTCTGAAATTAAAAAAAACATTAGTTCCCATTAAAAAAACAAAAGTTGACCTTAAAATTAATTTGGAAATTGCCACCATACAGAAAATATCCAACACCTTAATTTTTGTTAATCGAAACTATGCAAATTTTGTTCAAAACAGTTTTTTCCTTAAGTGCATTTTTCTCGAGATATTTCGTTGTGCAAACTCAAATGGTACACCCAGGTCATTCAACTTCCCAGTGATCGTCGAATACCGTGTTTCCCTATATTTTTTTCTCATGCGGCAATTTGTATCCTGTTGTCCTTCAATAATTTTTTTTCGATCACGTCTCATTAAAGAACCTACACGCAATCCCATTGATCACAACGTCGGCGAGTAACTCGACGATCGATTCGACCTCGTAACAAGGCACCGTGGCGTAAAACACGAACATGTCGCGCATTGCCAAGGCACCCAATTTGGCTCCGGTACAATCGAGGACCTCGGCTATCTCCTCTCGGTTCTGGCATTTGGTCCTCTGCGTTTTTCGTCCGTTTGTTGGAAAAAAAGGCGATCGTCTCAGTGGCATACGACAAATTCTCGCAGGAAGTAGATCATTTGTTTCCCTCCGAAGTAATTGATTATTTGATTGACTCAGTGTTGATAACCGCATTAATTGAGGGTGTCATCATATGAAAACTTCGAAAAAGTTATATTTTTTCGGATTTTTGTTTAAACGAAATGCGTGCTAGATATTGGAATAAAATCTTTTGGGCGTGTATATTCCAGCTGCGCAAGCTAATTTTTTAAACTGTATTAAGGCATCTATGATGAAAAATAGCCGAGTTAACAGCGCTGCTCAAAACACACGTGTCCACCGTAGACATCGTAAGTCCTCATAGAACTGTCCTATGTCATAACTCCAAAAAGATTATTGAAATATATGAATGTGGTTATCGCGTGAACTGCAGTCAAGTCGAAAACATCAATTTGATGATTTTACCCGAGAGTTTGAACATGTAGTTTCGAAGAATGGCTTTTTTGGGGCATATATTTGTTCGTAAAAGAACATCGGGGGACTGTAAATTGATAATTGAAATACATGCGATAGCGACTGCAATTTTTGAAACCAGTTCATAATCGCAGCAGTTATCGTGTCAACCGTCTGGAAAAAAAAAGTAATTTTGAAGAAAAAGCGCGTTAAAAATGTATTTTCTGTGCAATGACGTTAACAATTAATATAAGTATAATAAAAAACGCTTTAGGCAACGTGCATGTAAAATAAAACTATTCGAAATCCCATCTAAAAGTGTGTATACAGCGTTCTTGAAATGTTTTACAATGAAAATATATCAGAAAAATCGTTTTTTTTCCTTCAAATAATATGAATGAGATGGTACTTTCAAGGCAACGCGAGAAACACTCACGTACCCTGAATATTAAATGTTCCATGAAAAAGGAGGCCCCGCGCTCGTCGGGTCTCTCGTGCATCGAGCCAGCAGGAACCACGAAACCCAGCGTAGTCACGTAAGAATCCTTGGCCTCGCAGACCACTCTCATTCCGTTTCGGAGGTCCGCGAACTCGAGCGGTTTCTCGGGAACGTCCAAAATTCCTCGGTCGCATACTTCCGGACTTCCAGCTGCCCTCAATACTCTTGAACTTGTCGACTGCCCGGCAAGAAAAAGTCTCGTGTCAATTTCTTACATTTTTTTCTTACGGGTTCGAGTCAGGAAAAAGTAATGAAAGTGCAATAATTTGCTTACCAGCCATTTTTTGACGGTTGAAAATACTCCGCGAAAATGTCTCGTCTTGCCTAGCCATAGCATTGTGCCGTATATTGAAGGCCTCGTGTCTAGGACGCGCGATTGATTAGTGATAAACGCGCGTCATTTGTTTCTTTTTTTTGTCCCGAAGATCGTCCATTACGAATTATCGATGTGACATCCTCGTTCGATTAAGTTCTCGTTGGTTTTCCGTCGACTATTTTATTATTATTATTATACTACTATATTTTATGTTAATATAATTAATAGAATAACTGTATTGGGATGTTGAATAACTTCTCGCTGTTTTTTTTCGTGAAAATTAATGCTTTATTTTTTTTAACTAGTAAAAAAATATGTCTCTGACACTACTTCTTCCCATCTTTCTGGCAGCATTTTAATTCCACTTCGGGAAAACGACACGTCTTTTGAGGCTATCCAAGAGTCGACCAATTGTAGTGGATAGTGATCTCCCGTAATGGTTTGGTTTGGTTTGAGCAGCTCATAAACTATACCCAGCTGATCCCACCAAATGCAGAGTAGAAGCTTGGAACCATGGATATGCGGCTTTGCCTACGATGTTGATGCATACCCCACGATTTTCTACTCTTAGGGTTATCGTAGTGTATCTATATTTTATCACCAGTCACGATACGATGCAAAAAACCTTTCCTTTTTTGCAGTTGAAGCAGCTGTTCGCACGGGAAAAGATGCCGTTCGACGTCTCTCGGATTCAATTCGTACGGGACCCAATGCCATTGCTAGTAACTGATAATTTTGAGGCAAACCAGGCGTATTGAATCATGTCTCGGAATATTGGTGAATTATTGAATAGATTTTTATACAATCTTCCCGGGAATTAATTTCACGATTCTGCTGTAACAATTCGCGGCAATTTACTAGAAACATTTTCATGAATGTTAATGGGACATGTTTTTGTACGGGTGCACTGAAAACTCCCTGCGATTGTAAAAAATCCGCTTTTATATGTTGCGCAAGATGTCGTAAAAATTATTGCTTTGTTTGTTTCTACGATAATTATCACTGCGGTTTTTGTATATAATTATTATATGCATAAAAATTGAATTTTTCCTAATCGACTTTGTTATTCTCATTAAAAACCCAATGTTCCTCCTCATATACTTTACAATGAAAAATAAAAAAACCCCACCGCTATGAATTGTTTTATTGGAAAAAAAAATAATTTTAAAAAATAATGTAAATAAATTTTAGAAAATGATGTAGAGATACGAAACGTTTTGAATAATTGTTGGGATAACAAAAAAAAGATCCGAAGGAGGAATCGAACTCGAGACCTCCGGCGCAAAAGACCGAGCCCTAACCATCTAGACTAGACGCCGGCTCGACAAGTGCCTGACATTTTAAACTCATAGGGCGCCTAAGAAACTTTGAATCGATTTTTTTCGGAATTTTCCGAGTAGTACGTCCTACTACTTGAACCACGTGAGGTGCTAGGGGTCCTCTTTCACCACAAAAAAATTCGGCCAAATACCCGACCCCCACGGTCGTGCCGTCTCCTTGTTAAATACGAAAAAAATCACAACTTATTTTGTGAATTTTTTTGTATTTACAATTTTTGTTAATAGATTTGCATTCACAGATTTTGATGTGAATTTTTTTTAATTCACAGGATTCTTTATAAATATTCACGTTTTTTTGTGAATATTCAAAAAATTTTCTGTGAAATTATTTATATGTTCAGAATATTTGTGAATACAATTGTATTAATTTGTATTCGTATGTACAATAAGTGAAGCATGAATAAGTTTGTATTTATATTCATATGAAAATCACAATGTGAATAAATTCGTATTCGTATTTATAAATAGAGTTACGCCCAACTCTGATAGATGCGTTACCATCTTAAACTATTCGCATGCAGTTCTGGTCAAGCTGTCTGTTGGAAAACTGCGAGAACTTATTCAACGTCCCAATGTTACTATATTTTATATTATTTATATTTATAAAATATATAACATTTTATTTTATATTATTACTGTCATTATTATATAACTATATTTGATTATTATTATACATTTATATCTTCATTACTGTATAATTATATTTATTATTAGTGTTTTTGTTCATTTAAAGTCTCGAAACGACACGAACTAGGCGCGCATTTGAATCGAAAAATCGAGGTGGAGATTGTCCAGCTGTGATAAGAATCGGATTACAAGGACAATAAATTCGGTATTGAGTGAGCTACTCGACCGTCTCGTTTCTATCAAATACGAATCTGTATACATTTGAAACATTTAATATCGTAATCCCCCCTTCCGATGCGACAGGACAGAAACATTTTTCTTTTTCCGCCCCACTTTTATTGTATTCCCATCGTTCCTTTTCTTGTTTAAACGTGTGTCGGTTGTCTCTATCCTCGTAATTCGAGATATAATACGCTACGCGGCTCGTGTATACGACCACTCAAGTCTGCGACATCCACGATAATTGGAAGCAAAAAATAGTTAAAGTCTAGTTTGAAAGGATACGAAGAGAGGCAAAAGAAAGAGTTAGCGACGATGCAACCACGCGACGATTTTTCCGCAGTTCAAAGTAACGGTCAGATAAAAAAGATATAAGGTCTCGAAGAGACTTGAAGTCTGACCACTCGAATTGTAGCCTCGAAGACAAAAAGGAGGAATAAAAAACAACGAGTTCATTCGATATTTTACAGAAAAAAAAGCAAATTTGACGCTAACGATACGATATTTAAGAACTATAGAGATATGATTTGACGCTTCTGGAATACGCAAAATAACTTACAACCTCCCGTACACATATCTCACAGTCGTCGTGCACAAATATTCCGCCGCCATCGCGCGTCTAGTGCTAAATAAACTCTTTTCGTTTATTCAATTTTTTCGGGAGACACGCGATAGTATTATCCCGTTAAATTACCCGGAGTCGTACACGCACGATCATCCTCGTGAACTCCGGAAACGAGAAATTGTCCTCGCGCGACGAGCTAAAATATGATCCTGTGCAAAATTTAAGTTCCGGTCGTGTGTTCTCGTTTGTTTGTCTGCTGCTTCTCAGCGTCGGCCTCGAGTCATCCGTCCGCGACAGTGTCACTCACTCCTCGTTGAACGAGGATATCACTTTGACGTTCGGCCTGGCGTTCTTGAAGGTCAGGATACCCTCCTTCGTGACCGAGGTACCGGTCACGTCCAGCAACTCGAGGCTAAATGCGCTCGCCGCCAAATGGTCCAGGCTTGAATTCGTCACGCGCGAGTAATTTCTGCGGACAGGAAAGCAAACAAAATATTCGCATTTTCATATTTTCGTATAAACATAATGCGGTAAATATAATTGAAAGAGTATATATATATATATATATATATATATATATATATATATATATATATATATATATATATAAAAACAGGGTAGGGCATTTGAAGTGTTGCACAGCAGTAGCGTAAAAATATCCGTGATATCTATAAAAAAATCAGATGAAACTTGTATTTCGAGAAGTACGTCATTCGGGACCATCGTAATGTTTTTCCTGTGAAAAGACAAAATAATATCAAGGTCAACTCCACTTTTTTAAATCGAACGATGTATTTTTTTTTATGACATCATAACTGACGTTGAGCCAAGTTCAGTTACCTATAATACAAGATCATTCTAGTCACGTAAACGATGCAAATATTTAAAAAAACCGAATCAAATCGGAATTTTTCTGGAAAACGTATTGCCTCAAACATTGGAAGACGTGCCCTTGCATATTCGAATGAACATGTTAATGCAACACGACGGTGGACTCCATTATGCTCTGTGTTTAAGATAAGTGATGAGTAAGACGTTTGGCGAATTCGGATAGAACGACTCGGTCCTGTAGCTTGGCCACCTCGTTCGCCAGATCTAAGACCACTAGATTTATTTTTATGGGATTTTGTGAAAGAACGCGTAATGGTAATTTCACCTACCACGCCTGACGATACGAAAGATGTGAATATTGGCGAAAGTTACACGATCTTTTCATCAGAGAATAAACACGTGCTCACAAGTTGAGGGTCATCATTACGTGCATATTCTGCAGGTTGACCCAAAACAAAGTTAATAAATCGTTTAAAAGCGATTATTCCGTTTTACTTCGATTTTTCGACTATTCTCATACATTGCGTGACTAGAATGACCTTGTATTGATATGATGTGATAAAAAAATACATGATTCGATTGAAAAAAGAGGAGGTGACCTTGACGTAGGTTTGGCCCCTCCACCAATAAAAATTCCGATGGTCCCGTATGCCGTCCATCTCGAACAATACAACTTTCATCTGAAACTTTTTAAAAATATTACCAATAGTTTGAGTGCTATTGCTCTGCAACACTTTAAATGCTCGACCCTGTATATCCGGGGTATCCCATTTGTCTCGCAACATCAAAATGACCCAAGAACAGCGAAGTAAAACGAAAAATCCCGAGATACGTATCGAGTAGATTCAAACGAGAATTAAAATGACAAGAAAACTTTTTTTATTTAACAGACGGTTTTAAACTTCAAGATCAACTTTTTTAGCAACCACTTGTTGTCTACAGCGGCATCGTACTCTACGTAGGCGAACAGGTTACTTTTGTTCAAAGCTTTTTTTATTTGGCCATTATATTTGGACATTTGTGCCATTTTTTTGTCAAACACGAAGCAATTTTGCGCATAAATATGGATGCTACTCTTGTCGAGTTTTGATGAGGATCATGATAGGTACTGTTATTCGAAATTCTCGTCTCAGTATCCGCAGAAACTCTCTTTTTATATTATGAATTATTTATTCGCCGTATTAATATACGTTTGAAAGTCGAAGGTCATCGGTTTGAACATCTATAGTTTTAGAAAAAGATGATAGATTAAAAAACAAATCGGACAAAAGTTGTCTGTTTTTTTCCGTAGAATAAGATGGAGCTATAAAAATATTTTTCCATTTTTTAAGATGAACTTGAAATTACCTCGAAAACGTCCACTACAGGAAAAAGTTATGTTGTCATTCTACTTCTCGTTTGAATCTACTCAATACGTGACTCGGTTTTTTAAATTTCCTTCACCGTCCTTGAGTTATTTCGATTGCTCAAGATAAATGGAATACCCTATATGAGGTTTGCTTCTTTGTTATTTTATTTGGCTCAAAAAGCTTCCCCCATCTATTCCGGATATGCATGCGATTTGTAAGTTTCTCCGCAATTCGCTATTCATGTACAAGAAAAAAAAGATCGTGCAACCCGTTCGTGTGGCGGTGGGGGGGGGGGGGGGGGGGTGTCGTCCTCACCTGACAACGAGGGTCTTGAGTTTTGGATATTTGGTGACCCAGGCATTGTCCTCGAATACAACGTCCTGCCGATGGGGTTCGTACCTCAGAGGATTGAGTACGATGTGCCGGTGCAAAACGTTCGTACCAAGGGCGCAAACCGCGCGATCCGAAACGAGGCATCGCTCAAAGTCGTCCCAGGGCGACTCCTCATCCGCCGCGATGTACTGGAAAAAGACAACCGTCGTATTTTTTATCCCGAACATTCGGTATTTCCACTTGTTCACAATTGGTTTTTTCTTTAAATCTTTCTTTGTCACGGCGCTTGCAATACGTGATGAATTACTTGAACGAGATTCGGATCCTCGTAAATCGGTTCACCAACGATATTCTGAAGTCTCTCGTTGATACGATTATGACGACATACCCGCCGATTCATCGACTTCGAGGGACACTCGAGGTATACGTGGGTGAGGGTTTTCGTACTGCTGAAGCAACATATCTCGCTGTCCCCGAGCGCGGTGTCTCGCAGATCCAATATCTGTTCGAATTAACGCAGAGAAATAAGAAACACTCCAAATCTTCTTCTATCCAACTTTTCTCTCTCGCTAGCGTTTATTTTCCTATGTATGTTTCCCCTTGCTTTTTGCTTTACCTCCAATGTTTTGAAGCCAAATCTCGTTGCGAGACTCGCGTACGCGACGCACTCGTTCAGGCGATTGCACGAGTCCAGTCGGAGCTCCTTGAGATTCGGAAGTTTACTGATAACGAGTAGCGAGTGCGACGTCACCCATCCGCAGCCACTCAGGATTAAACACTAAAGGTAAACAAGAGAAAGGGAGGGAGAGAGAGAGAGAGAACAAATAGTTAAATTGGTTGCTCATCGAGCGTGTGTGACGTAAAACACAAGTCGGAAGTTTTTTTCTCCTGCTTCTTTTTCTTCTCACTTACGGTAAGTTTTTCCAGGTGATGATTTATTTGGAAGAAGTAAGACCTGTTAGTGGTGACGTTGTGAAGCTTGCATCCCTTCAACGAGAGTTTCTCAATCGTTTCTGGAAAACTGTCTATTTTTATCTGGCAAGAGAAAGCCGATTGATGGATTATAGAAAAAAGGGGAAAAAAAGAAACAAAAACATATGTCGAAAAATAGAGCCGTATCATTATTATTATGGTTATTATCCGATCAATTGCTCCAGGCAACACACTTCCCTAATGTGCGCGCTGGGAAAGATTAATTCATCTCGATGGGTTAGGCGTCCTCTTAATAATAATAATAATTATTATATTGTTGTTGGTTTATTATTATTAAAATTATGGAAACAGGAAATATTAGATAGAATAATAGAAATAAATAAAAAGCACACAACATTAACTAAAATGTATTTTAAAAATGGTTGAAAAGGTAACTCTCGCGGTATAAAATGACATATATATTTATATGCGTGTATCGGTGTATATATTATAGATTTTTCTTATCAATAAACAGAAAATCTTTTTTCTAAAAACATTGTTGACGTAACATATTATTTAAAATAAGGAGTGTCTGATTTGACTATGAATATTTGATTATAACTCCTTCTCAATCTAATAAACGCAAAATATTAATATCCGATATTTTATGACATACGATAAATAATCGAAAGATATTACCTCTAGGGCATTGATGTCGCAATCTTCGACGGTGATTTCCTTGAGATTAGTGCACGCGAAGCGCACCTCCTCGAGAAACCTCGGACTGAGCACCGTCTTCGTCTCGAGATTACCGCGTAAGGCTATACGCGCGGTCGAGGGTTGCAGGAATTTTACGTACTTCTCCAAATGATGGGTGTCCATTGGCTCGTTGCGGCAGTCCATGTCTCTCCACAAAGTACGATCGCGACATACGCCGTCCAGTCGCTTGCAACATCTGCGAATACCAGCCATCGACATGAATACTGCGTCAGTGCGAGAAAAAAAAAGAAAAGAAGAATATTCAGCCCGATATGACAAAATTTGAGTCCGCGAAGTTTGCCGATTTTTTATTGAACGCGGTAAATCCAAAATTTGACGAATTTTGCCATGGGCGAACAGAAAAAAAGGACAAAAATATATCTCGATATCTCAAGCTTTAAGATAGTTGAACTACAATTCGATAGTTGTGAAAATTTAAACGCTCTTAAAGTCTAAACTATTGCACGAACTTTCGCAAAATTCAGTCCGAAAATACGTTGCGCGAATCTCTATTTCCATGTAAATATTTGACTCGATATCTCAAAAGTTGTGAAAGTCACGGAGCTGATAAGCTTTTAACTGACAATGATAATCCAGTGTTTCACCTGTTCTCGCTGAACTTATTTGGAAAATACTTCCTATTATATACTATTCGTGTATCAAAATTCCGCCAGGTATCACAAAAATAAAAATGAAATTCGTGCCCAAAACATTTGTGGACTTGCATATTTTTTTCTAAATGTTATTTTTGGGCACATCGAAATATTCAGAACATATTACCATTGAAATCTCGGAGAAAAAAAAGCGTGAAGGGATCGGCATACGCACGAAAAGAAAAACGATTTTTCTTATTGCAAAGTTTTATAGCCTAGGGTTTCAACTTTAATCTGCAACAAAATTTTTGTAAAAAATCCCAAAATTGACCGAGTTATGACGATCTTTGTAATGTCAGATTGCTCACTGCTCTACGGCGAACCGCCCGCTGTGGATCACTTTTTTCTTCGGCATTTTTCTCGAAACTATGTTTAATGTAACGGTGTGCATTCTATCTTAGAATCTATTCGTCCGATTCACTTCAAATTCGGACACAAGATAGTTTATAATATTTTCTATCGTGTGACCATATCTTTTTTGATATGTTTATTTGTTAATTAATATGTAAAAAAATATTTTAAAAAACAAGCTTTTATTTGATGTACTTAAAGGAAGAAAATAATTGTTTTTACCAAGTCACCTATACGTGGCTATAAATAAAAAACTTGGGGCGCTCAACTTTTTAAATGTTTAATAAATTTGATCAATTCAGTTTGATTAAGGCTATTTAATTTGGCACAATAGTAATTAGAGAAATTATTATCACACGTTTATACTCAACTTCAGGATTTTTATTTAAGAAATCTACCGTTGTTTTACAGTAAATTAAATACAGTTGATATGTTAACGAATTTATGTAAATTAAAGATTATATGTGTAAATTTTGAGTGCCCCAAGCTTTTATTTATAGTCACATATAGGTGACTTGGTGAAAAAAAATATTTTCTACTTTTTAGTAAATCAAATAAAAGCTCCTTTTTAAAGATATTTTCTTCACGTATAAATCATTGTCCACTTTTTAAACTTTAATTGATTGTACTAGAGCTCTGAATTTTTTGGAAAGAGGGACTAATCCTATATTGTGAAGTTAGTGTTATTAAAGGTGTTAATAACACTGTTATATAGGTCCATTAGAGATATTTTATTATGGATATTTTTGTGTGTTTTTTTTAACGTCGAATCATGCATTGTCACCTCGGGATCTATGTTTGCGAATTTTCAGAGCTCTAAGTAGTCGGGAAGTAGGTGAAATATCGATTTTCCGTTTTGCATCTCACAGAAAGTCAAGTTGTTTTTTTTTCCGAGTCGTATCATGCTTTGTCACCTCTTACAAGGAACATCACTTAAGTGTCCGCCGTCGATTTTGTTCAAACTCATATATGTGATAAAGCATTAAAAACTATTAGACACGTATTTTTTTATGTGCAGAAAAACGGTTTTGAGGGGGGAAACCGCCCCTCAAAGAAAGGCGTACCGAGGGGTGGTTCTGCAGTTTCACCCACTAGCAGTCCACCGATATGAATGAAATAAAAACCAAAATTCTTCTAATGTAAAGCGATGAAAAACCCACTATAGAATAATTGAAAAAAATTTAATTGAGCCGTGACACACCTTTCTTTGAGGGGTCGTTTCCCCCGTTAAAAACGTTTTTCCGCAGATAAAATAAATACGTGTCTAATAGTTTTCAATGATTTATCACATATATGAGTTTCCACAAAATCGGAGGCGGACACTTAAGTGATGTTCCTTGTTAAATGCATGTTTGCAAAATTTCAGAGCCCTAAGTAGTCGAGACGTGGGTGTAATATCGATTTTCCGTTTCGCTTTTCACACGAAGTCAAGTTAAATAAAAGCTTGTAAAAACAAATGATTCGAGTTCGTTTTTTTATTGGAATATGAATTATTTGTTTACAGCTTGCCATTTTCGTAACTTAATTTTTTTTCCCAAAGTATCCGGTCGTAGTACAGTGTTATGATTGTACTAAAAATACTTGGAAGTTTTTTAAATTTCACATTGCCATAGTTGCCAGAACCGTCCACACCGATTGGCCATGCAACAACGGCAGCACTTTGTTCAAATAATATTTTCATTATTTAACAATATCTTCGAATAAGAAAGTGCTCAAATTTAGCAAGACTATGCATTGATTGTGCGCAAAGTCCCGACCTCGTAGTCACAATACATTCATTAGAAAAAAATATTGAAAATCGACCTGTTTCTTGGGCTCGAATCTTATGGAGGCCAGTCACTTGAAAAACAGCTTCCCCTAAACGGGACCAAAAAATGCAGTGCAATGAAATAAAAATTCGTTCAGGGCGTGCACACTCACAGACTAAGAGCCAACAAATCCTGCGGATGCAGATATTTCATAATATTGAGGAGCACGTCGTCCGAAAAGTCCAGTATATTTCCCTTCCAGGATGCAGCGTCAGCCTTGCTGTCATCTTCGATCTTGGGCCTCTTGTAGTCCTGGCTGCTGGATGGCTTCGGCGACAAGGATTTGCTGCGTTTGCTGCTCATTCTGTGGCCGCACCTGCAACAAAACGCAGCAACAAAGCAGTTAGAGCGCAAGAACTTAATTTCCTTTCTTTCTGATTTCCAAGCCCTTTCTATCTCCCCTTTCGCCCATTATCCTCGCGTACATTCTACATTCGTAAGATCCTTGTAGCCTCAGGACCGAGGAGATCCTGGCCCATGTGTCCTCAGTTGCGCTTGACATTGTCACACTCACAGAACGTTGATCTCACCTCCGTTCCTCCTCCTGACAGACTGACGTTCGAAATGCGGAGAACGCAGAGTTTTGGAGATGCATCTAAATTTGAGAGATTGCATGCGTGTTTGACGTAAACTTTTGCCACAAATATTGGCCAGGGCCCAACTGCGTCCGAGCGCGAGTATAAACACAGAGTATTTGCCAAATTTGCGCCTTTGTTCCATGCCCTGAGATTCTCAATCCTGAGAACTCCCTTCTTTATTGAGACTGGTAGGGAGATATAATTTGGCAGTTGTTTCAAACGAGAAGTGAGAGAATTTCAGTGCTCTATGATCAGTTGCACCGCAATCGGTTTCAAATAATCGTTAAACTTTCCAAAAAGTTTAACGATTATTTGGAGATTATCTTCCTCGATGATCTAAAACGTTCTCCTTTTTTTCATTACGTTTCTCCTTGATTAAGAGTAAATGTAAGAGTAAAACATCGCATAAGAACGAACAGAGGATGTTCCCAGATTGAAAGTGTTATAATTCTTTAATCGGTTGGCCAAGCCATTTCAAATGTCACCCAAAGGCTCAGTGTCTACGCCGCAATATCCTGTGCTATTTTTGTTGTCAGGATATAATTTCCTCAAGGCTCGAACATTCTTGATATGGTGTAAAGAAAAGAAGAAACAGGCGAAAAATGGCTAAGCGGTGCAACACGTCAAAAATTATTTTTGTTTTTTTTTTTAGTCGATCCTTTCGTAAACTTTGGAGCAAAGTAAAAAGTCACTACGATTTTGCCATTATGGCTTCGTCGCGGAAACCGGCAACGTTATTGTCCCCTGCTCTTCTCATTGACACGCTTTGTTTGTTTGTTTTTTTTTTTTTTTTTCCGTAAGTGACATCACCTTAGGTTGCGCGTCTCGTAATGAAACTTTTCCTTCGCAGACGAGCATTTTTCGAGACAGGAAATCGGCAATTTTTATTGGAAAAAAAGAAAGGAAAAAGTCGATTCTCGATAATATCGGATGGAAAGTGTGCAAATTTTTTTCGAGAGAAATACACATATGAGTGTGTATATGCATATAACCTATAACGCAAATGTAACTTGCACGGTCGTCGGAGTCTCGTGTGTCCGGAAGATTCTTACCCTGATGCGTTATCGGGCAAGAAAAATGCTCGTTGATATCTCTGGGCGAAGTTGAACGGCAGGAAAATATGGTATCAACAGTGGACGAAATTAGAACGCACACAAACACCCCTCCCTCGTCCCTTGTCAGCGGTATCCGTCGGCCTGTCGTTGCGCTCACTGAGCGGCCATATCGCGAGGTGACACTCCGTGCCGCGGGGCGCGTGCGCGAGGCGTACTGCGAGCGGCAATCATTCGTGAACTTCGCGCGTGCATAATCGTGTGTTGTACGATGGCAACGAAATTGAAAACGGATGGACCAATGTTAATGGGATTTTCACTGAAATTATCGTTGGAATCTCCGAATGGTTTTAGGCTACTTGAGTTCCGATATGTTGAAAGGTAGCGGAACGGTAAGGAAACATGTATCGTTGCCTTTATTTTTTCAGGATTTTACGGGGAATATTGGCGTGCCAAGAGCAGGAACGTGCGAAAAGCTGCACAAAGAGGAGACACCAAGAACGGTATATGTATATGTCTAGCAATATAAGCGCACGGCTCGGCGGTCAACTTTATATTATACACGGGGTCGAAATTATTTCTTGAAGTGTACTAGGGCGCAGCCAGGGGGGCTGCTCCCCCCCCCCCCTCCGAGGAAACATTCAGTCTATTATTTGTACTATAATTTGTACTATAAACCGATATGAGCTGCCTCCCCCCAGCTTAGATCCTGGGTACATCCTTAGAAGTATATAACCTCTTTGTGCCGTTTTTCAGAAAAAAATCGGAAACTCGACGTATTTCGTGAGCTAACCAGATGACGCTTGTGCAAACCTCCCGTTCATTTTTCAGTGCATTATTGACATCTGCTAAAAAATGCTACCAAGGAGCTGAAAAAATAAAGTACGGTTCGACTAATTATCGGACTAACCTTTGACACCGTGGAAATGAGAATTCACAACACGGTTATAAAATTATTAGTTTTTAATTGCGAATTCTTGCGAAAGTTAAGCGCACCAAATATTAGGCTGTGGAAACATAGCAACGTTGTAGACGGCATAAATGCTACGTAACCTTAAGGGGGCGAACACGAATTACGTAACGCAAAATTTCCCAATTTTTTTTCTCTCCCCTCCCCCCATGTAACGGGGCCGTAACGCTTGGCCAGAACCCCCCCTATTCCGTTATGTAACGGGTGCTTTGTCGTCAATACTTGCGATTTTTTTTATAGAGAACTAATTATGAAAAGATCGGGTTTATACTCATTTTGTGAAGTATATATTCATCTAGTTTGATACCAATTTTTATGACAAAATCTTGAAAATTAACCGAAGTATATGCCTTGATTTGACGACGAAAAGAAAAAATTCTCTTCATTGTCCCATCGATATCTTTATAAAAGGTTATCTGTAAATTAAAAGGCAACAATTTATCGATATTTATACAAATGTAGCTATAGTTACGCGTAGTCGTTTTCTTATTTAGGTTTTTTAAAATAAAATGCCGACAGTTTGGACATTTTTTTCTATTTTCAAGGCCCGTTTTCGGTATTCAAGCAGTCTTCAAAAATAGTCATTATCAAATATTAAAAACGCGGATACGTACAACCTTAGTCACTGCGATTACAAATTTTTTTTTAATTGAAAATCGGTTGATAAGTTTTTAAGTATTCGCTCGGGCAAGGTCGATAAAACTAGTTTCGAGAAAAACGCGTTCAAAGTTTTCGTTCCGTGTTTCTTGATATAAAGGTATGTTTTTTCTAGAATACTGATACTTACATTGAAGTATCTAGTCGCGGGCGATATGACGGTTCTTCATCTTCATGATAGTTCACAAAATAAAAAGAGCCTGTACTTTATCTATTGTAAATGATGCCACACCTGTAGGGACTGAGAGCACCCGGTCGCGCTATCTGTTCTCACTAAAGTGACTATAATTCCGTCAATTTTCGGACTTGTGAATAAAAATGTTGCCAACATGTTTTCAATAAATGTACTTTGAAGAATTGTTTTTAAAAAAATTCCTTCAAATTTTGCTTGGAGGATGTGGGAAAGCTACTGTGCACAGTGACTTTCCCCCTTCACTGACATTGCGTATAGAAAGCTGTGAGCTGTCCACGGTAAAATTACCGCGAGGTTTAAATTAAGGGACAACACCACTGTGACGGTTTCAAAAAATCGATTTTTTGAAAACCATCTAGAAAAATCTAAAATACATTTAAGATTAAGATGCCGTTGGGCCCAGGTCGAAAAAATAATTATTTTCGGAGATATTGAATATTTTGTGGAGCGGTGCAGCGCTCCGTGACGCTCGGGGTCCCGCGCAGCTGCGCGCCTCAGGGTCGGCAGGTATACCGGGATGTATAAATTTGAGCAGAGACGATTTGCTGCAGCGTTGTTTGGGCGATTTCACGCAAAACAACAACGAAAGCTACAACAAATCAGTTTGGGCAATAGCCCCCAAGTGTCAGTCCGGGAGCAAAAAAATCGTCGATATTGCAGCTGATATCGCGGTATTATTATTCAATGATGGAATGAGAAGCCTCATGAAAGTTTTGGAGACGTTGGGGATAACTATCGGCCCAAATTGTTTCAATTTTTGCGTTGAAACCGACACAGCGCGGATCGAGCTGGCGGAGTGCTCGCTCACAGACGCTGCAAAAGAGGCAAGAAGAGCCTCTACAAGTTCGAGAAAAGATGCTAGGGACAATGATTTGCTTCTTGAAGGTCAGCTATATGGTAAGGGCATCGCTGATTAAAGGTAAAACTTTTTTTTTCCAATTTATCGCATAAATTAACAAACCTAAAACTTTGAACGCGTTTTTCTCAAAACCACTTTTTTGAGTGCGGCACGCAGCAGAACTCGAGCAATTTTTATCCGATCGACTTCAAATTTGGACTGCATCAATAAAACTAGATTATCTAAAGAAGTACATAGGATTTTTTCGATATCTCAATAATAAAAAAAGTTATCGCCTATTTTCGACGAGAAATTTTGCTCGAAAATCGTCCTTTAATTTCAAAAGCGTGCCTATTTTTTAAAAATCAATATTTTTTCAAATCCCTATATACTTCTCTTCAAAATATCATATTATTAACGAAAACACTCGGTATTTTTTTTCAGATCGACTTTGAAGAGAGTTCTGCTGCGTGCCGCGAACCACTGCAGAGGCAACAGTACCTGACGTGGGAACTTCCCCAGCGTCACCATGGGGTGTGAAAAATTTGAAATTTTTTTTTTATGTATCTTCAATAAACAACGAACAAAACAAAAAAAATTTCAAATATCTCTTTTTTTCCGACAAAAAAAAATTCTTGAAAAATGGCAAAAAAACAGGGGGTCACAGTGGTGTTGTGCCTTAAAAACTTGAACATGCCGCAATTTTACTATTTCTGGCAGTTTTAAAATCGTGATGTAACGCAAACCTTGACCCCCCCCCCCCCCCATGTACGTAGATCGTAACGCCTGGCCGAATTCGCCCCCTCCCCCCCAATTGCGTTACGTAATTTGCGGAACGGCCCCTTATTTACATTCGGTAATTATGTCCGGAAACCTCAAACTACTTGGTCAGAATAATTAACGAGGAATATTATTCGTTCTTATTCTCTTAATTAGTAATAATCACTGAATAGTAAGTTGCAATCTGTGTTTAGAAATAATGAGTTTCTAGAAATTTCTAGGAAGAGGCACATTACAGCGGATTTTTTTAATTCAAGAATTTTTAAAAATATCCGAAAGTTTTTTATTCCTTTTAGATTCTAGACAGCTTTAGTAGACTCTTTTCCTTTCCTGCGAAAGAATTTTTTAATCGGCCCGATAATCATTGCTGACAGCTCCTCGGACCGATTTCGGGGTTATGAACGGTCGCGAATGTCTCCATCACGAATAAGGAATAGCGGTCCGTGGTCTCCAACTTCGTAACACTTCTGCAAACACAAGTATAACCATATAGCACGATTTACAACGTTGCCAATTCGTCTTGCGTTAATTTAGCGAGAAAAATGACAAAAAATAGTTTTACGAAGCAATAATAGCATCTCATCTAATAATCGAATGTTCAAAATGCGTATTTTTAAAAGAAGCTGTACAAAAATTGTTCCAAAACGTACGTTCAATCCGACGATTATCTTATAGCTAACAGTTGGTAATAGTCAATTGGCCCTATGCAGACGCATAGGGCGCTTCCTTCGTACTTCACCTCCGACGGCTACAACACATAACGACGTTAAGGGGCCAGTTCACTTTGGAGCCACGAAAAAGGCTATTTTCGCGATTTTTAAAAGGTTTTTATAAGAGATATGAATATAAAAGTTGTTGGGTTTGATAAATAAAGTCTTGAAATACATTTTTTTTTAATTTAATTCATTTTTATTCATTTTTAAGTACAAAAACTATACTTTAACGTAACGCCTCAAAAATAGGTGGGCTAAGTAGCTCCATCAGAACTCTGCAACGGCTTGTCTGAAACAGAAAAAAAATCAAAGTCCATTAGACCCAGTATGACACCAGCTACAAAATGACCCTCGGATATAAAGTTTTATCAAAAAATAAAAAAATAGCAGATGAAAAACGAAAAAAGTATTTAAAAACGCGTTTATTTCGCAGTTTTTCGCAAAACAAAGAGTACGAATAAACATTTTAAAACCATCGAGGGTCATCATGTTGCGAATCATGTTTACAATATGTGGTTCAAATTTCAAGAGAATCGGTTTATTAGTTTTAGAGAAACGATGGAGCTAGATATTGAAAACGTTTCGAGAAAAACGCGTTTGAAGTTTATACTATGAAAAACTCTTACCTAAACTCAATCGGCAATTCCTGCACCGTACAAAATCCCTTCCGATTGCTCATCATCGTCGATTTTTCGAATTTGATTTTTTGAAATTGTCAAAGTGGACTGGCACCTTAATGCGTTTGATCTGTTTTATCCGGATTTTTCAAATGAGTTTTCATAAATTTTTCATGCCCAGTTAGGCCTATTGGAAAGTCTTTTTGCGTACATATTCATTGATCTTTTTTATGCTTATATGAATTTTCATGAGACATTTTGATGAGTCGTATTCGCCTGGCGCGCTCGACCGCAAAAGGCAGCATTTCATCGGTACCCACAATGGCGCCCGTCCGACTGATCTTAAACAAAAAATTCAGGTATATTTTGGTTTGCCAGATGGCCCTTATAGCCCGTAGTTCGATTGCATGAAAAAAAAAACAAAACAAAACAAACTGGCGCCCAATGATGATTTTTTTGGCCACTCCTTTCAGTCTTCTTTAAGTTGTGCGGGTTGCAACTTTTCATGTAGACTATTCTTCGCTGTAGGGGCTGTAGGGCGATGTATTCTGAACAAGCTCGAGAAAATTTGAAGTGAATCCGTCGTCAAATTGTCAAATTGACATTGCTACCTTTTTTCCACTTGGAACGCAACAACTTTTATATTTAAGCCTGCTTGTCCGGGACACCCTGTAACATGTTCGAAATTTGTAAGATGATTAGAGACTCGACCGCGGTAATTCCCCGATGACGGAACGCCGTCATAAATGCGGTTATTCCTTCTCGTGTCACAAATATCGCGGTGAACCCATTACAGCTTTGATAATACTTATCACAATATGTTTCCCGTTTGCTGTGCGTGACGTAAAAAAATGCACATACGCACAAAGAATAAAACACTACATAGTTCGTTTGAAATTATTTTCACACTCGTCCAGTAACCTTTGAGCGCGCGCGCACGTGCGCTGGAATTTTGTCGTGTTCAATCGTTGGTGGTAGAAATCGACGAGTGTCATAGAACACCATGAGCGATTGTATCGATGAAATCGGCGTTCCGGCACCGAATAAGCCGCAAACAAACGCATCGGGCGTGTTAAGGACGACGATGGTTGACTCACGGACAGCCAAGGAGGCGGAAATTATCGACGTATACGAATCATCGGAAGTAGTAGTGACGGACAAGGATCAGAGGCCGATAATCGACGTTGACGATCGAGACGAGGATCCGTTCGAGGATACAATAATCAGGGAAAGTATCGTTACTATCGACACGACGGACAAAAGAAGGGACTTTCGAGGGATCGCTGTTGGAACCCGAGAACCCAAAAATACTTATGCCGCGAAAAAAACCGTGGCACAGGGAATGATGGACGTTGCGCTAATAACCGCTAATGCGAATCAACTTCGATATCTCATCAAGTTTGAACAGAACAGTCCGACCTTCTTCATCATTGTCTTTCTCATCGTTGTGAGTCTTCTGCTCCAGGTATTTTATGCATATATATAAATCTTACAAATATATAGGGTGTCCTATGTATTGTGTAAAATGTATTTGAAAAAATTAAAAGTTATTAATATATTTTTAGCTGAACTGCAAGCCATTCACATTCAATGCAAATTTTCTAATGGAAGTTCAATTAAAGTTTTCTAGCGTCTTTCATTATCGGCATGTGCATTACACCAATTTCTAATTAATAAAGTACCAATCTCAACGATAATTGTTGACATCTGTGAATTATTCTCTTCGTTATTCAAATACTTATAATACGATTTCCGTGCTCCTGTTTCCAATATAACAGCAATTGCATTACGAAAAACGTTTTCAGCCTTATTTTTATCAATGAATTAGTTATTTTGTTGCTTCTTTTCATTTTTACTTTTTAAAGGTTAATCGGAGTGTCGTGGTCACTTTCGCTTTGTGGCTTACCTATTACTATTTTGGTCAGCAACTTGTTATTGTGGTGATCCTGGTGGTGAAATGTTGTACCTGCACTTTTTACATTCTCGCGGACGGTTACTTCCATAATGGAGATATTAAAATATTTTGTTGGGTTTGTTTATTTTCGTTTGATGGCGGTTACCGCACCCTGCAGATTTTATTTCTTCAGAGATCCGTTTCTTCAGCAATGGGATTTGGCAGTCTTCAATAATATAGAAATGCATAAATTTTGCGTGCCTTACATTATTATAGCTCAGGCATTATGGTTTTTTCTTCCCAAAGAAACATTAGTTTCCGTCATCAACCCTAATCCCGTACCGTTATTTTTGGCATTTTAAGGGCTAACACCTAGTTGACTTTTTTGAAAATATTGATTTTTGATTTCCGACGGATTCCCAAAATATAAAATTTCAAGAAGATTTTCTGTAAATTTCAATCCACTTTAAGATAGGTTGTGCGGTCGGAGCAGAAATACCGGAGCAGATATGTCTGCTCCGGTCATACCGGCTTATTGTCGCAATTATGTAGTGTGCGATTCTAATGTTCCAAATCGAATGACAGTACTACTGTTACCAAAAAAAGAATCCATTGGTCCTATGCAAAAACAAATAGGACGTCGATTGCGAGAGTGCGTGAAGAAAAATAAAGAAATCGACGGCTGAAGCAAGCTAACCGAAAAAATGATCGACAAATTAACCGTATATTATGGTCAAGTCGTAACCATTACGTCGTAACCATAATTCAGTCGACGATGTAAAAAAGGTGATATCGGAATTATGATAAGTATTCGCCCGTGTCTTGGTGCTCGCTTTGGCAAACGGACAGCTTGCTTCATATAATCCTAAATATGATGCCGCATGTCTTGAAAGTAATTAAGCCGATTTACAAAGACCTTACCAATAATATATTGTTGGAAAGATACAGATCTGGTTTCACACAAAACAACAACGAAAGTTATAACCAGCTCATTAAAAAGATAAGCTCAAAGATTCTTTCGAGTGGGTCCATCCCAGTGGAAATAGCAGCCTATGTCGCTGCCTATCTTTTCAATGAAGGATCTGTTTTACTATTGAACATACTGCAAGCTATGGGGGTGCACTGCGGATATAACGCTCACACATCCCCCATGGAAATTTATGTATGTAAAATATATGCAGAAAGTATATGCTACATATATATATATATATCGGTCGCATATATAGTGACGAAAAATAGAATAATACGTATACAGGGTGTCCCAGAACTCAACGTCAAGCCGAAACGGGGTGACAGGATTGATTGTAACCATCATGAGAAAAATCAGAAAAAAAATCTGGGCATTTAAGAAAAACCTAGAAATTTGGTCAAACTGTAACCATTTTTCGGTTATTGTGGTTAATTTTTATTATTTTTGTTCATTTAAACTTTGTAACCGTAACCCTAAATAACATTTCTAGAATCACAGTAAAAAATAATGACACAATTGCCCCAAGTTTCCTAGAATTAAGACTGTTTTTTGTTAAACTATGAATTTAAAATTTTCAAAATAGATTTTTTTCTGATTTTTCTCATGATGGTTACAATCAATCCTGTCACCCCGTTTCGGCTTGACGTTGAGTTCTGGGACACCCTGTATATTCAGTATATATGCACCAAATATATGACGCATATATGACCCATATATTTTCGATATATTTTCGATATATACATCTCATATAAAAACGTTACGAAAATTAGAATTTGGCACATATATGCAACATATATTTTCAATATATGGCATACATTTCACATATATTACAATTATTAATAAAATAAATTTACAGTATATTTTTGCGTATATAAATTTCCATGGGGGCATACGCGACGGAAGACGAGAAGCTCATGCAGGACGGCCGAGCGTCGTGCACAATCTAACACACAAGAAGGAAGAACGTTCCGCAGGCAGAAGCAAATTGGATAGCATTATATAGGCCTGGCGTCGATGATTCTATACTGCGTTCAACGAGAGAACGACGCGGGGCTGCATAGCTTTGAAGGACCTGTGGGTCGGGTGGGCGTAGTGAGGCTTGCTCGTGCCCGTAATTTTGGTACACAGGCCGTTTGATAACGTCAAGAGGGTAAAGAGCATTAGGCGGCGAATTAGGCGGGATCTGACCGTACCGGACGAATTTAAGTTCGGTAGCATGTCGTTCTCTCTTTGAATGCAGCGGTTCATATGTAGGTTTTTAAAATTACATTTCATTCGGTCAAAATCGGTGACCACCATATCTAAAAAATCACTGCACCGATTAACTTCGAATTTTACACGCTTCTATTACATTGCAAAAAGCAGTGCTTCAATGAAGGATTTTTTTTTCGATGCCTAGTTCTTTTTTTATCAGCGAAAATAGAGGCTTTTTTCAGCAAAATCGATACTTTCACTTGACTGAGGTCATTTTTTTCAAAAATCAATATTTTATTAAACCCGTTATCCAAGAACTAGATCATTTTATGCAAAAACTGAATAATGACTTTGCAGTATAAAAAGGTTATTATTTATTAAAAAGTCATTGAACATTATTTCGCTCTGTTTTTACATATATTTTTATAAATAATCAGAATCTTATTGAATTGTGATCTTGAAAATACGGAAACGAGCTTGAAATATAAAGTTTTCAAATAACAATTTTAGTTTAAGTGTAAGTGAGTTTTATTTTAAATGAAAGTTGCAAAGTATATTTTTCAACTGGAACTAAAATTGGAACTAAGACAAGTCCACTTGTTCTTTGCAAATGGCTTATTCTTTGTCTTCACTTAAGGCCTTAGGCCACTCTAGAGGCCGAAAAAATAGGCTTTTTGAGGATTTGTTTTCAGAAAAACTACAAAATAAATCGAGTTTACAAAAAAGGGTGTTTATTATACATATCAGTGTATACAATAATTTTTTTGGAGCGATTAATGTCACAATGGTGGCTGTGCAGCGTTTATTTCAAAACTGCATTTTTTAAGTTGGCCGGAACCATAACTCAGACAATTTTCAATCGATTCACTTGAAATGTTGAATATATCTTAAAAAATACATTGTCTATGGAAGTACGTAGGATTTTTTTATATTGCATAGTTCATTTGTTATATTTTGGGCTAATTTTTGGAAAATGTAAACTTTGCCTAAAAAATCGTTGCCTAACAAATGAACTATGCAATATAAAAAAAATTCTACGTACTTCCATAGACAATGTATTTTTCAAGATATATTCAACATTTCAAGTGAATCGCTTGAAAATTGTCTGAGTTATGTTTCCGGCCAACTGAAAACATGCAGTTTTGAGATAAACGCTGCACAGCCGCCATTTTAAAATGAATTGCTGCAAAAAAATTATTGTATACAGTCACTGATATGTAAGATAAACACCCTTTTTGTAATCTCGAATTTTGTTGTAGTTTTTCTGAAAAAAATCCCCAAAAAGCCTATCTTTTTGGCCTCTAGAGTGGCCTAACCCCTTAACTCGCCATCCAAGTAATTAACAGGCTCTTTTGTACGAAGTTGCCTGCCAATATCATTAGCCGATCTTCGCACTATAAGTATATATTTTTCTAAGAAAACAACGACGATAATAATTATTATTTTGAAAAAGAACCCGTTTGAAATAAGTTCATACAGCAAAAAAAATCTAAAATAATAATAACGACAATAATCATTATTTTTAAAAACCACTTGGAACGAGATTTTAAAGCCTAGAGGTATAGATTTTCATGGAAAAATAATTATTCAGTTACATAAAATGTCGACGGAAAGGGTGGGTCTTTTATGTTCGCTTACAACTTGGTCACTATACTGTTCGACGTACAACTGAGCTAGGGTCGAGCAGCTCATACTTACTCTAACCTTCGAATTAGATTTTTTAGGATCGGATATGGTCCTTCTCTTGCCTCTGACTTTTGCAAGGCAGCACCTAATATATTTTACTGGAACACAAACAACCTAACGGTACGGGATTAAGATTAATTATCAGAAATACTATTGTAGCTCTTCCAAATCTAACTGCAAATATTTCTGTTCAATTTTCTCATCGGATTCAGCGATAATACATTTATTTTTCAGGTCTATTTGCTCTCAACAAAATGAAATTCACACTATGTTCGATTAGAGCAATGAAAGTTAAATGAAAAAATAGGTTTAATCGCTTCATCGCCGATTCGAAATAATTGATCGCAAAGAATGAAAAACCGGAGCGAGAATTGATTCGACAATGCTCTTTTCAAAACCCAAAAATTAAATTCTACATATTGAATACAATCAAAATTATAAATTCCTTTAACCAACAAGATCCCTTCGTAATCCTATGTTATCATTATCTGTTAGTATCATCATTACGTACTAATAGGGGGTAAAAGATAAGGAATGAATAACCAGTACCTTATACCTGATTATGCAGATGGCGGTCGGGGTCAGTCTCATCTTTAAGGGCCGCTTCGACATTAAGGGAAGAGGAAAATCTCCACAGGCCCGTAAAATAAATAATTACGTAGTTGCGGCAGTATTCCTGATAACGATTGCTAACGTGTTCATCGCGACGTTCAGCATCGATGCACCTCCGCCTGCGTCGACCACGTGACAGCGTCGAGATGGGCACGATGGTTCCTAGAATGGTAAATCGAAAGTGTGAGTGGACGTTATCAAATTGAAGAATAACATTCTACATGTACGTTCCTATCCTACTTTTTTAGGCATATTCCATTGAAATACGACGGTGGGGAAAAATAAACGAGTTATGACAACGTGTATTCACTTATATTAGGAAACAATGAATTATATATATAGATATTGTTGTTAAATATATGATTTTCCATCACTTTTTATTCAACGAGAGTGCAAAAGTATTGGGCCACCTACTATGAAAGCGTGCGAAAAACAACATTTTTTTGTTGAAAATAACAAAATGAGATTCGACCTTCTTTACTTGGTTCAGTACTTGGTCGCCATGCCTTTAGCCGTGGTAACCGTGGCACATCAACGAGGCATGGACGCTGTTAATTGTGAGATCGGTTCTTGTGGCAAGTTTTCCTACTCATGTCGCAAATGAGTGGGAAACATTCCGTCTTGTTAGAGTGATTTTTTGTTCCAACGAGATCTTTTGGGTCTTGCCACAAATGCTAAATCGGATTTAAATCTGGTGATTGCAATGGCTATTCGAGGAGGTGTACGGGAAACCGGGGCAGCGCGGGCACCTTAAGGGAAAACCTTGGATAACACCTTTATAAAAACAGCTAATGAAATCGATCGACCGCCATTTATTAGTCTCATTAGTAATCTTTAAATTTAACTCAAAAGGATCGTCTTAGTTTAGCAGTATTTGGTACAGAACGAACTTAAAAAAAAAGCAATTGCTCGTCATGCGCTAGGTGTGGGGCATAATGGTCATATGTGGGGCATAATAGGCATAGTACATATATAAATCTAAAATCTGGAACAAAATGGGAAAATGTGGAGAGACTCGTCATCGTTGTCTTTTTCGTCGGCGCAAGAACCGTGAGCCCATGTGTGGCAAGCACGGCAAGTTACCCAACCTTCTCTACACTCATTGTCAGAGTACCATTCTCCACAATATAAACATTCTACGTCTTCTTCCTCTGATTCATTTTTCTTTATATTTTTCACTTTCTGTGTTCTTCTCATCTTCCTTCCTTTCTTTCACCAGTCACTGCCTTCTGCGTGTTGTTTTCTTTTAAATCTCCCTTACATGGTAAACTGCCGATTATTGCTGTTTTGCCACGTTTTCTAGAGACTCGTGCTTTGGATTTGGGCATAAAATCTGCTGGTGACATAACATGAAAAATGTTCCTGGTGGTGGTGTTCTACATGCCTGTGGCATTGTTGATAGATCTGAAGAGAGCAGGACGCTTTATGATACTCCACGCAGAGGCTCATTTACAGCTTAGTTTTCGGCTTGTTCAACCCTCACGGCTGCTACTATCTTCTCCATATCCCATTTGCCACGATCTGTCTTTCGTTTGCAGTGCCGAACCATAATTGTACCTGCAGAAAAAAGAACAAATTACTACAAACCTGAGGCAATACGGGCACCCTGCCCATAATGCCCCGGAGGTCGTAAAAAGAAAACGTAACCAAATCGAAAGAATATTTGGTAATCACTTAAACTCTATTGTTAGTTACATAATTGGTCGTGGTAACCAGTTAAATAATTCAGCATTTAACACAATCACGAATTAAACAGAACACAAGCTAAAAATTAAAAAATAATTTAAAATGCAATAATTTACCCATTTTTTGTCTGTCGGCGAGCAACGCAGAGCCACTTCACACTCCACTACTGTCTCTCCGCGCGGGATCGAGTGACACACGATACAACTAGTGCCGAACGTGTCGGGGCATAGTTTGGCGGGCGAGAGGGGATGTCCCTTTTACCCCGGGAACCCGTAACGCCCCGCTTTTCCCTACATCTTACGTCCTGTCGATTACGACCAATTCGAATCTAGCGGTCCAATCGAGTTCCTGACAGCCTTGTCAACGCAAAATCATCCGCTCATTACAAATTTTCTAAGTCGAACGCGATCGGATCGAAACTTCATCCCAGACACGTCTATATAAAAAAAAATACCTAACGATTTTACATCGAATGAGAGCCTGTCTGATTCATTTTAGCGAGAAATAAACAATGTCCATTTTCACGTGCTGTGTCCTATTGATTACGACCAATTCGAATCTAGCGGTCCAATTAAGTTTCCGGCACCCTCGAACGGCACCCGTAGTTACAATACTATTCGGTATTAATTTTGTGCTTACTTTGAAATGTCAATATTGAAACTATAAAATTTTATTTTTATATATTTTTCGCTTGACTACATGAGCCAGGGGGGGCAAGTGCCCCATCCTGCCCCACTATGGCCGCGCCCATGTGCGTCTATATCTCTATCTACCATAGTGCACCACTGTTATCCACACACACACACACACACACACACACCAAGCCCCAACACATACAATAAAGCCCAAGCAAACCCAATAAACACAAGCAAGAAATAAAATTCCGGAAAGCGTCAACCGCTCATTGAGCTGAAACGTTGCGCAGACAGGTATGTATGGAGAGTGTAACAGAAATGTGGGGTGCGTGTAATACTGGTATGGGCGTGGGGCACCTCGAATGTGCCCCTGATCGTGTCAATGAAGAAGGAATAGCAGCAGCGCCCTATGATACATATAAATATACACTCGCAATAATTTAGCGACTTTAAAAATTCCATATTCCGAAAGTCATTGCGATGCGCCAAAAATCCATTCAGTGGGTGCCTTATATTATTAAGACCGCTCATTGCAGATACAAATAAAGGTTCGCCTCATGTCACGCTAGTTGATTACGCCTCTGTAATATATTATTTGCGTAGCGGTGACTATTCGTTAACGATAAGACTGCGAAACATTCCTGCCAACAAAAACTTTATAATTATTTGAGACACTTTTTCAAAATATGTTGGTATAGAAGCAGTCATATGCGTAAGACCGATCAGTTTCAGTGGATATTCTTAGAGACCTTTGTTGATATGACTGTCCTTGAAATAGTATATGGCATGCAGTTCAAAACAAAGCCGCTTAGTACGAAAAAATGAGTCGCGGAGAGAACATCACATCGGACCATAGAATTAAAATAAAATTGTTAAAAGATGAGGGATATGCATTTGCCGCGGTAGCGAAAAAAATAAAAAATGTCTAAAACCGCTTGCGTACAAGCGATACGGTTTATTGATAAAACGGGTTCGAGAAACGTCCCGAGGGAAAAAAGATCGCGAAAAACGGCAAGACGAGAGGATCGAATACTTTACCAAATTTGTGAAGCCGATCGTCATAAAACGGCTGGACAAGTTCATGAAGAAGCTGGTGCTGCGATTGCACAAAATATCAGCATATGAACAGTCGAGAGAAGATTGAGCGAGTTTGGGTTCAACTCGTCCCATTGCCTACGCCTAGCGCAATAGCATGTGATGAGGGTAAAAAGAGGTAGTGCGTGGAAAGAATAGGGATATCCATACTTATGGATGTTCGTACTTATGGATGTTCGTACTTATGGATGTTCGTACTTATGGATAGTCGACTTATGGATAGTCGACTTATGGATATTCGACTTATGGATATTCGACTTATGAATATTCGACGACAGTGATGCCGGATCCAGCCCTAGTCTACCCCGTAACAACTCTTCCAGTCGGGAAGCTACACAAAATACCGTCCACAAATTTAATTCTGAAGTAAAAACGGTCCCCAACGAGGACCACGTAACCCACCGACTCAAGAAGCTCCCTCGCTTCGGCAAGATCACTCCAAAAAAGTCGTTGTCGTCCAAACGACTTGAAATTTTAACTGTCGCTTCATGAATTGCTTCAACAGTCAAGTACGAGCGCCTTTTTCGATCGATTGAAAATTGTAAAAAAATATCACTTTTTATATGAAAATTATGGTTATGCATTATCGATGGAATTAAATGAAAAACAAGGATTTTTTACAATCAAATTGTCATCTTTATTAAGGGAGGACACCATTGTTACAGGCCGAAAAAGGCCTTTTTACCGATTTTTTTGTCTACTGGATTATTTATTCGTGATTTGGAAAAAAGGTATGGTAGTAAGCATACATTTAACTTATTTCGTGTAAATTTTTATTTTTTTAAATAGACACGAAATTTAAAAAAAGGTTTTTTTCAGAACCATGTTTTTGAAATCGCCATGCAGCAGAATTTGAACAATTTTCGTCCAATCTACTTGAAATTTTAACGGTAGCTTCTTAGATTGCTTTAACAGTCAAGTACGAGCACTTTTTTGATTAATTGAAAACTAAAAAATATATCACTTTTGATATGAAAAGTATGGTCGAAAAAACGAACTTTTTAAAAAACTCGTCTCTATTTTTTTTAATTTTCTCTCGTACTTGGCTACTAAAACTAATATAATTAATGAAAGTATTTCACTCTTAGTTCAGGGACTAAATTTACGACAGTTCTAATGTGTGCCGCGGAGAAGGTTGGCTGAAAATCAGTAGTGCTGTAGCGACACGTGTGTCGCCATGTTGTATCCTTTTGACAAATACATTTTTTTACATACTTCAATATATACCTGATAAAACCTAAAAGTTCTTTTGACCGTATATTTAATTCCTTTCTTAAAAAAAACGGTCGAAAATGGGCAGTTACAGTAGTTACCCTTACGGAAACATTTCACATAAAAATATCAAGTACCTAGGGTACTATTATAGGCACTTAATCAGTCTTATAATTATCATTGAGATCAAAATCAACTTGAGCAACATTACAATCAACTTCAGCAACATTATAATAAACTTGAACAACAAATTGTTGTTCAAGTTTATTCCCCGCACCCGCCGCCCGCCACAGAAGGTCACACGGGCTCGCTGCGCACACGTTTAAACCGTATTTTGGCGCACTGTTAAAGTAGCCCCAAAATCTGTCAAAGATACCCTGAATGTCAAAGTAGTCCCGTTTTACGGTACGTAAAAATGACGACGTTTTTTAATAGGTTTTGTATGCTCAAGTTGCAATTCGTCGCCACGTTAAAAAAAAAATGATTAAAAAAATCGACGATGGTCAACGACTCGTATTTATTGTCAACTTGAATAACACGTTGTGTTTTTAGATTTCGGATGGATCGTTTAAGCTGGAGTGTCCACTGCCAAACGTCGCGAAAAAAAATTCATCATCTTCCGGCGGCCATGTTTTAGTTGTGTTTCTGTATTTTTTGTGATATTTTTAAGCCTCTTAATATATGTACCTTTGAGTTTAAATAATGCATGTCTTGTTCACTAACCGTTTTCCACAAAAAAAAACTTCGAAATTTGCCCATTTTTTCGAGCACCTCTAGGTAGATGTAGCCCTTTAAGAAAATAAATCTCGTTTTTTTTTTTCATTTTAGATCAACCGGTTTTGGCCACAACCAAGTACACCGTCGAGCACCTCACGTTCGAAGGTCCTTCATGCGATTGTTTATAACTTCTTTAATTATTGATATTTTTAATGAAATTTGGCACACAACTTTGTTAATGTCCTTCATGCGATTGTTTATAACTTCTTTAATTATTGATATTTTTTATGAAATTTGGCACACAACTTTGTTAATGTACATAGAAACGGATGACCAAAAGATTTTTCAATCATCGTACTTATTCCTTCAAAATAATTTTTTTCCTAACTTAGAAGCCTAACCCTTGAGAAAAGCAAAAAAATCGACAACACATAAATGGACTCGAATGTTCAAACACCGCAGGAATTTTGTTTTTTCTCGGGATAGAGCAACTTGTTATTTAAAGTATGTACTAACATCTAACAAGGAACATCCCTCAGGTGACATCCTTCGATTTTGTTGAAATTTGGATATGTTATGAAGCACCGAAAAGTAAGCGATATGTATTTTTTTTATCGGCAGAAAACGGTTTTAAGTTGAAAAAACAACGCCTCGAAAAAAGGCATCTCTAGGGGTAATATAGCAGTTTCACACACAAGGAGTCCACCGATTTTTATGAAACAAAAACGAAAATTCTTCTAATCCGAAGCAATGAAAAATCCAGTATAGTTACTTGAAGAAAAAAATTAAGGGGTGAACCACCCCTATATTAAGGGATAGTTTCACCCCTTAAAACCGTTTTTCCGCCGATAAAAAAAAGTACCGCTTACTTTTCAGTGCTTTATAACATATCTAAATTTCAACAAAATCGAAGGGTGTCACCTGCGGGATGTTCTTTGTAAGTCATGTGTGAAAAATTCATAATTCTATATCTTTTTCTACTAACAATTTCCTTGATCTAATATTTTTCAACGAAAATCTGCAGAGTCGATAACTTTTGTTTTGGGACCTACATCGTCGTCGACGATTGAAATAAATTTTGTCCGTTTCGTCGTGACAAATATGATTGTACAAAAAACGCCTGCAATTTACGAACAATCAATATTATCCCTTTATATTATGGAAAAAGATTAGTATTTTATTATGTATCGAAATCGACTAAAGGGGGACAACGTTTATGTAAAAATAGCAGAAAATCATCTCTATAAAATGTTTGGCATGAATTTCAATTTTTTTATGGAAAGAGACCGTTATACAATTAATTTCATTCATAATACACGTGTCTTTCACTTTGATAGGGAATAAGAAAATCAGAATGAACTTCAAATACGTCGCTTTTCCTTTGAAAACCGAGATAAATGTTGGTTTTGAGCTTCTTAGCTGGGGATGGAATTTTATCTATCTCCCAGGCGTCTTGCCTCGGGAACTGAAGATAGAGAAAGGGTTCTGGAGAAGTCGAGGAGGACGTGGAAAATGTTAGCCTGTACACGTAAAACTCTTAACTTCTTGTATGCTTGGATTATCGGGACATTCGAGTTACATACACATCCGGTAGAAAGCTCGTAAAGTATATGGGCCAGTGCACTGAAAATCAGAGGCAGAAAAGACCCTCTCGGATTACCGAGAGGGTCTTTTCTGCCTCTGATTTTTAGTGCACTCGCGTGTACCGTTAAGAACTCTCACAAACAACCAAACCAAAAAATACATCTATATTATAGCGTTGTTATATAATCCGAACCTAACATCTGTTCTTTCAAATGTAAATTCAATCTCTATATAAGGAAAAATTATATAGATCATTGATAAAACATGCATCTAACTTCTAGCTATTTAAGCAGGTATCGTTTTACTAAAACATTTTTATTCGAACTGTACAAAATAAATATTATTTTATGATTATATATTAAGGTATGTAGAAAAATGAATGTATTTTTTAAAAATAGATCGAAATTCGAGCTTTTTGCTAGGTAGGTTCTTTTCTTCAAAATACAACATATGTTTTAAATCGAACTACATGTAATAAACATGTTTTTGGCACCTGGCTGAATACGCGTTTTTTTTTAAATTGTAATGTTATATTCACATTTCGTCTTCGTATAATACAAATGTACGTACATTATTATATAATCTATACATACAAATTTTAGCTACCTACTTGATAGGGCAAAATGGTATTTTCTTTGTAAATAAAACATTATTTTTAAATGTAAGCTACATATTGAAATTTCAGGTATTTCACTGCGTTTTTTAACAACCCATTTAAATTTGAACTATATATAATCAATATTTGTATATGAGGAACTGGCGACCATAACCGGACTTGTCCACACTACGTCAAATCTTTTTTAGTTTTATTTTTCGTATTTTTCAGACACACCTTGGTATGCTGCCGAAATATTTTTAATTAAATCCGGCTCTAAACACCTCAAAATTGGTTTAAACTGTCTTTTTTATAACGAAATGACAGTTTAGGCACAAATATAAATAAAATAACAATAAAAATTTAATATGAGGTAGTGTGATCATCCCAACCTTTCAAAACAACCGTCTCTTGATCTTCAGGGTAACCGTCGAACACTATAGTGACATCATTTTCGAAGTGTCTCTTCACGTACAAAACATAGTTTTTACATGTTGCTTCGAACGTTGCATCTCTATGAGGCCGTATAACTTTGTGCAACAAAAATCCGCCATCGACTACATCAAGTCGTCTTTCTCCCAATCGTTCAGAACGTTGCAGAGGCACGAAGTAAATGTAAAGCAAAGACTTACATTTACTTACTTAGTACCTTTTCGCATCCCTTCTTCATTGAATAGAGTTAGATATGGTCACAGTTTGTACGCAAACCAAACTTCGAGATTGTCGCTCGATTTATTAGCCATGCTCATTCGTTGAAAAAGTAAAAGTGGATTAATAGAGACAGGCATGTCATCTACTGTTGAGGAAATACTTTTGTATTTTATACCATTTGTATTAAATACAAATGTATTTGTATAAAATACAAAAGTATTACAAAAGTATTTGTATAAAATACCATTTTGTATTTTATACCATACCATTAAGTTTAAATTTGAATTATGTGGGACGCGCTCTCAGCGCGGCAGCTCTGTCGAGTTCCATCGATCTACGCGACGGCCATGGAGACTAGATACAGGAGGCCACACTCGGCCTTTCAACTCGTCCCCAGAACGGTATCAAGATAGATGGACAAAACATGGGTCCGATGAAGACGGTTCATAGCTGATGTACCTCACTTTCATTAATCTTTAAATGTCAGAGTTATAAAATTGCAGACAAAGTGATGCGGGATTTGATTAATACGCATACAGTACGAAAAAAGCATAGTTTTTCAAAAAAATAACTTTCGTTTTTTATTCTTGTGTGTAAATTTGTATTTTTTCAGAGTACAAAGTGAGTATGTATGACCAAATTTGAGTCTGCAGATATAATTCAATTTCTAATTTACAATTGCGTAGATAATTACAAAAAAATCTTTCTCCTCATCGTTTCACAATAATTTTCATATAAAGTTGTAATTTTTTCAACTCATTGTCATTCATATTATCTACTGTTGATATTTTGGAGAGTCTGCTGTGAATATTAAGGGAACATTACAGTGTAACGGGTCGAAAAATAGTTGATTTTCGCTATTTATTTTTCGATGGTTAAAATACACTCATTAGTCTGATTTTTATGACAGATTAAAGTACTCCTGAAGAACAGAAAATAAATTTTTAAACGTTTATTTCTATTACTTTTACATTTTTAACGGTTGAAAATGTCTTCGAAAAAAGGGTGTTCTCATGGAGTACACGGCTGTGGCCGTAAATATCATCTGCAACAAAATTTGTAAATAAATTATTAATCAGAATGAAAGCGGCTATCTTGCAATGGAGGTTTTTTAAAATCAAAATTGACAAAATCACGGCGGTTTAAAAAAATATATAAAATTTAGTCTATTTTATCAGGTTTTTCTTGAAAAAAAATATGAAGATTTAAAAAAAGCTTCCATAACAAGATAGAGAATGGCGTGAAAAATATTATGTTAAAATTTAAAACAAACAGCTTGAAAACTCTTTCTTTGAGAGTGTACACCATTTTGAAAAACGACATTCGGAGAAAAGAACGTTTAAAGTTTCGTCGTCTCAGGCTGCAACTCGAATCATTTTCTCAACGTAGCGACCGAAATTATTCGAATTTCGCCCCAAAAATTGGACACCAAGTTTACAACCGTCTAACTATCGGATCGGACGGACCGCACGAAACTGATTAATTAGGCGTAGTGTGTCTACTGTATTTGCACAATACGGATTGCCGATTGTCACCGGCACGCATCAGATTAGTTGCCCCTCTGAGAAATTGCGTCAGAATTACCGCTGAGCCGATGCGTGTGGTCCGTCCGGTGCGGATCAGTAGACGCACTTATATGGTTATCCATACATGGAATTCTAAAATATGTTTGATGCGATCCGTCCAATTTGTACGATGCAGACCTGTGATCACTTACCTTTGAAATGAAGAAAATTCAAATGAAAGCAAATGGCACGCATTACAAAAAAATCACCATTTCACACAAAGTTTTTGTTCAATTGGGATTAAAAAAAGTAGTTTTTTTTCTAATTTTTCAAAAACAATTCTCATCAAGTAGAAGATAGCTATATTATCAATATTTTTACCAAGTTTCAACTCAATCGGCTTAATAGTTTTTGAGTAATCCTGCACTGCAATTTTGAAAATGCCGTTTAGAGAAAAAGGGGTTTGAAGTTTTCGCCCGCTTCAAATCTGAGAGGCGAGGCACAGCGTTGACAGACTGTAACGTTTGAAGATTGTTTGAACCCAAACAAACGAACACGTCTTCGTCATCATGGACAATAAATGCTATTTTTTAATTGTTAAAAAGGGTAAGTTTTCTACATACCTTGAGGAAGAGTATTCATTTTGTTGAAATTGATTAGCACTTTACACTGCTTAGTTATGGTTGTTTAAAGTTTGACTGAATAAAAGAGCGAAACTGAGGCGTGAGGTCACCGATAAAGGTCGACTTTGAACTGAAATATCTAAGAGACTATGAGGAATAAAGGGTCGGGATAGCCAGGACCTTAAGCGGAAATTAGTTCTCAACCAATTTCTCGGGTCGTTATACTTGCATGAAAAAGTTGGTTTTTCGATTTTTGGCCACGTTTTCGTGAAAATTCCCTACTGTGCGCGGGTGTATGACAACGCTATCAACATTTTCCAGCATACGCCTGTGTTCGTCATCACCGCGAATAATACTGGCTGGTAAAAGTGACTTAACACCACGTTTTTTAACAGTCACAATATTGTCTTCACTTGTAGCTTTTTCACATAGAAAACAATTCTCCATTTTGCTCACAGTACGTCTGCTCCGTAGAGTGCCAATCTGTAAACTCATGCAGCCTGCTTAGGTAGAAAGGAACGCCGCAGGCTCAGACTTGTTCGTAGTACAACCGTCGGCTGATTGGCAAAATGACCCTTTCCAGGTCAGAAGGGACGCGACAGTTCAGATTTATCCGGAGCACACCTTCCGGCGACATCAGCGCCTAGGCTACGCTGGTCGTTTGAGTCCCGTTAAGGGGGGGGGGGGGTAAAGTTAATTCGGCGAAAAAAAGGCATGTTTTTAAGATTTTTTTGGCGCAACGAATAGTGTTCGTTTATTGAAAAATTTACATATAATAAAGTAACATTTGAACAACATTCTCCTAAATTTGCATTGCAAAATAATCAAAATTGAGCGAGTGAAAATTAAACCCCGGAGGCGCCTCGAAAAAAAGTTGGTTTGCGGTGTGCACCATAACTCGCAACAGAATCATCTGAAACAAAAAAATCAAAATGCATTTGTTAAAGGAGATGTTTCTCGAGGTAATGACGGGAGGATTTTTTTTTTCGAATTTTCGATTTTTCGTAGCACTTGGGAGCCAAAAACCCGATTTTCGCTAAAAAAAATCAGCTAATTTGTTGTTGAAAAATTAGTAATTATTAAAAAAAAAACAAAAAAGCTCTCGACAATACCTGGTGAATTATGTGAAGAAGTACTGTGCAAAATTTCAAAGCGATTGGTCCAGTAGATTTTGAGTTATCGTGCACACGGACTTCAAATATAACAAATCTCAGAAAAACGGTTTGAAAAACGCAGAAGAGTTTGGTCGCTTAGCGCTCATTGCACATAAATTTGAGAACACTTCTCGATTGCATAAAAATCTGAGAAAATTCATGCATATTAAAGGTACTCAAAAGATTAATTTTGCATAATAATAATTGCAAAATGTTATTAACAAAATGATGAAAAAAAAAATTAGTCAACAAATTTCCCCGCAACCCAATTTTTTTTTCGTGATTCGTTCATTTTTCTGAATACGTATGAATTTTTTCAGATTTTTCAATTATCTTTGAATTTTTAGAAATTCAAAATAAAACTCGATAATTTTCTTATACTCACTCAAAGTCGTCGATGCCAGGTCCGTAGAGCAAAAGGCTTCCATCAAGATGATTGAGAGCATCTTTTTGCGTTTGTCTACGCAAAACTCTTTCTTCTTTACAGCGGTCAACTGATGTACAGACTAATGTGTATACTAATATACACCGGAACAGGCCCGTTTATCAAGAAATTTATTCGGGGTCGAAAAATACAATAGCGCGCCGCGCAGCTGCCGCCCAGGTATAAAACCCGGCATGGAGCAATAGACGCTCAAATACTCATAACTTCGTCAATTTTACTCCGATCGACTTGAAATTTTAACACAATATTCTTGATATATTATGCATTCATTTAAAAAATGAAAAAAAATGAAATTTTTTTTTTTAATACTTTACCCCCCCTTAATCTTGCCATAGACGCAGAAACTTAAGTATTGACTGTACAATAAAATCACACAGATTAAAATTGTAGGAAATTTGATTCTCTACAACTCTGTTTATGTAAATTTATGCGGTAAAGTTAATAATAATCGAGATAATTCAATAATCCTACTTTGGCAAGTTTTTACCAATTATCCCGAAAAATATCGATCGTAGGATAAAAATTGTGTAGAAGTTGTAGAGAATTGAATTTTCAACAACTTTAGTCCTAGCAATTTTGTTGAAAAATTGAAAATAAAGGAGATATTGAGCAAAAACCAAAGTACTTTAGAATTAAAATGGCAGCTAACGCACTGGTCGGATTTAGTCGCTGTTTTGGATTTACACTACTAATGACCCCCCCCCCCCCCCAAAGATTAAAGCAATAAAAGTTTTGCCGGGAATTTTTGCACAGATGACCCCTTTTTTTACTAACCAGATTGGGCTAAGCGAAGTTTCCTCATTCTATTCGGCTTACAGTCTTCTCGTTCTTTCTTTCGTATATCTCGTTTATAGCTTTTTTTCGTTTAATACTTTTTCGACAATAGTTTCTCGTATATTATCTCATAAACGATAAAGCACGAGTTAGAAGTAGGAAGAGAAGTAAGTGCAACACGACGATAAACAAGGGTGGAAAAAACGATACTCTCGAAAGCGTCGAAGGTGTACGAAAGACATACTGTAGACTGAATCATCGTCGAGAACTTGCACAGTCTGTTGAACTACGATATACACGCAGAAGGTGAGTAATTGCGCGAATCAACAAAGCCGCGTATGCATACCAGCATGCAAACTTATGGTTTTTTATTCTTATGTAACGATTCGCGCGGCTAAGCGCGTTCATTTTGCTTATCTATCGCACGCATATATATATATATGTACACATACGGTAAACGGCCCAATTAATGACACTTTAAGAGCGGCGGCGTCGGATTTCCGCTATTTATTCGGTCGTGATATAGCCAAACGGAAAACTAAAGGTTTCAACACGTGCATTTAAACCCTCAGAACGAGATTCACCTATTGTAAAAGTGAAACGATTAAGATTTATTAATAAAATCATTGTTTAAATAGCGCTTCTCTGCTGCCGGGGTTTCTGATAGTGGAGAAACACCCATGTCGTAGTTTGTGACCCCTGCGTGTACCGATTCATGACATTCGTGGCGCAGTTTATGACCCCGACGCGGGACCACTTTCTGACACTCCCGAATATCCTCATTCAAACGGGTTAAATTGCAATAAGTATATGGAATATCACAAACACTCGTTAGGTACAGACCACGAACTATATTTAATTAGTGCGCGACTATTTTATTTTCTTTACATAAGAATATGAGAGGTATAGAAATTAACAAACAAACAATAGTTAGCAAAGATTATTTTGTTTCTTTTGTCGCTTTCTTTTTGGCTCACTTTCCGAGCGCCCTAACTCTTCTTGCTTTATTTTTTCGCGAGTTTTTCTCGTTTACGCTGAATTGTCTTCTCAGCTCCTGCAATTTCCAGCTGTGCTTTTTTCGCCATCTTGGCTGCTTTCGCGATCTCCTGTTGCTCCTTTTTCGTTTGCGCTTTCCTTAATCGTTCTTCTTTTGTCGCGTTTTTTTTCTCCTCGTCTGTACGTTTTTTCTCAACTTGCGCCTTGGCATATTCTATCCATTCGTCGGATGTAAGTACTGCTGGCACTTTCTGTTTTGGCTGTTTTTGTGTCGAAAGCTCGTTTCTTTTGGGAGGCCAAAGAAGAACATGCTTGAATGGTGAAGAGATAGCGGGAGGAATCTCAACTTGCGAATTTGACGTCGATCGGTTCGGAGAAGTCGATACCTTTGGCCTTTCGTCAATGTATTGACTTCGCAATTGTACGAGCTTCGTCGGCTTTTCGACAATGCATTGACTTTGCAATTCTACCAGCTTCGTCTCTGTTTGTGCACTTTCGTCGACTTTTTCTAACGGGGCTAAGGTTCCAGCTATGTCGATCTCGTAGATAGATATCGGTCTTTTTACGATCTGCGTCGACTGCTGGGAGATTGAGCAAAATCTCGTCTCTGAGAGTCAAAACGTCATCTCCAACTGAAAGGAGCTCAGCCATCTTTATGACGTTTAGGCCTTCATGGTTTCCTTCTTCTTGTTCCACCTCATCTACCCTATGTTCACTGTGAATCTAATTTAACAGTAAATAATAATATTCTATTTGTACAAAAATAAATAAGCTAGCATCAGCATAAAAAGTTCTTCGAGATAAATTAAATGTAAAAATAAATTACGTGTAAGAAAATCATAGTCGCAATCGCAATCGATGTTTGATACAACTCGGAGTTCCGTTTTTTGACGACTAATAAAATATAATCAATTAATGCGTCAGATATTAAAGAATTTAGAAAGAAAAATATTGCGTTAAAATATCGAAACTCCATTTTGATCTACATGTCCTCCTTGGCTGGGTGCTGAAATAACGTGACTGACTTCGTTGGTATTGAGACTAAAACGCTTAATTTTTCGCCAGACGTAGAACAAACTTTAATGTGCCAGATCGCCACGCCATCCTGCTTCCTCTTCGACGTTTCTGAACATCTCCAGCACTTCGGTTTCGATATTATTTTCAAGATACTCTAACTACTCACTGTAGAGATCCTTTCGGAGCTATCGCCGATCTTGAAAAACTTCTTGTAGTTGATTTCATCCGCCGACAAAGGGCCCAGTTGTTTTGAAACCGTTTTTCAGAATGCTTTTCGCGTCGAGGGTCGCGATAGTTTTCTGAAGAAGCGGTGCGAAGCCTTCTCGCTTTAAACGTTGAGCGTTATTTTCTAGTCGCCAATGACGAACTACATTCTGCCACACACCCTTGAGAGGATGAAAAAATGCGACCTCCATCGGCTGTATGATGTGGGTTGCATTTGGATATAGCGACACGAGCTTGATGTTTTTTTTCCTACAAAAATCGTGCAACGCCATGGTCAAATGCGAAGTATGTCTATTGACAAACAGCACGACTGGGAACACGACTTCATTCTTCAGCAACCATCGATAAAAAATGTTCTCTCGAACTACTCGAAAAACGTTTCCCCCGTCATCCACTCTCTGTCCGAGTGACCGATGCCCCAGTCTCTTGGCATACGTGCAGCTATATGTCGGGGAATTCGTTTGTAAGCAAAAAGTACCATCAGTGGTGCGAGTTCACCGCTCGTACTTCCACAGATGAGCGTAGTCAAGCACTCTTTTTCGTCATTATTTATGAAATTGTACACCGTTTTGTCGCCTTTTTTGGTCAATACCGAGCCCCCCATCGGACTCAGAAAAAAGGCCGACTCGTCGCAATTAAATACGCGAGAAGCGTCAATATCAAGGAGTGACTTTCACTGAATCGTAAATACTTCTGTACCTCGCTGAACTACCCTCGAAGCTTCTTCTCACTTAAATCAGCTTGATTGCGCGTCAAATTCTGCGACGTTCCTTCAGCTATTTCCCGGTGACGATTTTTAAAAGCGTCGTACCAATGTCTCCCAGGGCGATTATCTTCAAACTTGGTCTCGAACTTCAGATGTTTTAGAAGCAGTTGAACACTATTCAATAATTGCACCCGAGTTACAGGGAAGCCGATTCGACTCACGTGCAAAATCCACTGAACGAGCTTGCGTTCATTTTCTTCGCCAATTATGCATTCAGGTCCAGGAGATTTCATTACAGGTGGTAATATACCATGCTGTTTGTAGAGCAATGTTGTCCTCGGAATCTTGTAAAGCTTCGATGCTGTCATTATAGGCATTTTATAGACTTTTTCTTCTTTCTTTCAATATTCACAATGTATGTTTAAAATATGTACTATAAACATTAAACAATAAAAACACACATCAGCAGTGTTACGTTAGAAAATAGTTTACATATTAGATTTCCACGAATGATAATCGTTTAATTGTTGTACATGTTTTTTGTTTTTTCCGTTCATAAAAAATAATATATTTTTCTTTAATTTATTATTTCACGGCAAATTAGAATAACTAAGCAACGCGAATTGTTTGACGCAACAGGTGATAAATCGAGGCTCAACAACAGCGGCATAACCTTAAATTTAAATAAATTTAAATAAATACCCAACCAAAAGTTAGATTATGTCTTATCTCGTCTATTTCCTAGTTCCTGCTGAAGATGTCTTTTTATACTTATAGAAGAGAGAATACTTTATATAAAAGTAAGCATAGATCCTTACTTTTATATAAAGTATAAAAGTAAGTATCTACGCTTACTTTTATATAAAGTATTCTATACTCTCTAAGTACTCTTACTCTTTAGTAATAATCTATAATTACTCACTTTTATACTTTTATGCTATTTTGATGTATTTTTACTTACATGACGAACAAAATTCACGATATGTCGCTTTTACTTTTATATAAAGTATTCTATACTCTCTAAGTACTCTTACTCTTTAGTAATAATCTATAATTACTCACTTTTATACTTTTATGCTATTTTGATGTATTTTTACTTACATGACGAACAAAATTCACGATATGTCGCTTTTACAATGTGAAACTGTTGAAAGTAAACGAGCGGACCCACGAATTTTTACATTTAAAAGTGTTATAAAATGAACGACTTCATTGACAAATTTTTACAATGTGAAATAGCAAATAATGCAGATAGTGAATAGCTTTATGTAAATCAAGCATCATTATACGCGAAAGCGAGATAGAAAAGTACAAATACAATACTTACTTCGTTTTTTCGGCCTCTTTTCAGCAGCAACAAATCTTTCACGGCACTTTTTCTTCACTAACAGCTTGTCCTTGTTCACTGTGTGTGTGTCTGTTTTCACATTGATTATAAATAATTGTCGTTTCTCGAAGACACTGCGCAAAACTTCACGCTACGAGATCCAAAAGAGGTTTGAACGTCTTAACCCCCGAGTTGAGGCGGTCACACGTTTACACTGCACATTGTAAAAATTCGAGGTACACGCGGTGTACCGCGCAATGTCGGCTGTAACTTCTACTGAGCGCTTTGAAATTTTTTTCATGTATCACACTAATAAATTTAAATATCCGTATTAGTATTCAACAACCCGTTATCAAAATATGCTTTGCCCGATTTGTTAAAAAATGACAATTGACTCTGTAAAAATTAAATCTGTACGTATTGAATAATACCGAGCTACGATACAATTTGCAAGGTGTACACTGCAGTTTTTAATTTAAACTCACACCACATTTTTCAGAAGACAATACCAAATTTCAATAGAATTTAATCTCATTTTTAACATTTACTTGTTGGAGAATTTTATGATTCAAATCAGTGATTACCAGTCTAATCTCACTTTTTTTTTATGGTACTCCGTATATTTTACGCATTGAGTACCGCGATATCTTATATTTAGTTTGTAAATTCGACAGTTTACTTTATCGCGGTGATCATTATGATTTTTTTACAGTTTGAATCTGCATTTCCATCGGTTCGAATAGTAAAAAAGTACCTCTGATCCATTATTTTTTCCTAAAAGTGCTGTAACATGATTGGTTTACAGTGTGAACCTGCATTATGTCCATATTTCCTCAGTAATTTATAAACACCAACTATTAATTTTGACGAATCATTTTCTTCCGTGCACAGTCCAAAATACAGTGTAGTCAAAAGTAAATTTTGACAGTTCAACACTGTAATATAAATTCAACAAAACTTGTAATTTGACAGTTGGTTAATCTGTATTATGTACAATGAATGCGAGAATAGAATGAAGTGAATGAGACACACAAAAAAAGTTTATCCGTAAAAGAAGTATGAAAAAAATTTGTAGAAAATATTAAAAAAATCAGTCACATACACAAAAACGTACCTTTTTGTAAATAATTCTCTCTTTTTTATAATTCCTTGAATTATGTCGCACAAATTTCAACGTTCGCATCCTATCGACCACGCACTACTAACTGGCAATCCTTTGTGTCCTGGCCACGTGCCTGACCCCACGCGCGAGACAAGTCCTAATTAGACAAGAACGTACCTTTTTTTTTAATTCTCTCTTTCTTTAAAATTTCTTGAATTCTGTCGCACAAATTTCGATGTCCGCGTCCCATCAACCACGCACTACTAACTGGCAATCCTTTGTGTCCTGTCCTCGTGCCTCACCTCGTGCCTCATTTGGGTACAGTATAAAAATCAGTGATCGCATTTAAATTTTACAGTTGAATATTTTTACTGAAATCACTGATGTATTCACAATATCAAACTGCAAATAAACTAGTGTAACTGTAAAAATCTCAGAGTGCACAGATAACGTCACGAACGGTCGAAAAAGAGTAAAACTACCGTGTCACACTGTGAAATTTAATGAATCACTCTGTACTCAATACAGTGTACACTGTAACCCTTGCAGTTTGCGTACAGTATAAAAATCAGTGATCTCATGTAAATTTAACAGTTGAATATTTTACTGAAAACACCGATGTATTCACAATACCGAACTGTAAATACGCCAGTGTAACTGTAAAAATCTCAGTGTGTACAGGGAAAGTTGTCATTTTTGTAGGACAGGATTTACATCACTCTGTTTTACTGTAAAATGAAATATCGCACCCGGTTTTTATGCGGTTTATACTGTGATTTTCGCAGTTTATTTTTTTCCGTGTAGCGACCAGTGTTGTGAACCTTGTATTAATGTGACAAAAAAACCAAACATATTCTTAATCTGTATGACTTTGGTACCAGATTCGGCAAAATTATTTTTTTACGAAATAGCGGCATGCTAAACTTTCATTATCAATTTTTCCTATTTTTTTGACCACTCTACGGGCTAGATAAAAACAAATTATTTCGCCTCAATTTTGCTACCAACGTTGACAAACAGTCCACCGAAAGTGTATGCTGAATTTGACTTCAATCGGTTTATTGGTTATCGAGATATCGTGGTTGCCGATTTAATAAACATGGTTTCGAGAAAAAAAGCGTTTAAAGTTTGCTGTAACTCGACAGCGCGTACTCTTTACAATTTCTATAAGTCGGGTAATTTTTATGTATCATTGAACAGTTTTCACAGTCGTATTCAGAAAGATCTGTAGAATAATATCATTAAATTAAAAAAAAAACTATTTTTTCAAATATTCACACAACGATACTCCCTTAAAGCTAATGAAACTCTTTTAAACTGCTTTTACATCGCACTCACATATGCTGAAGGGAAAATCGCATTTTTTCCGGTTCTACATGACGAAGCCAGATGGAAAAAAGTGGAGCGGGAATCCTGTCAGTGTTTATTTTCACATAAGTACCGAAGGTTCAACCATTTTCACGCCAACTTTGCTCAGACAGACACCAAATTTCCGAAATTTATAAATATTGCCCCAACATCGTGTTGCACTACAATTTTGGAATACTAGTAAGGTTATGAAACTGCAAGTACTCTCGATTAATTGTGAGGATAAACGATCAAAATGTTTGATTAATGTAACGTGAGACCTTTTTGTCTCTCTTTCACTCTCGCACCCACATGTGTATTTCATACGGCCAACGCAAGAAACAAAAATAATTGAGCGTAATTCTCGCTGACAGACACACAGAAATACAATGCAATCCCTTAGGTGAAATGGATTGATTGAAACTATTGTCGCATTCGCGGGACTTCTTGCTTGAATCAAGAGTTGCGGTGATCGCTTAGCCGTGCGTCGGCTGGCACATCAACCAGCGAGTGGGAGGCCATTCTGATACCTTGATGTAGATACTTGAGTTTAAGTCTTTGCACCAGAGCATCAGAAGAATATAGGGCTGTCTATACCGGTATGGGTTTTCCACAGTTTCCCCGTACCTTCGGCAAATGCGGTAGAGTGTAGCTTAAGACGGCTGTGGACCCAACGGAAGTTGCATGTCTGAGTATTTCCATTTCCATTAAGGTAAATGGCCCAGTAATCGTCACCTTAAGCAGATCGCTTGACTTTGCAAATTTATATAGCTCAACTAGGAAAGTGAGTAAAAGTTATTTTAAGTCGTTCTTAATCATTTTTTTATTACGAAGAAGGTCGTTGTGAAATTCCCGTGCCTGGTATAGTTTTCGAGAAAATATTTCGCAAAGGTTATAAGATGCTATTGTACGAGTCATCGTACAATAGCATCTTACACTTATTTAATGCGTAAACATGACGATCATTAGGACGCTGACGGCCACTCGGCCGACTACCTTATGAAGAAAAACGGAAATATACACGAAGAAACAAAGCCGGAAAAAAATCCTCCTTCCCAACGAAGCCTGTATGTTTTTAAATGTTGACGAACGTCCCATCTTACTGTATAAAGAGTCGCAGTGGGTTTGTCAAGAGTTCCAAGGTATACGGCATGTTCGTCAAGAGTACAAAATTTTATTTTTTATTATCTGGTGTCTGAATTCTGTCGCGTCTCTTGATATAGCTGACAGAAATATACTATGATTGACCTACCAATGAATTTCTTTTATTTCCTAAAATTCGTTCTTCTATTTTCTAATATTTCCTGCCACAGCCATTTGTAGTAAACACGATGGACTTTTTTCCCAGTGTAACAAAACGTTCGTCGAAAAAACGTAACAAATCGGACGATTGGTTTCTCGGAGTTTTTAACGCGAGTAGAGGTCCGGAGTTTGCTATTTATCAATTCGTACCCTCAAGTTTATGGGAATATTGAAGCTGTTTCGGGGCAATTATAAATATTGAGTGTGTCGATCGTGTGCAGCACCAGTGCAGCACCGCTTTTTACACCGGGCGCATGTTTTTCTCAGAAAATCGTCCATTGAAATAATAAACGTACGTTCCTACTTCGTTTTCTTGCGCACGGAATTTCCCAATCCCCACGCTAAGGACGGTCAAGCGTTCCACCGATAAATGTTGAAGGATACTAATTCTTTCAGACGTAGATAAAATAAGTGTCATAAGAATTCAAGTTTGTAGTTTCCCTACACTAACGGAAAAATTCGATTCATATCAACTTGATGCTTGTATTTGATATTCTTTAATAACCGAGATTTTTCATGAAATCAATTTTTTTGCTATTGCATTGCATTATTGGGATGATTTATTTAAAATATATTTATTGATTAAAATCACCATCTATTCAATATCGTCTTATAACTCAATATTTTATCTATTCCTAATAAATCTGTGATTCGGTTTCATCTGTTCAAAAAACAATTTAGTTCAATCCTCTTTACACTGAGAAAAAAATCATTGATCCAATATCATTGGTGTTATTGAATGAAATTTCGTTGATTCAATTGTAAAATTGTTGGTGTAAATAATCGCATTTATTAGTCCAAAGAAAACGCTATCGATTTTAATGACATGATAAAATTAAAAGTTTTTGTTTTTCATTCAAAAGATATATTGTGTCACGTGGCAATTTTCTGGGCTCCCCGGAAAACCCGTGATAGCGTCCCTCCCACTCGACGCTCACCCCGAACGCGGACCCATAAAGGATTATGGCGAATTTGATTATTAATTATTTATATTTCTTGTTATTTTTTGTATCACTTGCAAGGCCACACCCACACACATTAGGGATTCGGAGGAAGGGGCGTGATGAGGATCGGTTGGCACAATCGCTGGTCTTTGATGCTGAACGTGACCGATCGTGGGTCAGCTATGGGTTTTGAGTAGGGGTGTGCGGGTAGCAGAATTGATCGGGTCGGGTCGGGTCGGGTAATTAGACTATGATTCGGATCGGGTACCCGAATTTTTCGGGTAGCCCGAATTTTTCGAGTACCTGTGATTGGACAGGAACTTTATCGAGTATCCGAGTTTTTCGAGTACTTGTGACCAGACTGGAATACTCGTACTTTATTGAGTAACCGACGATATTCGAGTATACTGGGGTAACCGTCGACTAGCGGTTTACTCATCTCACATCGGGTACTCGATAAGCCGTGTTGCCGTAACAATATTTCAAATTTCTTTTCATAGTAGATGAAAACGGAAGAAATAGACTCCAGCTTTATGTTTTCTACCCTTCGCCGATAGGTTGAAGATCATAAGAAATAAAAATAATTGATTTAATAATTTTAATATTCATATTTATTTAATATTTTAATATTTAATATAAGTATTGTATACAGAAAAGTTTTTTGTATTCTTGAAATGAAAAGTTTTTCCTATAGTTTATGTTTATTTAAAGATTATAATGCAAGAAGCAGGGCTCCTCGACGTGTTCCGTTATGAGCCTGGCGCGTGTAGGTGTGACGATGTTTCCAGCAGTCGAAAAAGTGCGTTCGCTGCTTACTTGAGTAGCCGGTACGGACAAATAAATTGCCGCAACTTTGGAAATGCCTGGGTAATGTTGGCAGTTCATTTTCTACCAGGATTTAGCATTTGTCGTTGATGGAGACGCCTTATCGGACAAATATTTTGTCACTACGAGAAGCGGTGTATTGCTGTCATTTACTTCCCCGGTTTCAACCGTAGCCAGATATTTGAATAATTTCGACGGTGGTTCACCTGCAATTAATAATGTTTTATTAACACCTTGACTCTGAAGCCAAAATTATCACTAAACAGCTCCGCGTTAAAAAAAAATATATTCAATATATTTCAATAAAATTCGATTTCAATAAGACGAAATAAGATTATTTCGTGCATATTGACGGGACTATTCCAGTGTGACGGGCTTGAAAATCGCTGATTATCATGATTTCTTTTTCGAATAGATTTAGATAATCAGTCCGAATTCTTTTTGTTCATTCAAATTACTTATGTTCTACACGAAAATATTTGTTAATGTTTTATTTTATTTTCTATGTACCTTTCTTTGGCCATGGCAAAATGAGATTTAATAAAATATCGTCTGACGGTGGAAGCTCCTGCTCCTCTAAAAATTGTCTGAACGAAAAAAACGATGAAGATTATTGATCAGTATGGAAAAACTGTAGGGGGAGCCGGAGTTTTTCGTGAAAAAAAGTCATGCAATTTTCAAATAAAAAAGCCTGTTTCTAGGAAAGGCTGTAGTGACCGGAATAATTCGAATCTCGCGACCAAAATTTCACGGCATGTTTATTTGATGACGGTCCATATTTTCGGATAATGCAGAAAAAAACATTTTCAAAAAATTTCACCTGGAATCGTCACTTGAAAAAATCCGTTTTTTACAACTTTTATCGCGTTTATCTCGCAAACTGTTTTTTAACCTGGTTGACAACGTATCACAACAAGTTTGGCGCCGAGTGAGGCTAGAAAAATTTCAGAATATTTGTAGAACGAACGCTTATGTTGGTGCGTGATATTTTCTTGAATTGAACATTTGACTACAGGAAATGTATATAATTTGCCGCATCATTTTAATCGCATCAACACGACATGTGCTGTCGTGTTGATGCGATCAAATAATTCAGGAATAATACATGAATACTAGCCATGAAGCTGAACGCGCAATATTTAATCTTAATATTTATGAGTATCTCTAATCTAATCTCATATAATTGCCATAGTTGGAAAATGAACGAACCTTCTGTCGACTCGCGGATCGTAGAACTTGCCTTTGTAGCATTCAGACCGCTGCCAACTTCCTGAAGTTCAATTACTTTTTTGATCGGCATTTCCTCTTTCCTGATTTTTTCTTCGCTGGTCAGTAGACGATTTTTGTACCGTGGATCCACCATCATTGCTAATAGCAGACTTTCCTTCTCACAAACTTCATTGAAACGTTGTTCCATGGAACTCAGTAAGTGTTTGCCGAGGCTATTGCGTTTCTCTTCGCTGTTCTCCTTAATAAAATCCTGAGTTGCATGTATCAAACCTCGAATGATGACAGTGTAGGATACTTTTCAGCAGACATAACAACTGTCGCATCTTGAAAGGGTCCAAGTACGTCCGCGTACATTTGTATAATATTCCATTCTGAGTTCGACAGATTATTCGGCATTTTCGGCAGCGATAGAACAGCTTCCAGCGCCGTTCGGACTTGTAACAGTCGATAAAACATATCATACTCAGAGTTCCATCTTGTATCCACGTATTGTATGAGCTTCAGCGGCGTGCACGCGACTCGAACGACACAAAGCGTCGTAAAACAACTCACTTGCACGCGTGTACCACAAACAACACGCGTCCAGTGAGTTGATATGACAATATGGCGGCTTTATAACCTCACTACGTTATGCACGGACTTGCGAAAGAGTTTTTCAATTCCGAATTGTATTATTTTAAAAGCGAAACACATAAGTTTTTGCTCGTCGTGCACACCGACATGAATGAAGAAATAATGTGCTCGGTGAAACCATTGCTGAGGTGCAACACTCAGGTTATTGACGTAGATATAAAATAATGTTTTGGTAGAGTGTGGCTGCGAAGAAAATTTTTTATTTTGTGTGGATCAATATTTTGTTCGTTGTTAAGAAAAGTTTCTGTCCAGAGTGAAGAAAGATGCTTCTTAGGGGCAAATTTAATTCTATGCGTACCAAGTTTTGTGTCTGGCGTGGAGTAAATTTCTTGTTCAGGGCAAAGAAAACTCTTTATTTTGTGCAGACCAATTTTTCTGTCTAGGGCAAGGAAAATTGTCTATCCGGAGAGAAAGAAATTCCTTGTTCGGGGCAAACGAAATTTTTTATTCTGTGCGGGCCAATTTTTCTATCTAGTACAAAGAAAGTTTTCTGTCCAGAGTGGAGGAAATTGCTTGTACGGGGCAAACAAAGTTTTTGTTTTCTGTGCAGACAAATTTTTGTGTCGACGGCAAAGAAAATTGTCTGTTCGGAGTGAGAGAAATTTCTTGTTCGGGGCAAAGAAAATTGTCAGTTGGAGTGAGAGAAATTTCTTTTTCGAGGCACAGAAAATTCTTTATTCTGTGCGGACCAATTTTTCTGTCCAGTGCGAAGAAAATCGTCTGTTCGGAGTGAAGAAAATTGGTTGTACGGGGCAAAGTAAATTCTTTATTCTGTGCGAACCAAGTTTTCTGTCCAGTGCGAAGATAGTTTTCTGTTCGGAGTGAAGAGAAGTGCTTGTATGGGGCAAAGGAATTTTTTCTTTCTGTGCGTACAAATTTTTCTGTCGAGGGCAAAGAAAATTGCCTGTATGGAGTGAGAGCAATTTCTTGTTCGGGGCAAAGCAAATTCTTCATTCTGTGCGGACCAAGTTTTCTGTCCAGTGCTAAGAAAGTTTTCTGTTCGGAGTGAAGAAAAGTGCTTGTACGGGGCAAAGGAATTTTTGTTTTCTGTGCGGACAAATTTTTCTGTCGAGGGCAAAGAAAATTGTCTGTTCAAAGAGAGAGAAATTTCTTGTTCGGGGCAAAGAAAATTCTTTATTCTTTGCGGACGAATTTTTCTGTCCAGTGCAAAGAAAATTGCCTGTTCGGAGTGAAGGAAATTTCTGTTCACATTTCACATTTCATGTGCGTTGGGTGTAGACACACACACACATATATATATATACATAAAATGTGAAATGTCTTCATTACTCTTCTCGTTCAATGTACCATGTATTCTGTTTCTTGATGAAAAACCGCAAGTATAGCCGATAGCACAATGGTTAGTGTACGTATATTAGGTATAGAAGTAACTGGGTTAGGTAGGTTCGAAACTGGGTATGAACAATAAAATTTATTCGCAGGAATTGATTTCAGGACGACTGGAACTCATCAAGTATGATAGTAAACCATCGGAATAAAACACCAGTAACGGAGAAACCTTTTTTTCATTTATTTTTAAACGTATGCCTACGTGATGTCTTGTACGTTATTCCCAAGCGTCCACAAGTACACATCAAAAAGTGTGTTGATTTAGCCATCAACACATTTTAAACATGTTGAAATTGGCGACAAGCGTTTACACGCCTAAAGTGTATCGAAACAACACGCTTTGAACTTGCTAAAACACGCTTGAAGCGTATTGAAAGAACACGCGTAAAATGTGTCGTTACGACATCAACACATGAGTTGCCGTGTTGAAATTGGCGACAAGCGTTTACACGCCTAAAGTGTATCGAAACAACACGCTTTGAACTTGCTAAAACACGCTTGAAGCGTATTGAAAGAACACGCGTAAAATGTGTCGTTACGACATCAACACATGAGTTGCCGTGTTGAAAATGGCGACAGGATTACACACGTGAAACGTCTTGAAAGAACGCGTTTGTTTGTACAGTGTAGACGGGTTGTTCGACGCGAGGGCGACGGAGTACGAGTGTGACCGACGGCGAGACCGCCCTTTTCCCGCGGAACCGTTTTAGTTGCGGAAAAATTGCGAAAAGAGAGAGAGGGGAATAAATTGTGATCCTTTTGTTTATTATGTCAGTTGTATTTTTTTTGTTATCGCGCGGTGCTTAAATTTTCTTTGCCCCTAACCCTGCCCCTCTACCACGACCCAAGGCTGCAGCTAGCCGGCAACTTGGGTGACCTCCGGTCGGACTCCGTCCGACCAATTTTCCCGGCGAGCCGGCACGGCGGCTGGCACCCTTAAATAAATCGCCGGGAAAACCGGAGGTCCCTTTTTTGACGTTTTGGGAAGGTGAATTTTCCGTCAGAATTGTTAGCCGAGAACAATGTATTATTGAAAGTATCTGGAAAATTATCGCGAGGAAATTATATAGTTTTGAATGCATTTTCTGTAATGAACAAAAAAGCGTTTCAATTCATAGCATGAATATTATTGATTCGAGTACACAAGAAAAATTGAATTTCGCTCGTTTGATTCAGATATAGTTTCTATTGAGTAAATAGATTATTTATTTTTTTTCACCATATCCGATATTGATTTTGAAGTACATTATTCGTTGAAATATTAATATTTTATTTTCATTGAAAAATATTAAGCAAATGTCTGAATTGGTTAAAAAATTATGCAAAAATAAAATTTGTTTCTTGCGCATTTGGTTGAAAAAATTCAACCAAATCATGGTCGAGCGCCACCGAAATTATAGGTGTGAGGAAACCCGTAGTTCTAGGAGTGACTGCTAGAAGCCGCACGCTCGCTCGTTTCTCGTAAGCGTAGCGCGAACCGAAATTCTACTTAAGGAGTTTCGATATGGGCCATACAATGTTGCCATGCTAAACCATGTTAAAAACATAAAAAATTTCAAAAAGTTCAGTATTTTATTAAATTTGGTGAACATATTCTTTAGTGCCAAATTTGACAATACAAATTTTTTCAGGTTTTTCTTCTGCACAGTTATCGAGTAAGTTAACACCAAAGTTCACGTGTATAAGCATAGCGTTTCCATTATATAGGTATACATTGCGGGCATAAGAAATCTGCTTTAATGCTTAATTACTCGATAACTAAGTAGAAGAAAATTTTGAAAAAATTTGTGTTTTCGCACTTAATGTTGAAGAACATTATCACCAAATTTGATCAATTTCTTAACATTTTGACTTTTGTACCGAAACTCCTTAAGGCCTTAGACCACAGTAACGGGTATAAAATCATGTGCGAATTTAACAATTGTTTTTCGTAAAAAAAAGTGATTCACTCAAAAAATTAATTACACGTCTATTTAGTGTGAATATCAAGCTGTTAGAATTTTTTGTCAATGTACAAATTGGCCGACTACTCAAAACTTCTCAAAATATCTTTTTTCCAATTAGCGTGACAAATAACTTCAACAATTTTCACTCGATTTACTCCAAATTTAAAAGTTATGTTCCTAATTGCATTTCGCAGAGAAGTACGTACGGAATTTCTGATTAATCGAAAACTTTTCATTTTATGAGCAGTTTATGAGTAGTGATAACGAAATTTTTCACTGAAAATTCATTTCTTAAGTTGAAATACCTACAACTTTTGAATAAAACATATTTTTTAAATTCCGTACAAACTTCTTTAGATATTCTGAAGGTCTATTAAGAAGGACATATGAAAGGTCATATTAAAACGAGCGTCCATAACTTTTTTCGAATTTTTTTATCCAATAGTTTTTGAGTAAGGGGTCGTGCATTAATCACGTGAGGTTTTCTAGGCCACTTTTTGAGCCCCCCTCCCCCGTAGTGATATGTGGTGAGGTTTCTAACCCCCACCCCTTGCACAAAAAAATACACGTGATAAGTCAACACACCCCCCCCCCCCCCCAGCATGATCAATCGTGATGTTATCCAAATTCCCCCCCTATTTAGCCTCACGGGATTAATAGACGGCCCCTAATGGCAGCTCACAGTTTTCAAATTTTGTAAAACACAAAATTTTCAAATGCTCATAACTTCTTTCCAATTATAGCTAGAACAATTTTTAAAAAACGATTTTTTAGTTCGACGAGTTTTGTTCGTTGTTTATTGAAGATACATAAAAAAAAAATTTCAAATTTTTCACGTCCCATGGTGACGCTGGGGAAGCTCCCGCGTCAGGTACTGTTGCCTCTGCAGTGGTTCGCGGCACGCAGCAGAACTCTCTTCAAAGTCGATCTGAAAAAAATACCGAGTGTTTTCGTTAATAATATGATATTTTGAAGAGAAGTACACAGGGATTTGAAAAAATATTGATTTTTCAAAAATAGGCACGTTTTTGAAATTAAAGGACGATTTTCGAGCAAAATTTCTCGTCGAAAATAGGCTATAACTTTTTTATTATTGAGATATCGAAAAAAAATCCTATGTACTTCTTTAGATAATCTAGTTTTATTGATGCAGTCCAAATTTGAAGTCGATCAGATAAAAATTGCTCGAGTTCTGCTGCGTGCCGCACTCAAAAAAGTGGTTTTGAGAAAAACGCGTTCAAAGTTTTAGGTTTGTTAATTTATGCGATAAATTGGAAAAAAATTTTTTTACCTCTAATCAGTGATGCCGGTACCATATAGCTGGCCTTCAAGAAGCAAATCATTGTCCCTAGCATCTTTTCTCGAACTTGTAGAGGCTCTTCTTGCCTCTTTTGCAGCGTCTGTGAGCGAGCGCTCCGCCAGCTCGAACCGCGCTGCGTCGGTTTCAACGCAAAAATTGAAACAATTTGGGCCGATAGTTATCCCCAACGTCTCCAAAACTTTCATGAGGCTTCTCAGGCCATCATTGAATAATAATACCGCGATATCAGCTGCAATATCGACGATTTTTTTGCTCCCGGACTGACACTTGGGGGCTATTGCCCAAACTGATTTGTTGTAGCTTTCGTTGTTGTTTTGCGTGAAGCCGCCCAAACAACGCTGCAGCAAATCGTCTCTGCTCAAATTTTCGAAGACTGGCGTAATTGCCTCCAATACTTTCTCAGGAAGAGGCGGCTTATGGCGATATTCAGAAATATTACCGCTTGCGACCGCTCGCTGCCACGAACACCACGAGTCGGCTCCCTCTGGGCAATCGTCATGTTGTGGCTCACTATCTGTGGATATTTTATGTTTGATAGTTGCCCAAATTGCCTTCCTCATTTTTTCAACATCATCGCTGTTCCTTCGAATAGCGAAGCCGTAATATGTGCTCAACTCGTCAATCAATTTTCCGGTGAGCTTTCCTCTGCCAGACAATCCTTTTTGTTTTTTCACGTTTGTACGACGAGGTGTACTATACGATAACCGAAATCGTTAGTAACACCGACCTCTAAATCGTCCGACGATTTTTACTTTTTCGCCGACGTGCTCACATACTCTGCAGAACTATTTTCGGAGCTATAACGGTTCGGAGGTTTTCGATTCGAAATTTTCGTTCGACTCCTCGTCACATAGCTCCGTTTTGTTACCTTTTTCCCCGCGTACACTTTCGGATTATCCATTTCGATGTGCAAAGAATAATTCTGAGCGTTCGATATTTATAAACGAAACGATTCGGAGCGTTTAGACACGAGTAGCGTCGCTTCTATTCGCAAACTGACGCTATGACGCTAACCTGCCTTGAAAATTTTTCAATTATCGCCACCTATGGCTTTTTTTCAAAACTATATTTATAACAATAGTCGGTTTTTGTGAAGGGAGACAAAAGAATACCTGGGAAAGGCCCGGTATACCTGCCGACCCTGAGACGCGCAGCTGCGCGGGACCCCGAACGTCACGGAGCGCTGCACCGCTCCACAAAATATTCAATATCTCCGAAAATAATTATTTTTTCGACCTGGGTCCAACGGCATCTTAATCTTAAATGTATTTTAGATTTTTCTAGATGGTTTTCAAAAAATCGATTTTTTGAAGCCGTCACAGTGGTGTTGTCCCTTAAAGTATTTTGATTTGACATATTTTCTAACACATTTAAGTGAAACGCGACAATTTTAAAATTCAAAAAAAACATGGATCCCAACGTTATCGCATTAACGTGCCGGGCTTAAAATTTGCATAATGAGTGACAGTATTTTTAGGAAAAATTTGACGAAAATCGATCGCTACGTGTTTTTCAAAAATCAACATTTAATACTTAGAACTTGAAAATCTTATGGAAATACGGTTTTGATGATTTTGTACTATTTTTTTTTCTAAAAGTGCATCAAAAAACGAAAATAAAAAAAAATACATCCCAATCGGATCATTTTACGCAAAGTTATGGGCATTAAAAAAAAGTACCGTTTTTTTTAAATTCATATCTCGGAAGTGGCTGGACAAAAAAAGCTGAAAATTGGCATGGAGGCCTTTCTCAATAGATACTAAAAGACAACAAATTATGGAGAAAATCGGAGATGTAAAAGCTGTAATGGTGTCCGATTTCGGGTGGAATTCCCCATATACATATTATATACGCGCGCGCGCGCGCGCGCGCGTGTGTGTGTGTGTGTGTGTGTGTGTGTGTGTGTGTACACACACACACATACATACAGGGTGAGGCACATAAAGTGTTACAGAGCAATAGCACTCAAACTATTGATCATATCCAAAAATGTGTCAGACAAAAATTTCAGTGTTCAAGAAGGCCGCCATACTGGACTACCCTATTTTTTTTATCGGTGGAGGCGCTGACGCTACGTCAAGGTCAACTCCACTTTTTTAAATGGAACCATGTATTTTTTCGATGACATTATCACCGATTTTAAGACGAATTCAGCGACCAACAACTAATGACAAGGTCATTCTAGTCACGCAAAGTATGAAAATAGTCGAAAAATCGAAAAATATCGCAATAATCACTTTCAAAGGATCCACTAACCTTGGTTTGGGCCTACCAACAGAAGATGCTCGAAGTGATGGCCCTCGACTTGTAAGCACTTGTTAATTCGCTGATGAAAAGACCGTCTAACTTCAGCCAACATTTGTGGTGTAATTTAGGTACATGCTCGGCGTATTCTTTCTTTCATGACGTCAGGCGTGGTAGGTGCACATTGAGAAAAAAAATCATTGATGAAATATCATTGGTATTATTGAATGAAATTTCATTGATTCAATTGTAAAATTGTTGGTGTAAATAATCGGATGTATCAGTTCAAACAAAACGCTATTGACTTCAATAACATTATAAAATTGGAAGTTTTTTTTCATTAGAAAGATATATTGTTAGCCGAAAACCATATATTATTGAAACTATCTAAAAAATTATCGCGAACAAATTATATAGTTTTGAATGTAATTCCTGCAACGAACGAAAAAAGCGTTTCAATTCATAACATGAATATTGTTGGTTCGAGTACACAAGAAAAATTGAATTTCGCTCGTTTGATTCAAATAAAATTTCTATTGAGTAAATATGTTATTTTATTGTCTTCACCATATCCGATATTGATTTTTAAGTATATTATTCGTTAAAATATTAATATTTTATTTTTATTGAAAAATATGAAGCAAATGTCTGAATTGGTTAAAAAATTATGCGAAAGTAAAATTTGTTACTTGCACATTTGGTTGAAGAAATTCAACCAAATCATGGCCGAGCGCCACTGAAATTATAGGTGCGAGGAAACCCGTACTTCTCGGAGTAACCGCTAGAAGACGCACGCGCGCTCGTTTCTCGTAAGCGTAGCAAGAACCGAAAATATACTTAAATGCTGGAGAAACTCTAAAGAGTATCGCTTCTTGGCCTGTGGCTAAGAGCAAAGTGTAGTATCTGTTCTTATCAGTTGAATATCTGATATTCTCTCCATGGATATTCCATTGGATATCTGATGTTCTCTCCACTATTATCGTGGATGGTCATTCTAATGCTCACTTTTCATTGAAAAACTTACGTCCCATGGCATATTCGTTTCGATGCAGTAAAGAAATTATTCATTCTATTGGCTATATTTTTGTACGAAATAAAAAATGGTTGTAGCAACCGCTTAATTATTTTATCCAACACATCTACGGATTGTAAATATAATGGTTTCAATAGAATATAATTTTATTTGAAGGATAATGTAGATATTTAGAGAATAGAAGAGCTTTTTCAAATAAAATAATATGTTATTTACCCCCATGAAAATTTATATACGCAAAAATATACTGCAAATTTATTTTATTGATAATTGTAATATATGTGAAATGTATGCCATATATTGAAAATATATGTTGCATATATGTTCCAAATTCTAATTTTCGTAACGTTTTTATATATGAGATGTATATGCGTGGTATTACTGTATATCAATGTATCATATATCAATGATATATGTGGCGTTTACCCTGCATATATACCACACATATTTAGCATATATGTTGCATACACACTGCGTACATACCACATACATACTGCATAAATGGTACATATATGCCACATATATACAGATATGCGTAGTATATTTGTACATAGTGTTTACATGTAATAGCGTACTTTAACTGTAAGTTAAGTTTTTTTTTAAGTTTAAGTTTTAAGTTTTATTAAGTTTAACTGTAATAGTGTTTATACACGGCATATATTTTTTGTCAGGAATATGTATCAAAAATGTATGCGTCATATATGGCGCATAAATGACACATATATGAGTCATATATGACGCATACATTTTTGATATATTTTTCTGACAAAAAAATAGATTGAAAATGTATCGAAAATATATGGGTCATATATGGGTCATATATTTGGTGCATATATACTGAATATATACGTATTATTCTATTTTTCGTCACTATATATGCGACCGATATATACCAGGTGTGTAAGTATGAAACCGGAATTTGCCCATAGGTGGCGCTAGATGTAGATGCAGTTACCGACACATCACGTCAGCGGTGTCTTGTTCTTGTATTGATATCCGACAAAGATTTCCAACTCACAATAACACGAGTTTCATTCAGTAGCATTAGTTTATTAGAGATAAACATGTCGAGTTTTGTGCCAACAAATTACGATTTGCGGACAGCACTACTTTTCTGTTTTCATCTGAAGAAAACCGCAGCCGAATTGCATCGAATGCTTGTGGAGGCGTTTGGTGAGCATGCTCTCGGTAAAACACAGTGTTTCGAGTGGTTCAAACGGTTCAAAAGTGGCGATTTTGACGTGAGGAACGAAGAACGTGGAAGACCACCGAAAAAGTTTGAAGACGCTGACCTGCAAGCCTTGTTGGACGAAGACGACGCTCAAACCCAACAACAACTGGCGGATCAGTTAAAGGTGACCCGAGAAGCCATCTCCAGTTATTTTTATCATATCATTACAATAAACGTGTTTTTTCTGTACAAAAATTCCGGTTTCATACTTACACACCTGGTATATATGTAGCATATATTTTCTGCATATATTTTACATACATAAATTTCCATGGGGGTAAATCAATCACATTTTCCAATATTTTATAGTATTGTAACAATCTCATGTATCGGTGGCACTCCGCAGCAGCACATTTATTTGGATCAACCAATATATTTTTTTGATTCAATTGGTTATTTTCCAGTGTGCTACCGCCATTACGCGTTCTTTGAAAAAAACCCATAAAAAGTAATCTGGTGATGTGAGATCTGGCAAACGAGGTGTCCAACCTACAGGGCCGCCTCGTCCTATCCACTTTTCACTAAAAATCTCATTCATCACTTGTCTTGAATACAGAGCATAATAGGGTGGTGCACCGTCGTGTTGCATTCACATGTTCATGCGAACATGCAAGGGCACGTCTTCCAGTAATTGAGGCAGTACGTTTTGCAGAAAGTTCGCTCAAACTTTCCCAGTCAAACAACATTCAAAAAAATCTGGACCAATAACGTGGTCGCTGACAATGCCGCACCAACAATTAACGGACCACGGATGATGAAATGGTACAGTTTTCATCCATCGAGGATTCTCATTTGCCCAATAATGCATGTTATGCCTATTCACATTTCCCGTATTTCTGAAGTTAGATTCGTCAGAAAAAAGCGCATGATTAAAAAAATGAGCCATCTGGGCACATTTTTCTACGAATCCAGTTACAGAAATTGACGCGATTTAGGAAATCATGCCGTACAAATCCTGATACATACGATACGGATGGAACTTGTGTTCATATAAGATTCTTAATACAGATCGCTGACTAATTCCACTCTCTCTTTCTATTTGCCTGCTGCTCGCATGTGGATTTAGTGCAGCAAAAGTTAAGATAGCAGCCGTATTATTTTAATTAACAATCGATCGACGTTTGACTCGTGTTTATTTCACTGTACCGAAACGGCAAAAACGGTCAGCTAATCGCTTAAAACTCATGTGCGATTTTTGTTGCCTATCCGGATAACGAGCCGCATACAAATCATGGGCGTTTTTGTAATGTTTATGGCATTCCCCCAGCACCATCAACATATCAAAAGATTCTTCAAAATCGTTCATTTTGGCGATCCGATGTACTCGCATTAGAAGGTAATGCGTGACTAACTGATATTTTAACAGAAAATGTTTACAAGTCGAGGGTCATCACTTCGAGCATCTTCTGTAGGTAGACCCAAACCAAGGTTAGTGGACCCTTTGAAAGTGATTATTCCGATATTTTTCGATTTTTTGACTATTTTCATACTTTGCGTGACTAGAATGCCATGACTTGATGTTGTAGGTCGCAAAATGCGTCTTAAAATCGGTAATAATGTAATCGAAAAAAATACATGGCTCCATTTTAAAAAGTGGAGTTGACCTTGATGTAGCTTCAGCGCTTCCACCGATAAAAAATAGGGTGGTCCAGTATGACGGCCTTCTCGATCACTGAAACTTTTTTCTGAAACATGTTTGGATATGATCAATAGTTTGAGTGCTATTGCTCTGTACCACACTATGTGCCTCACCCTGTATAGACTCTCTAATTATCACGATGATATTAACTAATTGATACAGTTTATATGATAGAACAAATAATTATATGCTACAAACACTCGGTAGCGTAGGGGCAGTGTGCGTAGCTATAGGTAGGTAGGTTGTAGGTTCGATTCCATATGTCGGCGAAATATTTTATTCGATTAAAATCACTTCATGAGGCCAGGGAATGACGAATTATGATACAAAATCATTGTGGTAGAACTCCAAATGAAGTATTTCATTTTCCTTTGGATTGATGAAATATTCTTTGCATATAGTACACTTTGGAGAGCAGTGCATATTGTAAGCAAATAAAGATTTATTTGAATCGAATATCTATTTATTTAATTTAAATATATTTAATATTTAAAAAGAATAGGTGAAACAAATAAAAAAATATATTTGAAACAAATTGGATTGTGGTGGACCGTGAGACAAGGAAAATACTTGTTTTATTTAAATAAATCCTATGTAAATTACATGTTTTTTTACTATACGTTCCACTACATCGGGTGCAAAAAACGAAACCAAAATATTTACAGTGTAACAGTTTCTTATGCAGATCGGCCAATTGAGCTGAAATTCGATTGCCACGAACCCAGTCAATATGTCAACAAGGGATATTAGTGGGTTAGGCGACTGCGGAAATTTCCAAAACTTGTTCGTCCCTTGAGGCAACTCGAATTGAAGAGGAACGTCCAACATATGATGCAGGAATCGCAGATTGAAGATAAACTTATAATTATAAAGATAGAACTGCTAGTAAAATTTTAAACGCGTTTTTCTCGAAACTATGTTTTTCAAAACGGTGTAAACGATGTCTCGACATCTAATGAACGGATTGATTTGAAGTTTGGTACACTTGATCAGTGCAATACTAGTTTAATATTGACGGACGTTTTTATTTAAAAAATTGTTTTCACAATTGATTAACAATAATAATGTCATTTGTCCTCGTAAAATCAAAAAAGCGATTCATTTTTTTTCAATTATTGAAATACGATAACAAAAAGCTTGGTCAACTCTTAGCGAATATTATATTTGTTAAGAAAAAAAAACTCGTTTTTTTTCGGTTCAGATCAACCGGGTGGCTAAAATCAAGTACATCGTTGAGCCCCTCACGTTCAAAGGTCCTTCGCATAATTGTATATAACTTCTTTAATTATAAATATTTTTAAATGAAATTTGCGATTCATCTCACTTCTTAGTCATATCTTCTATTCCTTTTGTTTTGTTACAATTATGGTTGTAACAAAATTTAGTGCAATAACGCGTAAAGCGAAAAATAAGTGTCAAACGTAGCTAGTACCGAAGAAACGAAAATTTGGAACCCCATATATCAGGTTGATAAAAAAGTTTTGTCGCAATAATTTCAATATAATTTTTTTATTTATATATCTTATACAAAACATTTCTAATCAACAACATATTCGCTATCGGTTTCTATGACACTCGACCATCTAGTTGGCAACTCATTTATTCTCTTTGCCCAAAACTGCGGCGGCTGGAACTCAAAGAAATTTGAAATATCCCTTCTGAGATCGTCGACGTTTTCGAAAGTTTTGTTTCTCAAATATGCCTTCAAATGTCTGAACAAATGGTAGTCAGATGGCGTGATGTCGGGAGAGTATGGTGGATGAGGAACGGTATTCCAGTGAAACTCAGTGATTGTTTTGTGGGTTTCCTTTGCAACATGGGGTCTCGCGTTGTCGTGGAGAAGGTGCACAGTCGCGCGTCTTGGCCGTTTTTTTCTTATAGATTTTGTCAATTCCTGGAGATTTTCGATGTATCGTGTAGAGGAGATCGTCTTACCTACAGGGAGAAAATTGTGAAACAGCATTCCCTTTGCGTCCCAGAAACAGCACAACAAAACCTTTTGTGAGTGACGATCAGATTTCGGTTGGTGTGGCGGTTTTTCTCCGATAGGAAGCCAGTAGGCTAAACGCGTTCTGTTATCATACAAGACCCAGCTTTCATCTCCCGTCACAAGATCTTCTAAAAACTCCTTGCGATGGTGGCGAAGCAGGAGAGATTGGCAGATGGTCACGCGACAGTTCTTATTATCGTCGGTGAGACGGTGTGGTATCCATTGAGCCAGAACCTTCCTGTATCCCAAGTTGTGTAAGTGATTGACTATTGACGGTTGCGTGCAGCCAAGTTCTCTTGCTAGCTCGTGCGTACTTGCTTCCGGTTTTTCTTTGATGCAGCGGAGTAATGCTTCATCATTGATGGTCGACGGTCGTCCGGAACGTTCCTTATCTTCAAGGCTTGTGTCTCCAGATTTAAAACGATTGAACCAACGCTGGACTGTTCGATGAGAAACTACGTTCTCGCTGAATGCATCCTGTATATTTTTAGCAGTTGTGCTTGCGTTCGTGCCGCGCCGCCACTCGTAAAAAATGATCGCTCGTAGTTGCTCCTGCGAGATCGAAGCCATTTCTGTCCACTAGAACGCGCGCTCGCCCTTTTATACCCTGTCACGTGGAAGAGTAGAAAACATTCTAGAATATTCTCGACATAGCTCGATGTCATATTGCGTCAATACGTAAAAAGACATTTTTTAAATTTTTGCGACAAAACTTTTTTATCAACCTGATACATATATCTGGGGTTCCAAATAAATACTTCATTTTCGAGAATGCTGAAATCCCGTCAAATATAAACTTCTCAAACACTTCTAGCCATTAGTTCGACCATTTCTTTATTTTTCTTCATGAATAGCACTGTTGTCCGATCACACCGAATTATACGTCGATGATAAGTTCAACTTCAAAGTTTCAAGCTCCATTACATTGTTTCCGAGAATGAACATAATATTAGGTATGAGAATGGGTTCTTATCCTTTTTTAATTTTGTCGGTGATTTATTACTAAATATACAAACCGATTTTATTCGAAGTATCTCCCATCAGAACCGAAAACTTTTTTACAACCTCTCCAGTAATAGACGGACCCCACAAAAATTCTCGCTCTTTTGACTTGATCCATTCACCAAGTCATTTTTGGAACGCTTCATGTGAAGTAAATCGCTCTCCGGGAAGGGCCGACTGCATTGACCGAATCGCATGGAAATCTGAAGGAGACCTGGGTCGACGAACCTGGTTCTCCCGGCTTTGCCCATGCTTTGGGACGTTTTGGATTATCTTAGAAAATCCATTTTTCATCGCTTGTGTTATACCCGCTTGTGCTACTGAGCGGGCTTAGATTGATTTTGGAATGACTCTAGAGTTGGAGTCTTCCGATCTATCTCTGAATATATTTTTCGGGTTAGCTATTAAAGCGCTTGGCGCACCTATCTAGTCGGTTAATATAAAGGTCTTAGGCCAATCGAATAAAGAGACAACATATGCTCTTTAGAAATATATGTATATATTTTTTGTTATCAAGGTTTGAGAAATTGAAAATGGAGGTTACAATTTTGATACAGATATTTATTATTGATAATTTAGCTTATTATCGCAGTTTCCTTTCGTTGGTTAAATCGATTTGACAAAAATTGGAAATTATTACATCAAGGAGTGAGATGCAGTCAGATTTTTCAAAAAATCGATTTTTTTAATACATTTTCTTGAAGTATGATGTTTCAAAAATATTCCTTGAAAATTTCAAGTCATTCCGATGAATAGTCTCCGGGATATCCCACAATTAGTGAAGGGGCGTCGGGTATAGACGTGGCTGACTAACGCGCAAACGATAATACCCAGGAAGGCAGAATGCTTCGAAGACAACAAAAAATTGATATTTTGGAAACTTCCACATTGATTTTTCGATGTAAGTAATTTTTTAATTAGTATTTCTATACATAAATCAATTGTAGTATTGGAAAACTCTTTCAGAAATTTTCAAAAATTTATTACTCATAAACTAGGACTTCCGGTTGCGGACCGTGCGGTGGTTAACGTGCGGCAAGAGCAAAGAGCTAATTTTGTAGAGTGCGCAGCGAAAGTAACTTAAAAAAGTGGCAAGCGTGTGATCATCTGGTTAATCAGACTACCAGGTGATTGGGTAAATGTTGGCTGAAAGTGGGGCGCGATATGTGAAGAGCAAGAGTCGAAAAATCTCAACGTGCAGTGGAAGAGGTTAGGGTGGAGAGGGTTGCAAAAACCGGAAATTGAGAGGAGAATGGAGGACTATCGAGAAGCAGCGGTTGATACAGAAGGGAGCGCCGGTAAGGTAGACAGCGGCAGTGTCAGGGACAACGCGAACAAGGAGAGCGCCACTAGCGCGCGGCAGGAATACTCAGGCGTATTGCGCAAGCGCGGTCCCGGCCGTCCGAAAAAAGGGGCGACGGGAAATAAGTGCGTTGGCGCAATCGACAAGTTCGTGACGAGAGGAAAAAATGAGGACTGCGTGGTAGTGGAGAATGCGGGAATGATGGGATTTGGAGCCGGAGGAAAAGTACTTCATTCACCACCGAACGCTGCGAAAGGGACAGGTAAACGGCAGTCGCCAATGGAACGTACCGCGGAGGAAGAGTCATATGGGACGACCGACGAGGACGAACCGGTAGCGGTAGCATATAGAGATGAGGAGTGCGGGTTGGCGCAGTTGTTCGGAAACGGTCAAGTAAGTCAACCGGAAGTCGTAGAAAACGGAGAGAACGATGGTCATGCAGGTATAATAAAAACCCAGCTTTATGAAGTAAGGGAAAACCATCAAGGAGGAGTGGGGCAAGAAATAAATCGAAAGGCAATGGAGTTGATGTCAGCAAAGGAAATAAGAAAATTATTGGAAAATATGGAGTTGCGGCTTAAGGACTGGTGGATGGGAGAGTTGTGTAAGTGGGAGGACAATTCGAACCGGGCAGCAGAGCTAAAAAATCGTTGCGAAAACTTAGAATCAATGGTAGCCGAGATGTCGGAAGAAACCGAGCAAATTCAACGGAGGAGACAACAAGACATGCAGCAATGGGAAAGGGAGAAACAGGACTACGAGGAACAGATCGTACAACTTAGATCGAAAATCGAGGACTATGAAAAAGGGAGACGGGCGGAGTGTGGCAAGAACGGAATGTGCGTCACACCGGAATTGGAGGACGAAAACAATAACGACAGCTGGAGTGTCATAGCACCAAGGTGGAAAAAAGGGCACAGGGAGAGAAGGTCGAGCAGTGAAGAAAGAAAGCGGAGATCCTACAGCGAAGCAACAAGGTCGGGGAGACAGAAGGAAGAAAGACGGAGCCCCGGAAACGCAAACCGCAGGAATGGGGATAGAAGACTAAGTGGAGACCAGCACTGGAGGGAGAAGCGCAACCGACCCTACGTACAGGAAATATTGGAACCGGTCTCCTTGCCCACCCCGATGGGTGCCGAGGAAATGGAATACGAGCTTGCAGAACGGAGAAGACGGAAGCGGAACATTGTGGTGCAAGGGGTGAGAGCGACGGGAGGGGGATTAGAAGAAGAAATCCAGAAAATTATAAGAGAAAACCTGGAGGTCGAACCAAATATCCAAAGGATACAGAGGGCGCCGGGGGGGGGCGATAGTGACGCTAGGATCCATGGACATAAAAAAGGCGGTAATGACAAGAAAAGGGGGACTCAGGGGCCTGAACCTCTGGATCGACGACGACCTGACAGCAAGGGAAAAAGAGGTCCAAGATTGGCTCAGAGAGGAGGCGTACCGAAAAAAAGAGGAGGGTAGAGCGGTCAGGATCGGATACCAAAAAATTAGGCTAGATGGAACGTGGTGGATTTGGAATGACAGGAAAGGTTTCTTGGAAAATCGGCCCTTTCGTTGGTGAGGGGGGAGGGGGGGGCAGTTAGCGTCATATTATGGAACGTGGCAGGGGTTAACAAGATCTGGGATACGTGGGATTTCTTGGCGCAATATGAGGTAATCATTTTGCAAGAGACCTGGCTGGAGAAGAGTAAGGAGGAGAAAATCGTGAGTAAACTAAACAAGGAATACCGCTGGTGGGCAAAGGCGGCGGAGAGGAATAACGCGAAAGGAAGAGCCAAAGGAGGACAACTGCTGGGAATACGAAAGGCGGTAGGCAAGAACTGGCTTGTAGCCGAATGGGAGTATGGGATGATTTGGAAAATGCGGGGGGAAAAGCACGTGAAAGAACATTGGGTCATTGCAGTATATAATAATGTTAGTTTTACTAAGGTGGGACCCGCGCTTCGGGAATGTGTGGAGGAAGGGCTCGCAGAGGGGGTAGAAGTGTTAATAGTGGGCGACCTCAATGCGCGAATTGGAATGGAACAGGGGATGGTAGATTGCGAGGGGACAGGAATAAAATGGGGAAACAGAAATTCCCAGGACAAGGTTCTAAACACAGAAGGTAGAAGGTTATTGGGCCTTTGTGAAGATATGGGACTTGTCGTCCTGAATGGAAGGATAAAGGGCGATGAAGGGAAAATAACGTATGTTGGCGCGGGTGGCAGTTCGGTCCTGGACATGGTGTGACTACTGGAAGACGAAGAAGATAGCCTAGTGGAAAGTATGGAAATAATCCCACGAATTGAATCAGACCACTTACCTGTTAACCTGGTGTTAAAAGGGGTACAGGGGGAACGGGCTGAGGAAAGGCGTAAAAAGCCAACAAAACGGGAAAAGGTCGTCTGGGATTGGGAGAAGTGTGAAACATATCAAGAAGAATTAAGAAGCGAGTGGGTAGAAACAGACGAGGGGGAAAATAGCCATAGAAGATGGAAGGTTATGAGGGAAGCGATGCGAGAAGCAGTGGGTAGGGCGGGTATGACAAAAATAATCAGCGACAGTAAAAGGGATAACGGGTGGTTCAACGGCGAATGTAAGAAACAAAGGAAGAGACTATGGGAAAGCCTAAAAAGATATTTGAAAACACGAAAAAGGGTCGAAAAGATCAAATTAAATGTAGAGAGGAAAAAGATGCGACAATTATGTGAGCGAAGGAGAAAAGAATGGATGGAGGAGAGATGGAAGAAAGTAAATGAGAGTGGGAACATGCAAGAATGGTGGGAGGCGGTAGGAAAGTTCAGACCGCAAAGGCGGAAAACAAGACAGGGGATATCTAAGCAGGACTGGATAGAACACTTCAAAGGCCTACTTGGAGCAAGCGAAAGTGATAAATGTAACAAAGAGAAGTGGGGAGAAATAGAGGAATGGGAAATAGCAGAGCAGCAGTCCAACTCTGTAGACGGGAGCCTGGATGAAACGATAGGAGAGGAAGAACTGATCAGAGCCATCAGAAAAATAAAAAATAAAAAAGCACCAGGGGAAGATGGCCTGATAATTGAAATGTTTAAAGGAATCCCGAAAGAAAGGATAAAAGATGTACTAAAAACATTGAATATAGTATGGGAAAGGGGGGAACTGGTGGAAGGGTGGGAGTTGGCAAGGATATTCCCGATCCATAAAGCTGGCAACGAATTGATGGCGTCGAACTACAGAGGGGTTTCCTTGTTAGACATAGGGTATAAGATACTAACAAGCATAATGGTGAAAAGATTAAATACTTGGATTGAAAGGGAGGGAATCATCCGGGAAAGCCAGGCAGGATTTAGGGCCGGGAGGGGAACGAGGGACCACATTTTTATGCTAAACGCAATGATAAATAATCGAATTAAGCATAGAAAAGGGAAGCTATATGTGGCATTCATTGATTTTAAGGCAGCTTTCGATACCGTAAATAGAAAAATCCTACTACGAAAATTGTGGAAGAAGGGGGTTAAGGGGAAGATGTACCAAATGATACGAGGTATATACAGGATGACGGAAAATGATATCATAACGGAGAATGGGATTACAGGAACCTTCAAGACAGCTAACGGGGTGAGGCAGGGTTGCCCAATTAGTCCAACGCTATTTAATTTATTTATCGACGACTTGGACGAGGACTTAGAAACAAAAAACGAAGGAGGGACTGTAATAGGAGGCGTGAACGTATTTTTACTAAAATACGCGGATGACATCGCAATTGTGGCAGAAAATGCTGGGGAACTCAAGAGCATGCTTAAGACACTAGAAAAATTTGTGAATGGATCAAAACTACAAATAAATATAGAAAAAACAAAAATTATGGTTTTTCAAAATGGAGGAAGGCGAGCGCAAAAAGAGAAGTGGGACTTGTTCGGGAAAGAAATAGAGGTGGTAAAAAGTTTTAAATATTTAAGCTTTGTTTTTTCTTCTCGGAACACTTTCGGTAAGCACCTAACAAATATAGTAGGGAAAGCACAAAAAGCAATAAATTCAGTATGGGGAGTAATGAAGCTGGCGCGGGTAGAGAGCTTGGAAAAGAGACTTCAGCTCATGGATTGGTTTAATAAAAGCAGGAGCGCTATACCGAGTTGAAATTTGGGGCTGGGGAAGGCGGGAGGTAGTAGAAGTTTTGCAAGGGCGATTTGTAAAAATGGCCATGGGCCTCACCGGAAACACACCCGATTATATTTGGAAACTGGAAGCTGGAACGAGAAGTATTGAGGTAGAGGCAAGAAGGAGGGCAGGACAATACCTAGTAGAAGTCTTAGGAATGAAGGATGAAAGATGGCCGAAAATGGCACTGAAGGAAGAAATTAGAGGAATAGCGAACGGTAACCCGACGAAATGGGGGACAGAACTCGTCAACGCACTACAGGAAGTAGGGGAGGGGCGTATTTTAAATTTAATAAGGGAGGGGGGAGAGAGGAAAGTGATATCGACAATACTGGAACAAGGCGTACAGCTAAAGAAAGAACAGGACATACAAGGGGATTGGGTGAGGGCAGACAGATCGACGTTTTGTCAACACTACTCGTTGGTAAAAGAAGGATGTGAAAGAGAACAATATTGGGAATCGAAGGAGTTTAGTGGAAGAATTAAAGAGCAATGGGCAAGAATAAGGTGTGGAAATGTGGAAAGGGGGGGCAAGAAAGGATTCGAGAATTGGACATGCAGAGTATGTGGGAAGGAGGACGAGATTCTGCAGCATATACTGTGCTGCGAAGGTACGAGAAGAGAGTGCAAAACGGAATGGGTAGAGAAAATAGATGGGTGGAAGAACGGGGCGGAGGGAGAGGTCTTGAGGCTTAAGATGTTCACGATTTTGAAGGGACCACCAGTAGTAGAAATTTGTGAATATATAAAAGTCTTTGAGCGGGTTGCCAGGTCCAGGACCGAGGCTGTGGGGCGGGCCGTCGGCCGGTAGACACAAGTTAACATTAAGCGCGGATAAGTTTAAACCATGTAAAATTGCGAAATGGGAAGAAAAAATGAAAAATAAATAAATAAAAGAGAGTAGCAAAGATATGGGAACGAGGAATGTAAATAGCGCGTGGTAGTTAAGGATTAATCTTCATTGCTAATGTTAAAAGTTATACTGAAGTTTGATTTTGTTAGCTTTTATATCTCTGTATTAATTTTGTATCGCCGGATGTGAAAGAGGGTTGTTAAAGGTCAAAAAGACCAAACATGGAATAAATATTACTACTACTACTCATAAACTATGAACGTTGGCAAAATTTTATAGAGAATACTTTCGTTTTAAAATTGCCCAAAATGTTTTTAAAAACAATTCATCCCGAAAAACTTTAATTTTTTGAAAAATTGTTTTAGCAATGGGCTATAAACAATTGAATGCTCGACTTTTCGGCAAAAATTGTGATATTCAGATTCAGCGGATCAAAATACATAAAAAAAGTTTAGCTTCATCCATCGAGCTCAAAATTTTACGAACATATAATACCGTATCCACATCGAAAAACTTTAAACGCGTTTTTCTCGAAACTATGTTTTTCAAGTCGGTGACCACTGTAATTCAAAAACCACTCGACAGACTTTGATGAAATTTGGCGTGCTTATTGATAGCATTAAAAACTAGTCCTTAATCGAAGGATTTTCATTTTTCTTGAAAATTTCTATTCTTTTTTAACAATAAACGAGCGATTTTTTGGTCGAAAATCGAAAGTTATCCCTCAGAAGCCGCCATTTTGTTAATTTTTGAAAAAAAAACTTCGATTAGTACTTAGATTTATTATTAAACTAATGATTTTTTGTTGGTTTTATTATTTCAGATGATCCAATAAAATGTTATGATGGTCACCGCAAAGCACTATATGCCGAAGGGGGTCCGAGAAAGATGGCTATATTTGTATAAATAATCAACCATTTCCTCTGAAAATGTGTACAAGTCAAGTTGAAATATAACATGAAAAGTCTGTGTAACCACTTTTGTAAAACAAACTTAATTACTATAAAAAAATAATGAAATGCTCGTTTTTTCACGCCTCTGACTGCATCTCACTCCCTAAATACGGGTTGATTGAACTTACGATTCGATGAGCTTGTAATTTGTTACCGTGCTGACGCTGGACGCTCGAGTCTCCTAGAAGACACTGCAATAGAATAATACTCACGTACGAAAATTAAGAGTTGAGTTTTGTTGATGAGAGATTTGTTGAACGAATAATTATTTCTACACACTGAAAATGAGTTCTTTTTAGCCTGCGAAGCGTGATGAGATGCTGCACCTCAGTGCCTCATTTAACCCGCGGGCAGTGATGCTTGATCACTAACAAGGAACATCCCTCAGGTGACACGCTTCGATTTTGTTGAAATTTGGATATGTTATAAAACACCGAGAAGTAAGCGATACGTATTTTTTTATCGGCGGAAAAACGGTTTTAAGGGGTGAAACCACCCCTTAATATAGGTGGACTCCTTGTGTGTGAAACTGCTATATTACCCCTAGAGATGCCTTTTATCAAGGCGTGGTTTCACCCCTTAAAACCGTTTTTCCGCCGATAAAAAAATACATATCGCTTACTTTTCGGTGCTTTATAACATATCCAAATTTCAACAAAATCGAAGGGTGTCACCTGAGGGATGTTCCTTGTAAGAATCGAAGACACGTACTCGGAACTAACTTCGAAGGGCACGGAAAAAGACTCAGGGTACAGAGAGCTTCGACCTCGAATTTGGTTGCAACTCGATCGTGGGTTGCTCCTCAATTTTTGTGTAAATCAGATATTTTATTTGTCGCTAAGCGACGAATTTCGAAATACGTATAGGCTGAGCGGATGTGGCTTTTTCCGAGTCCTAATTGAAGTTCATTCGCTCAGCAAGTTGCTGATCAAGACGTCCGCATTGTGAAAAGATCGGAGTTGAAACTGAACGAAAAAATTTCGGTTCCTCAATGTGAGGCGTTGTATGTTCGGAGAATGCATGGCTTTGCAATATAAAGTTCAAATGAGTTCAATTTTGAAGGACCTAAATCGCTATAACGTATGTTAAAAATTATTAGAGGAAATGTTAAGGAAAATTATTGGAAAATAAGATACGGATGTAACATTTGTAACAATGCGATGCAAAAAACTCTTTCTTTTTTGTCGACTGAACATCTCACACGTGAGCAATTGTCTCTCGACGTCTCTTTCTTTCAATTGATATGGGATCCAATTCCCCACTTTTCGGAACATTCTTATTTTATGTAAATGCTTACCGACTGTACATCTATCGACGCATAACGCAGGAGACAAATCCTCAAGTCTTTGAGTTGGATGTTCATCGAGTAAATCTTGCAGTTCTCTGTCTTCGAATTTTTTGGCGCCCCTTCACGTTTCTGCAGCACTTTTCTTGAGAATATAGCAATGAAGAAGAACTTCCCACAAATGCTGTTTTGTCGGGGCGAATGCTGATATTTTCAACACTCAAATAAGAACTGTTCTCTACGTAGCAAACAAATGACAGCTACTGCGTTCGAAAGCTTACACATACACCTTCGAAACACATTTCATATAACACGAACATAGGACCACTAGCTTCATCATTCTGAAAACGGCAAGAACTTATTCCTATACCCAATAGATATCTAGGCTATGTAGGTCCAATTCTAGTTAACTTGAATTGAAGGGCAAATGGAATGCTCAAAACTGCTCTGAGTGCACTAAATTCGGGCTAACTTGAATTGCGAAACTGGGGAACAATCGTGAATTGAGCCGCAGTTACTATCTCTTGCTGACATATCGACTAGCCCTATCTTACTAATATTTAAAAATACTAGTGTCAGTCTTTCACATCCATTTTTTTCAACCTGCTATTAAGCTGGTAGAGATATAATCCGATGTTTAGACGATATCTATCAATTCTAGACATTTCAGCGGCCCTTTTTTCCCTAAATCTTTGCTGTACGAAATTAAACGCTCCCAGAATTTGTGCACTGTGTTTCAGCTGGATCCGTCAAGTAGAATCGAAAAAAAATGTGATTTTCCTTTTCAAAGTCCAGCGATACGCGATATCCTTCAGCATTTATAAGGATTCTTTGCAGTAAATACTAAATGTAAAAGATTTTCGTTAGCTCTAACTTTGTCCTGGTTTAACCTATCTTAAGTTTTTTCTGTTGATATGATTATGTGCATGTATAAACTATATGAAACGTGAATTTCAAAAGCTATATAGAAAATTCATTTCAAATAAAGTTCCGACCGAATTTTCGATTCTCCGAAAAAAACTTGTGTTAAATTGTCTAGATACTCGCAGTTGAACTTTTATTAGACTAATGGTACTTTTATTGAACTAATAGTACGTGGGGAGAAATCAGTATTCATTAATTAAGGCGCTATGCGTAGTTGTAAAAGTCGAAAAATCACTTTTTTCAAAACTAATATATTTTGACAGTACATCATCTTATACATCTTTCCTGAAAATTTCGAGGTGATTGGATCAAAATTGACCGATTCTTAGGCTGCTATTTTGACGTCCATCGGAACGCTCCGAACGGCGTTCGAAACTTGCAACGCTTTTTTCTTGCAAGTACGTTTTCAAAGTCGGTGAGCAAAATATCTCGAAAAATACTTCATCGATCGTTCTAAATTTTTTGAGGCTTTTTCTATAATAAAAATATATTATTTGGTTGAAGGATTTTTTTCCCGATGTATACTTTGGATTTGTTGAACGAACAATGCCCATTTCTTTTTGCAAAAATCAAGACTCACTTTAAACACGCGCTATTTGGTTTTAATTTGATATTTCGGAAATTTCTTCGATTAATCATAGAAATATATAACGAAATCTATTTGATTTTTTTATATTAGATAGCCTCGTTCAAAAGGGCATTGCTTACCGCAAAAAAATCTTTCGAGAAATGCTTCCCGGACATCGACTGTAAACCGATTGTAATTAAATAAAGATTCAACACAAAAGAATGACAGTTTTTTGGAGATGATACTTTTTCAAATGCCTAATTTTTGTAGATATTTGTCATCGCCATTTGCTAATAAAAAATTCCAAAATGAGCTGTTTTCGACCGTTCCAACTAGGAATATCCAAGCAGGAATATCCGTTAGCATTCATCACTGCTCGACGATTGAACGAAATTTGCTTTTTTTCTCGTTGCAGTTCAAGGCACCGAGGTATTTCGAGCTTCAGGGGAAAATGAATTGGCAATGGTGGTGCACACTTTTATCACTGTCGGCGAGTGTGCGAAGTTTCGAGTGTCCCGAGGGTCTAGGCTGCAGCAGTTGTCAACGTTATCCTGAGGGCATCTACGAGATGGACTGTTCGACCGGCAACGAGGATGTCATCAAGGTGGAAATACGTTCGCAACGATTACGTCAAATTGACCTGCCACAATACGGCAAATTGGAGGGAGTTCCATCTCGGCTCGATGCATCTGGTACCCGGTGTAAAAACGCTGTTTTTCAATATGTGCAATTTGCCGAAAGAAGACGGTCTGAGCTTGATAGCAATACAATTGCTCCGCGACGACGTTGAGATACTCTATTTTCGTTCATACAAGAATCTCAGTTCGGCATTGACTAGAGAAACTTTGCGTGGTTTGAATAGTGTGAAAAATCTGACACTCTCGAGCAACAATTTCGGAACACTTCCGGAGGAACTTTTCCGTGACTTTGGCAATTTGACGTTCCTCAGTCTGCGTGACAATAATTTGTGCGTTCTACCGGCTGGACTATTTGCTCCTCTCACCAATCTCAAGATCATCAATCTGTCGCAAAATAATTTCACCTTGGGATCGCTGCCGGCTGATTTACTGAAAAACTCTACCAATCTGCAAAGTTTCACACTTATGGAGAACCGGAGCAACATGACGACGCTGCCACACCGATTTTTTTGCGAATTTAACGAATCTCACGGTTGTCAAATTAGGGAAAATGGGCTTGAGCTCGTTGCCCGAGGATTTGTTTCACGGCGCAACGAAGCTTTGGAAGGTGAGCATCCAGAGGAATTATCTCTCGCCGCCTTGCCGAGCCGAATATTCAAAGACAATCGCGAACTTTTAACGCTGGATATGAACCTCAACGATCTCTCGTCACTGCCCGACGACGTTTTTGCGAATCTGCGAAAACTCATCAATCTGGATTTGTCGAGGAATCACTTCGCGACTATTACCAACTAAGAGATACACTTCCAACGCACCTTTGTTTTTTTCGCATATTGGCATCAGCATGGAATTTTTCCTCGGCCGTTCTCGCGCAATTGCTTTTCTCAATCGAATTCTTTTTTTTATATATATCGGATAAAAAGAATTGCCTAACTTTATACAATGCTGACGCTCGGCCCGTGCTTTTAGTACTACAGTTAAACGCTTCGGTATACATTTTCATTAAAAAAAATACTAGGCAGCAGAGAACTAATATCCAGATGAGGTAGAAAAAAAATCATTGTCAATTTAGCTTCCACAATATTATTGCGAAAAGGATTAAATTGTACCAATGTTAGCCGCGTGAAGTTGTATGATCGTCCCTTAGGAGCATACTCTATAGTATCGGATAAATCGACCAGTGAAGGGACGAATAACGACACTGTAGGATTCAGATAGACTGTAAAATGAAAATAATATGAAAACTAATTTGTTAATTGCTATAGCTAACAAAGGATATTATTTTGATGGTAGAAGAAAATATTCAAAATAATTGCAACAAATGATATTGGAGGGATTAATAAATATGAAGCAAATTGAGAAAATCATCAGTGAATGAACGCAATTACCAGTAAATGGATACTCGACCGGAAGTAAATGGACGCGTCGTATAGATGAACGCTGTAAAGGATAACGATTTATTTATATGTATTCAATGCTAGATTCGTAAATCACTGTGTTGTACAAAAATTCTAATATTCTTACACGCATGAGTATTATATTTGTCATTACCATTTGCGTAGAAAATACACAAAGCATTTTTGCATGTTAATGTCACATTCTCAAAGAACGACCGAAGTTTATTTCGACAAAAAAATAGAAAATTATATCTTGCCCAAACGAAAAAAAAAACGTATGCAATGATTTTACGCTACCATTTGATGCAATTTACATTGTCATTTCTGAACAGTAACTAATTATGCAATATTCAGCAGATGAGCTAGATGTTTTTACTTTTTTCTCTTTGAGAATTATCGGAACAGAGACCCTTCAGAATTACTATGTCCATCTCATTTGCACACTCCAACTAAATTGCTATAATGAATTTGAATTTAAGAAAAAAACGTTTCCTACAAAAGATGTCTGGTTTCGAGAGGATATTCGATGGAGATTTGATCCGTGAAAATATGAGGTGCGCAAAATAGAATTTGCAAAGAGATCGAGAATTGAATGGATTATCTCAAATTCAGGACGACAGCACAAAGCACTCGACTCGTCATAAGTCAGTGTTCCATATATGTATATATAGAAATATTGCACACTGGTCGTATCAGAGCAATTTACATCGATCGCACATGAGTACTTACGTTTTTAGACAGAATTATTGCCCGAGTTTGTCTGACACAGGAAAAACAAATCATAACGTGGATTTGTATGCATACAACGATATCCTAGATGGCGACTCCAATCCGGCAGACACTTTTCGCATTTTCCTCTCAGGCTCAACGTATACGATTAAAAAACGATCGTCTTCGCGGACAGTTTATTCCGTTCAGCAAACGATCATTTGGGAATTGTTATAAGATGTAAGTGTTGTCGTCGTAAAAAAAACGGTTTTGCCTGCATATGCTCGCAATTTTTAAAAATATGTAGCCTAATTGGAAAGCACTTGGCGAAGAATATTCGACAAAGCGACATTCCGGAGATATTGGTTTGAAAAAAAAAATCGTGGCAACGATTTCTACTGATGGTCATTGGTCATCTGCTGCTTGACATCTCCCATGTAGTTTACGTCCGGCTGGATACCTAATTCGCATATAATAACCTAACTATGTATACCCATGTACGCAAATATATACACACACACACACACACACACACACACACACACACACACAGACACACAGACACACACACACACACACACACACACACACACACACACACACACACACACACACACACACACACACACACACACACACACACACACACACACACACACACACACACACACACACACACACACACACACACACACACACACACACACACACACACACACACACACACACACACACACACACACACACACACACACACACACACACACACACACACACACACACACACACACACACACACACACACACACACACACACACACACACACACACACACACACACACACACACACACACACACACACACACACACACACACACACACACACACACACACACACACACACACACACACACACACACACACACACACACACACACACACACACACACACACACACACACACACACACACACACACATATATATATATACACTCCCGCTCAAAAGTTTGGATACACTCATCGATATTTCTTGCCGCACTTGAAGTTGGATAACTCTGCCAAAAAAAAAGATATCCAAATTCCCAAGGCGGCGTTTGAAAAAGGGTGTATCAGGCTGCAGTTTGTCGATTTTAAAAAATTTTTACGATTTTTTTTCGACCCAGTACGCCCTTTGGTACTTAACCGTTTTTAGGCCTTTTTTCGACCATCGCGAATCGGGCGCACATTTTAAGGAAATTTTTTGTATTTTTTTTTACCATGAAAAACTCAAAAGGGATGATAAAAACTCCATCTTCCACTATTTAAAAAAATTTTGCGATTTTTTTCGAAATGTCATTTCATTTTTTGCTAAAAAAGATAGATTTTGAAAAATTCAGAATAACTCAAGAACAATAGGGTTTAAAAAAAACATCAGGGATGAAAAAAGTTGCGTACTTTTATACTGAATCGCCTGGAATTTTTTCAGAATTTTTCCCCGAAATTTTTTTTTGAGTATTCTCACTCAATAAAAATACTCCAAAAAAAAAATTTCAGAAAAATTCTGAAAAAATTCCAGGCGATCCAGTATAAAAATACGCAACTTTTTGCATCCCTGATGTTTTTTTTTAAACCCTATTGTTCTCGAGTTATTCTGAATTTTTCAAAATCTATCTTTTTTAGCAAAAAATGAAATGACATTTCGAAAAAAAAATCGCAAAAATTTTTTGAATAGAGGAAGATGGAGCTTTTATCATCCCTTTTGAGTTTTTCATGGTAAAAAAAATACAAAAAATTTCCTTAAAATGTACTCGCGTAACTCGTGAGAGTTACGAGTAAAAATACTCACCTCATCTAGACGAGTTTTTCGTCGAAAAAGCCGCCTTGGCTCGGCGCACCGCGTTTACGATTCGTGGCATCCGTTCGATGAGTTTATCGAGTTGGTCTTGGTTGAGACTCGACCATGCAGCCTGCAAATGCATCCAGAGATCCCCCGTGGAAGATGGACAATATTTCCGGATTTTCCGATCAAGCTCTTCCCACAGAAGCTCGATCGGATTGAGGTCCGGTGATTGCGGCGGCCAAACCATGTTGGTGATGATCCCAGTCTTTTCCTTATTTTCCAGATATCCTCTGCAGAGTCTGGAGCTGTGCTTCGGATCGTTGTCCTGCTGCATAACAAAACCATGGCCAATGGTTCGGAGACCGGATGGAAGAGCGTGTCGAACTAGTATCTGTTTGTATTCTTCCTTTCTCATAATTCCTTCGACTTTTATTAAGTCTCCGGTACCATGACCCGATCAACAGCCCCACACCATCACAGAGCCACCTCCATGTTTCACAGTGGGCAGTAAGCATTGGGGTGCCATTTTTTCTCCGGGATTTCTTCTCACGAACACTCGTCGACGAGATCCAAATACGATGAATTTGGACTCGTCGGTCCACAAAACATTTTTCCACTGAGCTACTGTCCACTTTCGATGTTTTAAAGCCCACTGGTACCGTTTTTTTTATTAACGAGACGCAGCAGGGGTTTTTTTTATCGCGACACAGCCTCGGAGCCCAGAATCGAACAGCCGACGTTTTACTGTTGCCAGTGATATCGAGGGTTCATTCGATTGATTATATTCTGCTCGAATTTCCGCGGCGGTTAATCTTCGATTCCTCTTACTAGTGAGGATGATCTTTTGATCGTCTTGGGGAGTTGTTTTTTTTTGGCCGGCCGAAGCGACGACGATCCTGATGAGTGCCCGTCAATTTCCACCTCGCGATCGTTGTCTGGATCCCTTTCAAGGAAACTCTAATTTCTCTTGCAATTTTTCGATATGGAACTCCTTTTTTCCATAGCGCTACTATTGCACCCCGTTTATCGAGAGAAATCTGTTTTGTCCGTGCCATTTATGAAAAATTGATCAATAATTTTCTTGCGAAAATATGCAAATTACGTTTGATTTTGTACTCGCGTTTGAAGCATTCGCGCAGAACTGACTGTCGTCGTCGACAATGCTTGTAGTATTCCGCAAAATTTCTCCTTCTTTCTTCTATTTTTTTTTCTCTTTTTTTCTTTTCTTCTTTCTTCTTCTATTAAAAATGTAAAGAGAAAAAAATATGAGAAAAAAGATCACCAATTTCACGACAAAACGATTGTTTTCTTTTTCATGCTTTACCGTGTCCTCAAGATTATTCAATGCCGTTTTTCTGCAACGCTGTCGCGTGAAAAATAAATCAATATTTTCTCATATTTTTTTCCATTGGAAGATGGCTTCCACGGGGGATCTCTGGATGCATTTGCAGGCTGCATGGTCGAGTCTCAACCAAGACCAACTCGATAAACTCATCGAACGGATGCCACGAATCGTAAACGCGGTGCGCCGAGCCAAAGGCGGCTTTTTCGACGAAAAACTCGTCTAGATGAGGTGAGTATTTTTACTCGTAACTCTCACGAGTTACGCGAGTACATTTTAAGGAAATTTTTTGTATTTTTTTTACCATGAAAAACTCAAAAGGGATGATAAAAGCTCCATCTTCCTCTATTCAAAAAATTTTTGCGATTTTTTTTCGAAATGTCATTTCATTTTTTGCTAAAAAAGATAGATTTTGAAAAATTCAGAATAACTCGAGAACAATAGGGTTTAAAAAAACATCAGGGATGCAAAAAGTTGCGTATTTTTATACTGGGTCGCCTGGAATTTTTTCAGAATTTTTCTCCGAAATTTTTTTTTTGGAGTATTTTTATTGAGTGAGAATACTCAAAAAAAAAAAATTTCGGGGAAAAATTCTGAAAAAATTCCAGGCGATTCAGTATAAAAATACGCAACTTTTTTCATCCCTGATGTTTTTTTTAAACCCTATTGTTCTCGAGTTATTCTGAATTTTTCAAAATCTATCTTTTTTAGCAAAAAATGAAATGACATTTCGAAAAAAAATCGCAAAAATTTTTTAAATAGAGGAAGATGGAGTTTTTATCATCCCTTTTGAGTTTTTCATGGTAAAAAAAAATACAAAAAATTTCCTTAAAATGTGCGCCCGATTCGCGATGGTCGAAAAAAGGCCTAAAAACGGTCAAGTACCAAAGGGCGTACTGGGTCGAAAAAAAATCGTAAAAATTTTTTTAAATCGACAAACTGTAGCCTGATACACCCTTTTTCAAACGCCGCCTTGGGAATTTGGATATCTTTTTTTTTGGCAGAGTTATCCAACTTCAAGTGCGGCAAGAAATATCGATAAGTGTATCCAAACTTTTGAGCGGGAGTGTGTATATACAGGGTGCACCAGAGAAACTTACTTATTTGAAAGGTCAATAAAAACAAAAGTACTTCAATTATTGTTTTAAATTTTTTTTTATTTGAGAATACAATATCCCAATTTTTTTTTCATGCAGTCTTGAAAATGACATCGGATAAATGGCGACCCCCATTGCGCATACACCGATGAAGTCGATTTTTGAAATTCGTATCCACTCTTTGCAGCATATCAATCGGTATGTTGGCAATGGCGTCGCGAATGTTGTTCTTGAGGTGTGCTATGGTCCGTGGTCGATCGACATAAACCAGAGATTTCAAATAACCCCATAAAAAGAAATCGCATGGAGTCAAATCTGGAGAGCGTGCCGGCCATTGGAGATCGCCTCTGAGAGAGATGAGGCGGTCGGGGAAATGTTGTCGCAACAAATTCATTGAGTCTCGTGCTGTGTGTGCTGTGGCTCCATCTTATAGCCAATTTATAGGGATGAAATTGAAGGTCTTCATGGAGAATTCGTCGAACAGTGGTGTCAGAAATTCCCATAGAACGCACAACTGACTGCCTCACTCTTTCGACATTTTCCGTAGTTCTGATGGTCCGTTGAAGTCCATTTCTGGGTTTAGCGACACTTCCACACTCCCGAAATGAGTTAACCCACGACAGAATCGAATTACGGCCAGGAACGAGTCTGTGAGGAGGAATTTCAAAGCGAGCGCGGAAGGCACGTTGCGTAGCAACAAGTGAGCGACCGTTAGAAAAGAAGCTCTCGACTGCGAAGGCCCGCTGCTCTCTAGACCAGAGCATGATGGCAACTGACTGGAGGGAGAAACAAACTTGGGAACTTCCCCCTCCAGATGCGCCCCCTCTCGCCCCTCTACCCGCCCAACTCACCGCGCGGGAATTTTTTCAAATAAGTAAGTTTCTCTGGCGCACCCTGTACATATACAGTGGCGACCAGCTACTTAAGGTCTGTGTATAAACGGAACTACAGCCGAATTTTCTATCGTATGATCAGATGATTTTTTTATATGTTTATACATTTAGTGATACCGAATGGTCAAAGTTGTTTTTTTTGTCGTGCATACATTTTTTTTTACAGTCTACCATTTTCATAATTATCAAAATTTCAAAATAGTATCCGATCGTACGAAAGATTAGTTATTATACTAAAAATGTTTTTCTTATTTTTCTTTAAGATCACCCTAGTTGCCAGAATCACCTATACCGATTGGCGATGCAACACCAGCTGCACTTTGTTTAAATGATAATAACTTCATTGCTTATTAATATTTTATAGTCCAACAGAAATTGCGAGACTATATATTAATTATAAGTAAAATCCCAACCTCGTCATCCCAATACACTCATCAGAAAAAAATGTTGAAAATGTTGCAAGTAGATCTTTCAGATCCGGATCTCAGTTAATATGTAACAAAATTATGAGAATCCATTTTTCAGGTTTTCCTCCTCTTTATGTAACAGGGTTTTACATGCCTAGAGAGCTTTGATAATTTTTTTTTGTAAAGCACGTTTTCAGTTACAAGACTTACAAGTACTTGATTAAAAAAGCTTATCCGTAGTGTTTCAAAAAAACTTTCGAGCAAGCTATAAGAATATACAATGATGAATAAGGTTCTTATTTCGAATTTCGAAGTTGACCGTCACACGACCTTGGGGGTCAAACTCAAAGTCAAATTGACATTGTCATCTTTCTCCCCTTTTGAAACGAAACAACTTTTGTTTGAAACATTTTCAATTCTAATCCGTAATTTCTGAGATATAAACTTGTAACACTTTATCTGAAACACCCTATGGTCATATATATATGTGTGTGTGTGTGTGTGTGTGTGTGTGTGTGTGTAATATACAAGGGTATATTTGTAGCGATGATGCAACGAGAGGGCGAGGCAGCAGGGGTGAATCGACGACCGCGGCTGGGGGGGAGGGGGTAAAAAGCTCATCGCACCAACGTCGACGCAACGACGCAACGACGAACAAATGCAAGTTAGAAGCAGGCAGTGTCCGCTGTCATCTCACGGTACGAAAGGCTAAGAGACACAGGCGTTCTCTTTTTCATTCCCTACGTTCGATAAATTCGTAGTCTCTTCTTTTCGATCTTCATTCTCGTTTTTTCCTCTTTAAGGTTACCACGACGATTATAAGTTGAAGTGAAGAACTTGCGAATCCCTCTAAACGATATGGGCAAGGGAAAAGGTGAGCAGTGCATTTTATAAAGTGAGATAAGAGAAGTGTGTCCTTGATTTTGAGAGGACAAGAGAGAGAGAGAGAGAGAGAGAGAGAGAGAGAGAGAGAGAGAGAGAGAGAGAGAGAGAGAGAGAGAGAGAGAGAGAGAGAGAGAGAGAGAGAGAGAGAGAGAGAGAGAGAGAGAGAGAGAGAGAGAGAGAGAGAGAGAGAGAGAGAGAGAGAGAGAGAGAGAGAGAGAGAGAGAGAGAGGATGTTGTTTATTTCGTACTCTGTAGCTAATGCTACCTAAGAGTACCGTGCATGTAAGTACATAGTGCATAGAATACTGATTCAACGAACATTCTTATACAATGATTCTAACCGTGAGAACTATTACTAGAGTCGTACTAAAATTATATAATAATAATACGTAAAGAAGTGAGGGCGATTTATGACTGCTCTCGGACAGGCTTGACTACGCGCTTCTTCAGTCTACGGGACGGAGCTTGTGTACGAGTTGTTCCATTTGAGCTCGCCCTCAAGTCGAAATCCAGCAAATTCCAAACATAGCACGTCGTGGGACAGAAGGATTTGAATTAGTAGTTAGTTCGACCCGAGGGAATTACAAAATCGCCGCTGTTCAGTAGCCAGGGAGAGAGGGTGAGGCGGGCGGGGGGGGGGGGCGATAGCGAGAACGAACGAGGGGATATTTATATACGCCTGACGTTCGTGCAGTCGTAAACGTAACCTTGACGGCCGACCTTGCTGTACGAATTCACTTGTTTCAATCGAGGCGAGCGGTAGGGGTATATACATTGATAAAAACCGATGGCAAAAAGCATTCTTTGTCACGAATATTTTTTCTTGTGTGTTTCAGGTGGTGGTGGCAATAAGGGTGGAGATGTGAGTTCACATCGATTGGATTAATAAACAACATATTAAGAAAAAGTTTCAAAAAGAATGAAAGAAATTGAAACATCAATGTTTTTTACCAGACGTTTTGCAAAAATAATATGAGCAAATATGTAAAAAAAATTACAGGAAAAAGCATACAGTAGTATTAGTGGGTGGGTGTATGTATGTAAGCATGTGTGTGTGCAGATTGTCGCAATACACGCGTTTGTGATACACGATAAAAATTTGGCGTATGCTTGCTTTTTCTTTTCGATTTACTTTTTCTTTGTTAAAGAAAAAAGCTGCCCCTGCGAGCGGAGGATCGTCCGGGGCAAAGCCCGTCGAGGTTAAGGCCGATGCTGGAAAAAATAAAGGTGGCAAAAAAGGTACTGCTTCATTTCTCACTTTTAAAACATATCATTCATTACTGTTCGGGTTATACAAGTATTCGTTTTTTTTTCGCGTTTTTTTACGAATCGTACATGCGTGGATAAATTGCAGTAGTGCGTTTCGAAGACGGATGGATTTGTAGGGCATTTGTCGTTAAGAGAAGATGAAGAGAGATCGAAGAGAAGGGAAAAAACGAGCGAAAAAAATACAAACGAAAAGCACTGAGACTATACGCTTTTCGTACATTTTCAGGTTTTTTTGTTTATGCGGTTGAACGTTTTTTCGACTTTTTTTTCCACGGCCTCGCTTACCTTCGTCTTTTTTACTGCTTGTTCGATGTTTCACAGGTGGAAAAAAGTAATTGTACGAGGAGGAAGAAGAAAGAAACGAAGTCAGGCCATCTCTACCTCGAAAATTTCCCCTTCCCCGGTTCCTTGCGCCAAGCCAGGAAATTTTTGCGATGATTCGTTCCAACATCGCCGATTTGTTCGCATATTGTCATATGAATTGAATTGAATAAAATAATACTGACGAATAACATCGTCGAGGTCGTGGAGGATTATTTGCAATAACGTGTTTCCGGTCGGTTTGGTTGAGATTTTTTTTTCGACTTACAAATTCAAGTCACATGTTATTATTTCCCAAATATTGTATTCTCGACCCATTTGCATACAATATGTTTTCTTTTTTGTCGTTTTTTTTAATCTGTTTTTACACATGCATCTTATAACGACTCGTTAATAACTACCCATCCCAAGACCCAATATTACGATTTGCCCAGAAGAAAGAATAGGACACCAATTAATCCCGGATGCTCCCCTTAGAAGCGTGAATCCAAACCCGTGGAAATTCCGCTCAAGACGACTATGGCGAACATCAGACAAAGGCTTACATTGTTCAAATGCTCGGCTTTCTTCTGATCCAGAGGCTTGTTCATGTTGAAAACCGCACCCAGCACCACGAGAACACAGGTTTGGATCATCTGGGGAGAAAAGAAGCGAAATATCGTGAGTGCACGAGTTTCGAATGTCTTCGCCGTGAAGACGAATGAGAAAGTTGCGAAAAATTGCTTAATCCTTAAATCTTTTATTGTGAAATCTTGATTCTTTAATAAGAGGAAGAAAAAACGAGCAAGAACGCTTTCGAGGGAGGAGATACCTTTAAAACCTTCAAAAATATTAATTTCTACGTTTTTCTTGGAATGCTAGTGTAACATTTTCAGAATATGATAGGAAAGTTTTGAAACGAAAATAGGTATTTCTGATTTTATAGCCTGTGGTTCGTTTACGCTTGACGTCAACATACACCGTAGGTGCACTTTGGCGCGACAGCGCTTATAGGTTGCTACTCCTGCACAGTTATTGATTTAGTAATTAAAATTAGTTAATGCCAATTTTGTACACTCTGGAAAGATAAACAGAGTGATGAAGAATTTTAGAACTAGATGGTAAGGTACCAAAATAAATGAATTTCCGTTTATCAAAATCTAAACACGTTTTTCTCAAAATGGTATTTTCGACATTGGCGTGAGCAATAATTAAAAAAGTAATTGATCGAGCCCGTTCGAATGTGACACACATTTTACTAACAACATAACTTTGTACTTGAATATATGGATTTTGAAAACTAATTTCAATTTTTTTTTTCCGAATAACTTAAAAATTCTATGTGAAATTCGAACTATTTTTCGAAACCGTGGCCTGTCTATAGTTTTTGTCCACTTCTTCTTGGTTCATGCACACCGTATAAATGTTAGTAATAAAAAAAATTACGGTTACGTTACAGATCAATACAAAAGAAATTAAAGTCTTACACCTTACGTTACAGCCTTGGTAGAGATAAGTCCCATAACTTCGACATTTTTAACTACTAAAAAAACATAATAGTTAAAGGTAATAATAAATAACACTCCAAGTTTTAAAATCGTACAACAAATTGTTCTTTTTTTATAATAACAATTGACCGATTTTCAGCTGCCTAAAGGTCTCCCCTTAAAAGATATCACAATAACCGATCATGGAAAAGAAAGAAAAAAAACAACGGTGTTAGTTTTCTTATTAATTTCAAACCTGTCTCGGGCCTCCTGAATTGGCAACACGTACCTGCAAAGCTAGCACTGTAGTGACGAGGAGCAACCTCGCCGATTTCCATTTTGCATCATCCGTCTGAAAAATTGAAAACAATTTTGGTAAGCCCATGATAAACTCTGATTCCGAGGTCCCAATCGGCTGAAGGCAGCTCGACAAGGGTTTTGAAAAAAATATATAACAAATAAAGCTGAAAATTGAAGAAAAAAAAGGTTCTCGTCACATCGAACTACTCGACGATACACAGCGCCCCACGCGTGAATTCTTTTACCTACGTAAAGCTTAAGGGGTCTTCTCACTTTAGACGCTAAAAAACTCTATTTTCATGATTTTTTAAATAGGTTTATATTATAAATATTGATATAAAAGTTGTTACGCTTAATAAATACACTTTCGAATTACATAATATTTTTTTTTCTCATGTACTTATGAAACCCAAACAAACTTTAAACGCGTTTTTCTCGAAACAACGTTATCCGACGGCTTGTCGATGAAATATTCGAAACTACGGAACCGATCCTCATGAAATTTTAACCACATATTCTCTACAACTATAGCTATAGCGCGTATCGAGGATTTTTTAAATTTTGATATTTACTATTTTTTTGCCAAAAACGATGAAGAAAACACGTTTTTTTTTTTCGAAAAATGTCCGCCATTTTGTTACTTTTGTATATATCAAAAATCGCTATAGCCATTAACATACTGAATATAAAACCGTTTGATTTTTTTTGTTTCGGATGATCCATCTCCGAGATTTCATCAACAGCGCAGACTTACAATTTTTTAACTGCCATTTTCGTCAATTAATAGTGACTTAATTAAGAAAAAAAAAATTTTAATGTTTTTCGAAAGTGTATTTATTAAGTGTAATAATTTTTATACCAAAATCTATAATATAAACCTATCAAAAAAATTAATGAAAATAGCCTTTTTTAGCGTCTAAAGTGAGAAGACCTCTTAACCGTGCAAGAGAAACTAGGTGACCGCTCACCTATCGCCGGCGTGGCGGGCACCTAAGAGCGAAGAGAAACCGGGGGAGTGTATAACGCTAAGCGAATTCACCGGAAGTCCAGTAATGAAAAATGCCGCCTCAAGATGGCCGCTCACTGGCGCCCAATTGGAACCATTTTTTATGGCTTTGAAGTTTGCATCATTAAAACTCAACGAAAGTTCTTTTAATGTTTCTTTTATTTCTTCATTTCTATTAAAATCTATCATTTTTTTCTAGTTCAAGATGCTCGATCTTTTATGAGGATAAGACCGTTCGGGTGATTTTCCTACGCCAAATCGACGAAAAAAACGAGATCAATGGAAGAAAAGTTAACTTTCGTTGCATTCCAACGATGCAAACTTGAACATAATCATTTTTGGGCATTGCAGCATGATGGAGATAACAGAAGTACCTTCTAATTTTTTTTAAGTACCACCACGATATTTCTTATCTTATGTACAGTTTTTGAAGCTTCACATCCGCTTGTATTGTGTGATGCGTCTGACGCCAACGCATGTTACAGAGTGCAACGAGTGACTGTAGACGGCGCTCATAAACGTCACAAAAAGTGTCACCTCAAGAAAGCTGGCATGACGCACTTGCGTCGCCCATTCCTCTAGCTCCCACTTCCGATACATTCCCTCCGGTTTCTATCAACTATTTGCGCAGAACAGTGGAAACCGTAATTGAATCGAAATTTTCTACACCAAAGTCCCAATTAACAACACGTACATATATGAAGCATACTTACGGTGAGCAGATGTTTGAATTGCGCGACGTTCGCAGCGAGTAAGCTCAGATCGATAAGGCCCTGGGCGATAGTTTTCTTCGTCGCATATCGATTGCAGTCGTGCTCTCCTTCACACTGGAATAGCCAAATATTTGCTTGAAGAATAAGGATGAAATAATAATGACGATCGATAGATCTGGTGACACGACATGTCACAGTCCAATTGTCATACGACTAAGTATCGCGAGGACAAGGTATGGTATTGTCGTTTCTTTATGCTCGTGAATTGTCGTAATATACACTAGCTGTGTACTTGCGATTCTACATTTGGTTCATATTTTGGGCAATGTTGTAGAAAGTCTCACATAAGATACTGAAAAGGATCTGCACTACCTCACTGTGTGGGCTTCTTACCGACCAAAATCGCTTTCTCTCTCCCTCTCCCTTCGTCTATCCCCCCCGACATTATTAACGGGCTACATCTACCTAGGAGAGTTAAAAAATTGCACTCTCCAAAAATATTTTGACTCGATAGTATCACCTTTTAGCCATATTCCCTGAAAATTTCATTGAAATATTACTAAAATTAAATGGGCTACAGTTCATTCAATAGTCGGCCAGGCGAGCGGGAGCAGCACCACACTTCAAACTTTAAGGATTTTCGATACCAAAATCGAAATGGTTATAGACGATTGAAATTCATATCAGCGGGAGATTAATTTGGGATGCATTAACTGTCCAAAAATGAATCCGTTTCACCACATAGTTTCGGAGATTTTTAAGGTTCAAGTTGAGTTTTGTTCGAGTATTAATAATGAACCAAGTGGAGAAACCGCTTAATTTTTTAACACGACATTCCTGACACTAATCGCAGTTTGTTCATTTAAATCAAAGCATTATTTTAACCCCTACAGCCCTATAACTAGTGTTTATGAAGTGCCATGTGTATTACCAAATGGATAAAGGTTCACGTTGAACCGTCATAGCACGTGGCATTTCGTAAACACTAGTTATAAGGCTGTAGGGGTTTAAATAATGCTTCGATTTAAATGAAAAAAAAAAAAAAAAAAATGAACGAACTGCGATTAGTGTCAGGAATGTCGTGTTAAAAAATTAAGGGATTTCTCCACTTGGTTCAGTAATAATACTCGAACAAAACTCAACTTGAACCTTTAAAATTTCCGAAACTATGTGGTGAAACGGATTAATTTTTGGACAGTTAATGCATCCTAAATTAATGTCTCGGTGTTATGAATTTCAATCGCCTACAGCCATTTCGATTTTGGTATCGAAACTCCTTAAACGCGTATTTCTCGAAACACTGTTTTCAAAGCCGGTCGACATGATATCTTGCGAACCACTTGATGGATGTTTCCAAATTTACAAGAGATACGACGAGAAAGATTCAAAGGTCGTTGACGGCCTTACTTTTTTTTAAATGGATCTTAATTTTTTAATAGTTATATAAAAATGACCACTTTTTTTCATAGATTGTATGCTTGAGGTCCAATTCGTCCCCACGTTGTTAAAAAAAAAAGATTTTATAAATCGACGATCGTCAACGACTCGTATTTATTGTTAACTTGAATAACCCGTTTTGTTTTTCGATATCGGATGGACCGTTTAAGCTGGAAAGTGTCCACCGCCAAACGTCGTGAAATCATTTTCATCATCTGCCGGCGGCCATGTTTTTGTTGATCTTCTGTATTTTTTGGTGATTTTTTTTTCAAAGGCTCCCAATATATGTACTTTTGTGTAAAAAAAACGTTTCTTTTTTATCAATCGTTGCGCAGAGAAAATATTCGGCATATGGTTATTTTTTTCGGTCCTCTAAGTAGATGTAGCCCCTTAAGCAGCCCTCATTATCTGTAAAGTTTTGTTGATCTGTTCATTCGGTTTTTACGATTGTAGTTTTGTTTTTTTTTCGCCTTATATTTTGTTTTTCGAAAATAATGATCTGTAAGGACAATTTGTGAAAATGTGGAAATAGCACGCACCTTGAACTATGCGCACATTTCTTCATTGGTTTGTTTGTTTACGTTTGTTGTTGCCGTTTGTTTGTTTTAAATGAACGTTATGTACGTTTGTTTGTTTGTTTGTATACTTGTTGATTTAAATTGTATTTAGCTACATAGCGCCATGTTCAATGGCCTAAATCATATTCCACACTCTGAGCTGTGCTTCCGTGAAAGATTCAGCGAAATCGATTTAGTAGTTCTTGAGTTATAAGTGCGCAAACGTACAAACAGACATTCCTTTTCTAAATACGACTTTTCTACTTGTTTTAGTTAATAGAAACGATCTCTATAGAATGTTTGTAAAAATAAACATTTTCAGTCGAAGTAGCCCTCTCAGTTTTATTATATATAGATAGAAAGCTTTTGAAGATATTCGACTTCGAGGGCCGTACTCACAAAAGCTTATTGTCCTCATACTCAACACTATGCAAACCCTACTGTCTTCAAAATCAACAATTAGTTTGAAGGAATATCAGTCTCAAAAACGACTGGATGTGCCGATAGCCCAAAATTGAACGTTTAAAATATCGTTTATATACTATATATATATATATAGTGTGTGTGTGTGGATATATATATATATATATACACAGGATGTCTCTCTTATCTCTGCCACCCGAAATAACTCGGTAATTATCGATGTCACGAAAAGATTTTCCAGACAAAAGTTGTACGGTGTGAAGAGGGCCATCAAATGCGACCATTTTTTTTATTTCGATGGAGGCACTGACGCACAGTGAAGGTCACCTCCACTTTTTTAAATGGAATGGTTTATTTTTTTTCAACCATCTTGTGAAACACCTCAAGCCGCATAAAAAGCATCTAAATATCTCGGATCACTACCAAATATTTCGTAGTGGTCCGAGATATTTCGATTTGTATCACCGATACTGACCTTGAATGACCTTGAACGACTTTGACCCCCTAATGTTTTTTTATGCGGCTTGAGGTGCTCCACAAGATGGTTGAAAAAAATAAACCATTCCATTTAAAAAAGTGGAGGTGACCTTCACTGTGCGTCAGTGGCGCCATCGAAAAAAAATTGGTCGCATTTGATGGCCCCCTTCACACCGTACAACTTTTGTCTGGAAAATCTTTTTGTGACGTCGATAATTACCGAGTTATTTCGGGTGGCAGAGATAAGAGGGACACCCTATATATTTAGAAAAAGTACAATGATTCCGGTAAATGTCGATGACAGCAAAAGAACGAGAATTAACTATTTCATTAGCACTGTGAACTATCTTACGGTGAAACGACCCGGATCAGTGGGGTACGGCGCAATGGGAGCAGGTGGGCCCAACGGTGGCTCCGATGGCAAAGGCGCTGTTGGAGTGATTACGTTGCTATTCCAGCCTGGCTGTGGAGGAGCTCCAACATCATGACGATCCGTCTTTAACCCTAAGCCGAACTCTTCTAAATTGTGCGGATCTGCATGATGCTGTCTATTGAGATGGGAAGCCATAAACGGCAATTCATTTTCGCGCTGCTCCCGAAGGTTACGAGACCTTCCGTGACAAGTACTGCACGTGCTTCCATTTCCTGGCTGCCCCGGAACCTTGTGAGAAATTTCTTCAGAGATGCTGTCCAAGATCTCATTTTCCTGCTCTTTCAGATTGTGATGGAACACTTTTTTACCGATGCCAGACAAGCCTGCTTTTTCCGACTGCTTTGGAGTATGGTGGGGATATTTATTAAGGATACCATACAAGTTTCCATGTTCTGGATCCGGTTTTAATAGGTAAGGGTTCTCAGCGACACCGGGCGAGTCTTCATTTTCTAGCGGTAGATTGTATTCGTAAGGGATTTTAGTGATACCGTGCAAGTCTTCTTTTTCTGGCTGCCCCGGAATGTTATGAGAAGCTTTTTTACAAGCGGAGCACGACATCGTGTTTCTCGAGTGATTTTCTTCTTCGGGTTGAGAAGGCTCTGTTGTCCGAGATCAGAGAATTGCGCTGCGAGAAGGTTAAAGGTTTCAATATTACGTTGCAATATGGGGTTGCAACGAGACATAGAGAGGCGGGGTTGATTCGCTTCCCTTTTGCAAATTGGAAGTGACTGTGGTAAAAGAACGAAGAAATCGGAAGACAGGATGAGAGAGGGTTGATTATTGTATATTTGTGACTTGGAAACCCCCTTAAGAGAAACGTGCTAATACAGAATTGAGGCTAAAAGAAAAGAAAAAAAGGCACAGGTATACTGACGGGCCAGAAACTAATGCTCTTTTCGCTCAAGCCTTGCGCGCTGGAAATTGTCCAATTTTTAGAATTAGCCCCCGTGCCAAATACCGAAGTTTTTTTCAATGTGGATTAAAAAGCCAGAGAAGGACTTTAGGAAAATATATCCTTTTAAAAGAATGATATTGTTCGTAAAAATGTGGGCTGCAAAAAGATTTTTCAACATTCGTAGCGAAAAAAATGGCTTCGAAAAGACGACCAGTGCGCTGCCACATTGGATTAAAAAATCTCAAAAATTGTGTTTTTTTTTTAAAAACCCGTTGTAGATTTCCAATAAAGTTTATAATTTTCCTCGCTTATCAATTTCAATGCCCATAACTACAAAAAAGAGAAACAAGAAGTGGGAAGAAAAGGACAGAGATTAATGGTAACTCACCTAGTTGCCCACAACAATATTCTCGGCTTTCAGATTCTCACTGGCCGAAAAAAAAACCGCCTCGTGCATTTTTAAACAGTCTCGGTGCACCCCTCCAGCACGGGTAAAGGGAAAAAAGCGGCATAGTACACGTGCAAGCAGTCTATCGTACAGTGGTGAGTAACTATTCTCCGAATTTCCTGAACAACATTCCAACCCGTAAAGATTTGAGGAGTTTATCATCAAGAGAGAGCTGTACCGAGAGCCGGGTCGCTATCTCTCTCAAGTTGCTGGAAAACAACTATAAGATTGAATCATATTAATCAACGTAAGATTAAGACCGAAAACTGATATGGCCATTTTTAAATTGATTTAAAAACAATTAATGAAGTTTATTCAATATTCACAATTGGTGGTGCAAGATGTACATAGAAGAGCGTACGAAGAAATGTAAAAAATGGAAGTCCTGTAAAAATGGCAACACGGTTGATGGAGTTTTTCCAATTTTTGCAATTAACAAATATATAAAAAAATAGATCAAATGCAATCCTAACAAAATGTCCGCCATTTCGGAAACAATCAGAATTTAAAAAGTTCTTGCTACTTCTGCAGTGTTTTTTGATCGACAGTTGAAAAAACTTTGGTATTTTGTTTCCAGTTTAATCCGAAATTTGACAAGTCGAAATACGCACAAAGTAGGGCTGCGTAGCATTTGTTGGTGCAATTGTTTGAAGCTTTAATGTTATTGTGCTCTTATGAAGTTTCCATGAAGTCAACTTACAAGGAACATCACTTAAGGGCACTTAAGGGCCACCGATCTGAATAAAACAAAAACCAAAATTCTTCTAATGGGAATAGATGAAAAATTCACTATAGAATAATTTAAACAAAATTAAATTAAGGGGTGACACGCCTTTTTTGAGAACGCCTTAAGAACGTTCTTCCGCGGATAAATAAAAATACGTGTCTAATAGTTATCAATGCAGTATCACATATATGAGTTTCAATAAAGTCGAAGGCGGACACTTAAGTGATGTTCCTTATTAGCGATAACTTGGTTTTCCATAATCCTGAATTGATTGATGCAGCTTAAGGGTTTTGCATTAGCTTGAAATTTAAAAAATACGTGTTTTTTTATTGCATAGGTTTATAGTTAAGGGTCTTAACTTTAATTTGCAACGAAAATTTCATTAAATTCCACGAATTGACCGAGTTATTACAATTTTTGTGAATAGTTAAATCGCCTACTGCGCTGCGGCGAACCACCAAGCTGCGATTTACCCTTTTTTAAAACGTTTTCCGCGTAATTTCGTTTTATGAACAAGTGTAAGTCGTATCCCAAAATCAATTCGTTCGATTCACTTAAAATTCGGACAAAGCACAATTTACAACATTGTCTATCCAATGACCCTATGATTTTTTGATACGTTTATCCATTTGTTAATAATTCATTATTGAAGTTGTTTTTTTTTTAACCAAAATCGAACTAGTTTTTGTACCGCTTACAATGGTCACACACACACACACACACACACACACGCACGCACGCACGCACGCACGCACGCACGCACGCACGCACGCGCACGCACGCACGCACGCACGCACGCACACACGCGCGCGCGCGCGCACACACACACACACACACACACACACACACACACACACACACACACACACACACACACACACTCTTTTTAGTCCGGTATTACGAAAGTTTTATTATTATACTAGACGTACATTTTTTATTTTCCATTCCAGATTACTCTAGTTGCCCAAACGTCCACCGTGCATATTCAGTACCGACGGCACTTCGAGTGAATAATCATTTCATTATTTATGAATATTTGTCAATAAAAAAAACTCAAACTAGGCAGGACTATGTATTAATTGTGTGTAAAATCCAAACCTCGTCATACCAGTGCTCGCATTAGAAAAAATATTGAAAATCGAGCTGTTTTTTGGGTCCCAAGCTTATGTAGCCCCATTAACCGAAATAGTTTCAATCGAACATTCAAACCAATGCCAGTGCCCAGAGTTTTAACAGATTTTTCCAATCAACGGTTGAAGAATCAGAGAGGGATGCGGATGCACTTTAAAGCTGGATATTTCGCAAGCAGGGTTTAAAAACAAAAAATGGCAAATGGAACCTCAATTTCATTTTTAAAGTCCTGCCCAAGGAGTCTTGTTCGATGAGGTGCGCCAAAAAAATATCGCCTTATTTTACATAGGGGGAGAAAACGCTAAGAACAATTTTTTCACCATCTTTCATTCCTCTCAGTCTACTAGTTTCAAATGATAATATTTTATGTTGAACAATTTTATTCTTACCTACATGGCTTGATAAAACGAACCTAAGGATTCCCTCCTCTCTCTATACCGTTGATAGGAAACAAATATCTCCTTTCTCTCCATTCGTCGAAGCAATTTCTCCGTGATATTCTTCATCGGCGCAGCGGTCCAGATCGAGCACGGATTACGGCAAAAATCCCAGGAAACTTTTCCTCACGAACAAACATTTCCTTTTGGCTGCACGTTTTCGTTGTTCCATCGCGAATGGACCTGAGAATAAAGAACTCCGTGTGTAAATAAAGAGACAACAAAATGACTGAACAGAGCCGAAAAATTGCACGTTTCGTTTCGACAAGGAAACTTGTGGGACACATCGCGGTCCACGTTTCCGTTAATATTTTACGCCCAATTTGGTGTATATATATTGTTGTCTTAATTGTCGCTCTTTCGATTACTTTGGTTCACGCGAAAATCAGGTATCAATTCGCCAGGAATAACTTTTCCTTACGGGGAAAAAGTATAACTCGGTACAATCGGCACCACGATACTCGCTTCGATTTTTTTTTCGTCGAACCGAGTCGACATTCCGAAGCGACAAGGTCTCGCTACAATCGTTAGGCACACGTGTTGATTCGGATAAGACTTTTGCGTTCTTTTTTTCACCCGTACCTCGTTACCGAAGTATGAGCGATTGAGTATTCCGTTGACTTTCACCGTTACTCACAGTCAAAGCGATATAAACGACGAAATCGAAAGTACATTGTCAAAGTGACGCGTCAAGCGTGCCCTCTGATCACAATAGCCGGAAAATGTTTTCTTCGGATTTTTTTAACGAAATCCATACTAGAATCAGAATAAAATCTTTTGAGCTCGCATTCACACATATTGCAATTACACAAAATGTGTTTTTTTTTTAATTCATCAACGCTTTTGTCCTGAGAATATACGCATTTACGGCGATGCACGAAATACACGGGTTCACTGTTGACAACACAACGTGCCGATCTAAAAAATCCGAAAAAATAATTGAAACATGAGACCGTGGTTATCGCATGTACTGCGTCAAGTCGAAAAACAAATCTGGTGATTTTCCCCGCGAGTTTGAACATGCAGTTTTGAAGAAACGCCTTTTTCGCCGCATATATTTGTTTCGTGGAACAACGGGCGGCTGTATATTGGATACAGGCGGATATTTAAATCGGCTCATAATCGCAGCATTTATCGTGACAACCGCGTTTTTTTCATTTAGAAAAAAACACCTTACGCCTTTGTTTTCTGTGTCTTTGGGTTAGTCATATGCTCTTAGGGCTACGTGACTCTAAAATAAAAACTATTCGGTATCCCGTCTTGAAAAGTGGATACAACATTCGTGGTACGTTTCGAAATTACGGAATAATCAGTTTTTTCAAATGAAATTGATGGGAGGCTTAATGGACATTGTGATCCTTGCAGCCATCGCACTCACTGAGAAACAAATACAAGAAAAGCAACATAAATCCCCCCCCCCCCCCCTCGGTCTCCGTAAATATGGAACACGTGTTTATTTCCGTTTCTTTATTGTTGCTGTTTTTTTCTTTTTCTCCTCACGACATACGACGCGAAATATAAAATTAAAAAATATAAAATGTCTACCTAAGGTGATTTCGAGACGTGAGGGATCGCTCGCCATGTAACAAACCGATGTAACATCGGCTTCTCTCTCCCTTTCTCTCTTTCCAGGGGTTCTCGATCCATCGTAAATCGTAGATACAGTTAGCGAATAATTGTATTTCTTCTCTTTCTCTCCTCTTTCGACCGGGGCCACGTAAAAAGAGCGAGAGGGAGAGAGAGAGAGAGGAATTGCTTATCGACAGTTTGGAAAGTATCGTAAGCACGTAAAGAAAAAAAAAGGAAATAAAAATACAAACTCGATTGTACGAAGCAGGTTGTCTTTTCATTAAAATTACAAAAAAAAAGTAGTACACGTTACGAACATAAAGTAGTAGTAATATTGTTTGTTTTTCTGGTTTTTCGTGTTTTTTTAGAGAGCGACGGATCAAAGAGCGCTCGACGAATAAAGGGCAATTTTCTTGGAACATCTGGAAAACGTTTGACGGAGCAGCGCAAGATTATTTCCTGTTTTGTTTTGTCTCTTACATTTTTGTTCGTTTGCTTAATGATTTTCTTCCCCCGTCACCGGTCAGTTTTTTCTCGCTGCGATAATTTTCGCGTTACAGCGATAACAAGCCTGCAACGTCGTACACCGACGATTAACACAAAGATGTATATATGAATATCGCCGCTCCAGAAAGGACAAAGAAAGAAAAATTCATTCGGCATTAAATTCGTCGCCTCACAGCGAAATTGTAGGGACACAAAATTTATTTAAAAAAAAGGAAACGACGAAACTGAAAGGAGAAAAAAATAGACAATTAAAATATTTTCCATCACCCTTCGAATATCGGGACTTTGTCTCGGGTTAAAAAAGAAGTTAAAAAAAACGCATTTCCACGAGGCTGCGCTACATTAACATTTAAAAAGGGAAAACATTTCCTACTGTACATTCAGGGCTATTGCGAAACACAATTACCCGCGATGGTCCTTCGTTCTTCCTCAATTTTCATCTATATTAATCTTATTCCGTTGGCTGTTTTCTGCGTCCCTCACTTCCCCCGTTTAGTTTAATTTTTTTTCGTCGTTCGACCCGCTGGCCGTTTTTTCCTCTCGCTCTCTTCCCTCTTCGTCATTATTATCATAATTATCATTAATCATTAGTACTTCAACGTTTTCGTTTGTTTTTCGGTCTTTGTGTGTTTGTTTTTTTTAAGTAAAAACCTCATCGACGCGAGTCGTTAATTGGCTTCGAGGGACGTGAGTTTGGTGTGGCCTTGCATGGAGAGTCGTTCGTTGTTGCTCGGCTTGATAGGAACGGTGCAGCGTGCCGCATCGGGAAAACGCTCGTAGTATCTTTCCAGTCGCAGATACTTCACGGTCACCAACTTACCTGGAAAAAAAGGCGGAAGCAGCGATATTTTGATTCAGTGGATATTTTAAAAGTGATTTTTTCTTAAATGGAAATCTCTATTCTATAGCGGCGTCTCATTCAACCGGGGGGGGGGGGGGGGGGGGGGGGGCAGGTTATTTTTGTCCCAAACATTTTTTCATTCGGTCATTCCTTTCAGACATTCGAAAAGTTTTTTTCTAAACAAAGACGAAACAATTTTGTGCATAACGATGTAGGCTACGTTTGTCACCATTTGATAAGGAACATGATGGGCAACGTTATTCGAAATGCTTGTCACAGCATCTGCAGAGCGACTCTATCTTAGTTTATCAATAATTTAAACGCCGTATTAATTTACGTTTGAAAGTCGAAAGCCATAATAGTTAACATTTTTTGGACGTAAAAAAAAGAATTGCCCAATATAAAAATGTTTCGGACAAAAGTTACCGGTTTGTTTAACGTTGGATAAGGGGCCGTCCATAAATGACGTCGTTTAAAAATGGGGGGGGGGGGGTCGTAACGATAATTGGATTATAACGATAGGACCGATAGGATGATTGGGGGGGGGGGGGGGGGCGCAAAAAGTCATAAAAAATCGATCACTTAACATATGGACGGCCCCTGAGATGCCGCTATGACAAATATTGAATTCTATTTAAAAAATGTTGACCTTGAAATCAGCTTGAAAACGGCCACTAAATAAAAAAGTTATCTCGCCATTTTACTCCTCGGTTGAATCCACTCGATACGTATGTCGGGATTTTTAGAGTTATTTCAATGTTCTTGAGTCATCTCGATCTTTCAACCCAAATAAGGCACCTTGTATATCTGCTATTGGAACTTGATCGTTCAATTTTTCTAGCGAAAGTTCACCAATGTCTGACGCATTCTTCATAAACCAGATCATTTGGAAAAAATTAATTTTGCTTTATTTGTAAAGCAAATTATAAACATTAAAACTTTTTTTAAACTCATGGTTTGTTTAAAGCTTTTCGGGATTGATTATCCGTAGAAAAAATACGTGAAGCTTGTTTGTTTATATTCACCGTCGAACCAGCAACCGTGCAGAGCCCTGCAGGCTTTACCAGCGTCTTCTTTCGACATACACCTCATGTAGACGCAACCCTCGCGATTTCCGCGATCCACTCGGATATGTAAAACTTTCACGACTTCGCCGCACTTCTCGAGAACGGCATCCTGCACTCTCGTCTCCCAATTCTCCTCGAACTCACTGCAGAAATAGAAAAGAAAACGAAAAAAAAAAACACACATCATGAATTTCCACTATACGAATTTGGGTTGCGGACGCGTCGGGAATTTTTCTACTTTTCAACAAACAGAGTTACGAAATCGAATACTGAACAAACTTACGTATTCTTTCCCTTATTATTCCAAAAGTTACTGCAATTTTTTCTCTATTTAATCCTTGATGGGAGTAACAATACGAAGCAAAATGGTAATAACAAAATGATATTTTGAAAGATAAAAAGTAGTGGCAGCGGATACGTACACGTCCGGATCGAACATGTGGCGTATTTTGAGGCAGGGTGTCGGTGACCAAGAGAGACTGTTGACGGAGCCTTCGATCGTCTCGAAGGCCTGGCCTTGCCAGACCTTCGACCTTTTGTTCGTGATCGGGCTCGCGGAATTTGACGTGTTCAGTATATTGTTCGGCAACCATCGCCAGACGTGAAACTCCTCGCCGGCAACTTGCTGCACTTCTCTCCGTATTCTGTCAATAGAGCAAATACCTTATCTCGCATCGTATCGCGAAATTTAAAGACGAGAAGTACATCCCATTCAAGAGCCATTAAGAGCACGTGGCCGGGTTGGCAGTACAGGACTCCCAACTCTGTACTTTGAAGCGTCCGCAAAGTTGTAAGAAAGTGTTTCATTCAAGCGGCGCTGGTGCAGGTCACTTCCGATATGTTAATTAAAAGGTGCCCCAATATTCACGCAAGATTTGAATTTTGCGCCATTTGTGCAGTAAAGTGTTACCAACGGAAAAAAAGACATCGGGGCAGTTGACAGTTCAGGGTTATTAAAAATGGGGCGCTTCACGAAAGAACGCGTTTTCATTGTTGAGCAATATTTTGAAAATAATGAAGGTTTGGTAGTTACACTTCGCAATTTTTGTACAAAATATGGTCGTCGATCATCAACTTCATGAACTGTGATGAGATTAATTATAACATTGAGCGAGACTGGATTAATTAGTGATCTTATTAACTCTGGCCGCCGTTCAACAAGTCATTCAAAACAAAACATCGAAGCAGTTCGTGAGAGTATTGCTAAGAGTCCAGGAACATCAATTCGGCACTGTGGCCGAGAATTGGACATTTCGAGAAGCTCTGTGCAGCGTATTTTTACGAAAAATTTGCATCTTCGTGCAAATCATGGCCGTGGAGTTCATTTATGTTGCTGTTCCATACATAACTCTATACTGAATACTTTAGAAATCAATAACAAATTTACCATTTTTAATTTAAAATCTGGGTTTTCTATCAAAATTACTTCTTGCGTGAATTTTGTGACACCTTGTATCTGCGTATGTTGTTTTGACAAGGACATAATCTTCATTTGTTTTCAATATTCATCAAAAGTATACAATATAAATACGGGCATGATGTTGAGAATAAAGAGTGTATAAAAATGAGAAGTTATTCATATGTTCTTAGCAAAACTTCAAGGCATGTATCCATAATACAAGATAATATATTATTTTAAAAGCAGCAATCTCAATGCTAATTGTTTATATCTGCGAACTAACTTGTTTTTTCAAATACCGCCAATTTCCGTGCTCCTGTTTTCGTTATTACAGCAATTACATAGCGAAAAACGTTTTCAGGATTATTCATATAGATGGATTTGTACTTTTGTTGCTTCTTTTCAATTTATATTGGGAGTACAGATAAGTCTCCGCCGATTTTATAAAAAATTGGGCATTTATTATGAAAGAACGGTACTTTATGTTTTATTCAAAGTATTGTCCATCGCTAATCACTACTTTTTCCCATCTTTCTGGCGGCATATGGATACCGCGTCTGAACGCTTCATCTTTCGAGGCTATCCACAAATAGACCCAATTTTTGGTATCTTCATATCATATGAAGTGCTGCTCAGAAAGGCAGTGTGTCATCGATTGAAATAAATGATGGTCAGAGGAAGCAATGTCTGGTGAATATGGCGGGTGGGGTAAAACTTTCCATTTGAGTGTTTCCAAGTAGGTTTTGACCTATGCCTAGCAAGCAGCATTTCACATGTGCAAAATCAGCGTTCAACATTTCTCGGCTTCAGTTCATATGGAACCTACTTTCCTTGCTTTGGAATCAGTCCGAACGATTTAAAGCGATGTGAAATTGCTTGTCGAGTCACTCCTAATTTGAGTGAATGTTCTTCTTGCGTTTGGCACGAATCTCCCTCCAATGATGCTTCCAATTCCGCGTCTTCGTACACTTTCGGCCTTCCGCTACGTTCTTTGTCTTCGACGTTAAACTCGCCGTTCTTTAACTTTTGAAACCACTGACGACAACTTCTCTCACTTAAAGCAGCCTCACCATATGCTTCTACAAGCAATCGTTGCACCTTAGCTGCATATTTCTTCAAATTAAAGAAGCAAATCAAAAGCTCCCGCAAATTACGCTTATTCAGCTCGAAACTCGACATTTTCGCACGAAAAAAATTATGTGATGCTGATACAAAATCGCTAATATTTCAAGGTTATAGTCTTGCCAGATGTCCAACCTTACGATATGACGTTTTACATCTGACAATTTCAACCATAACCTCCTGGTAGGGCCATCTTTTGTCAAACGGTGGAGACTTATTTGTACTCCCAATACTTTTTCGGGTCAATCAGCATGTCGCGGTCACTTTTACTTTATGCTCTGGCTATTGCTATATTAATAACCCGTTATCGGAGCGACCCCGGTGGTGAAATGTTGCACGTGAACTTTTTACATTTTCGTGGACGCTTTTTACAGTTTCTCCATGGGAGAAACTGTAGAACTCCTGCACTCCAACCTTCATATGGCCGGGTCATGGTCAAATCTGTTTGAATTGACGAGCCTCGTGTACTTCCGCCAGATGACTTCAAGTTCATGCAGCTTTGCTTGCGTGCGCCTACCTTGACTCATTCTCGTCGAGGAATTTCACAGCTTTGTCCCAGAGCGCAGCCATCTTCTTGCGATCTTTGGGCGGTATGAGATTGTCGCGAACATGATTAATGGCTAAATAACTCTCCTGCGTGCCGCCAGGACTCGTGGTGCACGAGTTTTGATGATGCATCTCCACCATACTGATGATCTCACTGACCAGCTGGAAAACTTCTCTCTCGGCGCTCTTCTTGTGCTTGAGGTACCAGAGTACGAGTCTGTGGCCACCCAGGCAGATAGAGATTCCTGTCACAAAAAAAAACACAGTCTTACGGTTCGGGTGCTTTTCTTCCGCACTGACACTGTTTTTAATCGCATATTACCAAGGTACGACGTACACGTTACGCGTGTGTATTCTCTCTCGCTCTTTCATCAAAGTATAAAAATGACGCATGCAACGGATTTTCTTGACGTGCAAAATTGATAAAGTTTCGGGAGGACTTTCGTTCGTTTTTTTTTATATTTTTTTTTGGTTTCTTTCGCTTTTCATGCCAACGACTAAAATATCCACGGCTCAGTCATATTCGCCCAGTAAGGATTCAGTGATTAATTTACCGATCAGGATGATCACTATCGTCGAGAATACCGTAAACAATTTTTGCTTTATTAAGCACTTCATCGGTAACTCGGGATTCGTTATTAACATTCCAAGTTTACTGTCCAGACGTGTCTGAAAGACCTTCTCCTGAAACATTTAAAATATCCAAATTATAAGGATTCACGTAACATCACATTTTAAAGTTCTTTTTTGGTTTAATTTAGTTCTTGCTGTGGCAAAGACGCAACGAATCAACAAATAACAATAAACTCTCCGGGTATTCGAAACATTCAAATGAAAAATAAACATCAAAGAGGACGCGAATTATTGAAATATATGGGATACACGCACTGATAAAGATTGAAATGTAACATGAAAATGAAAAATGGACGAAAAATCATAGTAAAATGTAAGAAAATAAACACAAAATGAGGTTCACAAGTATAAAAATGCCGAGTCCAATGCAACAATTAATTGAGATAATTGAAGCGTACATTCTCATGCGCGAAAACTCACCATCGAGTCGAGAATTCGATACGATAGGTTACTCTCGTCCCCAACTTCGATTAGAGAAATTCCCCACTTGGGATTCCCGAATATAAGGAGCTGGGCGTTGTGAAGATCGCTCGTCACCTCCAATTTTGTCTGCCAAAAGGATTTACAGTTATCGAACACGTTTACGAATGAGCAAATGGCAGGAGGGGGAGGGGGGATGAACAAGAAAAAGGTATGTTAAAAGGAACCAAAAATAGCGAAAAATATATAAATACAATACCGGTGGAAAGTACGTCCACACTTTTCGTGGTTTGTTTTACCGGAATTTGTGAAAACCATTTCAGGAAGATATGAGTATATATTTTTCTCTGCTCTGCTTTTACTTAAACTTTTTTCTCCGAACTTTCTTCCCTCATTCAAAACCCCATGGTTTTAGAGTTACAGTGCATTTTCGAAAACTGCCCTACTTTACATGCAACCAAATGAACTTGCGTTGTAATATCAGAGAAATCATTTTTTAGCGCCAACTTCGAGATAAAGCTCAGCCCTTTCGAGTCCCTTTAAAAAGCACATTTTATCGTAATTTCTAAAAAAAAAAAAAAAAATGGCACGTGAGTTTATGAAAGCAGGAAAGGAGCAAACAAAAAGAATGATATTCAGGGCACCTACTTAGTAAACGTAAATCAGTGGAGAACGAAAAAAAGCCTGATGGAGCTTAATTTTTTTTAACTTTCTAATACTGCTTCGGACGTTCCTCTGGTGCATTTTTTTCGCCAAAACACGCAACGACTCGTCCCAATCGAAAATTAGTTGAGGGGTCTGCATAAGCTTGGAATTTGAAAAATATGATTGTTTATTACCTCTTTTTATAGCTTAGAGCCTTAACTTTAATTGCTTACAAAGATATTGTATACATTTAAAAACTTGATCGAGTTGTGACGACTTTTGTGATGGGTGAGATCGATTATATGCTACGACGAACCGCCTCGCTGCGATTTACCCTTCTTTCCTTCGCGTTTTTCTCGAAGTTATGTATTGTAAAACGGTGTAAGTCGTATCTCAAAATCTATTCATCCAATTTGTTTCAAATTCGGACAAAGCGTAGTTTATAACATTTTCTATCGTATGGCCGAATTATTTTTTGTTATCCATTCGTTAACGACAAATTATCAAAGTTATTTTTTGTCGGAAATCGACTTTCTTTGTCAACAGCAGAGTTGTGAATAATGTGTAATGATAGTGCTGTATACATTACAAATTACAAAAGTAATGTGTAATGGATATATGTTCCATTACAAATTACAAAAGTAATGTGTAATGGATATACGTTCCATTATAAATTACAATAGTAATGTGTAATGGACATATGTTCCATTACAAATGACAAAAGTAATGTGTAATGGACGCATGTTCCATTACAAATTGAAAAAGTAATGTATGATTAATGAGTGCTTCATTACAAAATACAATTACAATAAGGTAATTCGTAGCGGAGAATATTCCATCACAAATAGAAAAATTGCCGTGGTCACATTAGAAATTTGCACATTGCTATCTCATTATTTTATTTCGCTAATTGAAATTTGTTTTAAGTAAATTCGTTTTTCTTCTGCATAAAACTCGACAACACAAAAAAAAGGTTCATACAAGCCAGATTTGTATCATCAAAAAAAATTACTTCTCAATACAAAGTCATGATCTCCCATACTTTTATGTGCACTCTTTCAGAATCCGGGGTCAAAATTGAGTTTTGTGCATTAGAAAAATAAATATGGCCGTTAAAAAAACCTCGTGTTACAATTATAACGACAGAAGCGAGAAAAATATCGAGAAGAGAAAGAGAAAAAAGTGGCTAAGATGATGTTTCATGTATCTCACGAATCCGCAGAATAGGCGGAAGAAATTATACTTAACACAATTATAAGCATTCTACTAAAATATACGTAACCTACCTAATAATAAAAGATGTAAATAATAATATAAGTAATATAACAAAAATGAATACAAGTTACTGAAACAAAACATGTCGCTTTATATAGTTTCTGCATGATATACCTATTTTATTATTTCAGATAACTATATAGATTGTTTGAAATTTATAACTCCTTGAATGGATTGTTCAGTAGACCAAACAGTTTCGATCTATTTGAATTTGAAGTGGAGTTTTATAAGTTTGCAACGCGTAATCTGTTACACGTTGCTTTTATAATCGATATCCATTATCAATTGATAATAATAATAGTAATTGCTCTTTGCATTTATTCATGGTATATTACTTTTTCATTGCTCAATGAGGCACGCATTCATTACACATAATTTTTGCTTTTTTAAAGAGGAAGCTTTGTGATAAAAAGAATTTGTTTTCCAGTTTTCAATGTTAATGCTCGAAAAATTCTTATATATCTCAAAACTTCGAAAAATCACGCGAGACAATATATCATATCAGATCAATTTCAATATGCAGTTTTTTTCATTATTTGTAACCAGCTTTTGCTTGCAACTTCGTCCATGTCTTTAAAAGTATCGACTTTCTCATGTAGATAGCTTTGTCTGTGTAAAACAGCAAGGTGAAAGTAATGTGCGAACTTCTAATTTGAACGTTTTTCGTCTGCATTATTGAGTTTCAAGCAAAAAAAAATGAATTAGTCTTGAAAGAACTTTTAGTGAGCGAAATTAAATGATAAGACAGCAACTTTCAGCAAATGTGCAAATTTCTAATGCAAGCACGGCAATTTTGTTATTTATAATGGAATATTCTCCACTAGATTACTTTTTATCAATTGTAATTTGTAATCGAACATGCATCCATTACAAATTACTTTTTAAAATTTGTAATGGAACGTGCATCCATTACTCATTACTTCTTGAAATTTGTAATGGATCATGCAACCATTGCACATTACTTTTTGAAATTTGTAATGGATCATGCAACCATTGCACATTACTTTTTGAAATTTGTAATGGATCATGCAACCATTACACACTACTTTTTAAACTTTGTAATGGATCATGCAACCATTACACATTATTTTTTGAAATTTGTAATGGCACATGCATTCATTGCACGTTACTTTTCTCATTTGTAATGAAACACACATCCATTACACATTACTTTTGTAATTTGTAATGGAGAACTTATCCAATACACATTATTTAAAGTAATGAGTAATGCATTATTTTAAAATTACTATTTTCACAACTCTGGTCAACAGCTTTCGTAATTTGGAAATTTTCCAGAAAGTATCCGGTCATATCAAACTTTTATTATATTAAAAGCACATTTTATTTATTTTCTTTTTTCACCTTAGTCGCCATAAACACCTACATCGATTGGCCATGCAGCAACGGCGGCACTTTGTAATAATAATAACTTTATACTTGATCGTCATTTTCCAATGTAAACATCGAACTCAAAGTTGGCAAGACTGGGTATTAATTGTCGGTATAACCCCGACCTCGTCATCGCACAAAATGGACTTGTTTCTTGGCCCCAAGCTTATGCAGACCCGTTTTTTCCGCCAGTAGTGCGCGCCCGCGTGTTTGTAGAAAGGAAGAAAAAAAAAGGTATCGACACTGATCCGATGATCGTTCATTACTAGGGTCCTACCGCTTTGTCGCTCTTGAAAAATTGTATGATCTCGTTGTCGGTAAGATAAGGCGACTCCTCGTTGTCCTCGCAGACCGCGGAGACCGCACGTCTCATCATAATAGGCCTGAGCTTTTGCAATAACTCTATCACGTTCTCGAGATTCTCCTTCAGGAGACAATTGACGCCGGGCTTGTCGTGATCCGACATGAGACAGAGCGGAACGTTGCTGTCTACAAATAGTTAAGACAAAAACAAAAGGAATTAAATTATAAAATCGAATGTTTAACATTGAATATTTCGAAAAAAGTCAAATGCATCTCGCTGTTGAAAATATTAAATTGCGCGAGATTCGTTCCAATCGAGCCGCATTGAAAAATTCGCATGCTAATGCATAAAAAAAATAAAATTTAAAAAACGCGTGACGCTCAAAGATGTCACCTTAAGAGATGGGAAAAGGAAATAAAACGTCGTACCGTATCGTGATCCTCGTAAAATAACATTTATTTATTTTACACAAGACAGAAAAAAAACGTACATCACCCCGCTTTTTTTTTTTCATTTTTTTTTGTTGACAAAAATGGTTAGCTCCGCCGCGGACAACTGTGCGAGCGAATGAACGCGTGATAAACGTTACGATTAGAGAGAGCTCACGATTAGTTTGCCAGTGAGAAATGGCGGACAGAAAAAGCTCGGTCTAAAAATTTTAGAAATGGGCCATCGTAAGACGAAACGAAAGAGACGAAAATGAACATTCGGGCTCGCAAGTCTTGCCAGATGCTTACATAACAATAATAATAATGATAATAGAAAAATAAGGGCTCGCGACAGTAATCATTACTTCCCTAAATTGTGCTTCGACTACTGAAATTCGACCGTACCTACAAAAAGAATAGTAGTCTTTTCCATGTGAAATTTGCGATCCTGTCTTTGCCAACCGTTCATTAAGAGACAAGAAATGAAACGAGGGGAAAAACAAAAAGAAAATAAAAAACAATAGAAACAGACAGACAAAAAAGAAAGAACAATACGGATTCCAATAAACCTCCTACCTCCACCAAATTGTCATACTGTGATGAATGAACGCTCGTTGGTGATTTTTTTCCCTTTCGTTTCTTGTTCCGCGTGCCTGACATATCTACAGTTAGTAGCCCTGATGCGTATATGTATATAGATATATAATTATAAATATATTCTCTCTTAGAAGTCGGATTAATGTAGACTAATAAAACGAAATAAGTGCCTCTTGTACTTTTCGTAAGGCTGCGTTTTCGCGTATACACGTATAAGCGTGAATGTATATACATATTTATATATCCGTATATACGTTTGTGTGCAGAAATTATTTCATTAGGCCGGAATACCTACCCGTTGGAAGGGCCGGAAAACTCTCGGTTTTTCCACCAAGTCCGAGATACATGACTGCCAACACGCCGAAGAAAAGTGCTAGCACTATCAGCAGTATCATCGATATGAGATTGTGATTGTTTCTGGCGTCCTCCTTGCTGTTCACCGTGTTGGTGTTGTACGACGATCTGCTGGCGACGTCGCGATGGGCTCTGTCGTTTGCGATGCCGGCGGCGTAACGCAAGCTGAAAACGAAAGGGACCGTTTTCAGTATCTTCGGTGTGTCGAAGTATTCGAGGGAACGCGGTAGAAGATGAGGGAAAGAGAGGAAAGTACGAAATATCGCGATATGGTATTTACGAACGAACCTGGTGCTTGGTACGGAGTACGTGGATCTCAAAGTGGAAAAGTGGCCGTTCGTGTCGCCGTCCTTGACTTCAGGTCCTCCCGGCGAGCGCAGTATAGAGCCTTGCAAATTAACAAAATGTTAGAAAGAGTAGGGGACAGAAAGAAAGGGTTAGAAATCTTTTAGGAAACACTACGCTGGAGGGTCAGAAAAGGGCTATTTGTAAAGCTTAGATCATGGTTTAGATTATTTAAAAACGCGTCCTTGGTCCGGTACGGAAAAGTTGTGATTTCAACTACGAAAATGTTCTCTGTTAAAATCTAGATGGACAATTTGAGTTTCTTGCGATGAATTACCAATTATGGAGGCTGATTTTGTATAAGAAAAATGTGCTAGTTTGCATGAATTTAATCAAGATGAAGGTTCATCAATGAAATGCGCAACCCTCCTTGAAATGAAAAAAAAAAATATATAAAATCGACAATCAGAGCGTATACAAACTTTTCAGTGTTGATCTCGTGGGCGATCCGAGATTTATGCTCGAGCGTGAGCTTAGTCTGCGCGTGAAGTCCGAGAGGAAGGGGGTCTCGTAATTGGCAAGAAGATTGTCGACCCGAAGATCTTCCTTCTTGTAGCTCGCCGTGTCCTCCTTGAGGTGGTAAACGCACACACTTCATTAGTAGATCGCTGCTTCATGTTTTACATGTGTTACGAATCATGTGTTCAGGCGTGAGTGTTTAAAATCTCGAGCAAAATTACCGGCTATTCAGGCAAAAAAAAATCCAAATTCGGGAGATTTATCGCGATGTCGTATGAAAAAAGCGTTTCGGCCGTTTGCTTCTTCAGGTTCATTTGTATTTCGTAATTAGATGAATATAGGAAGAAGGCGTGACGCGTTCCTGATATTTCGGAGATGAAAATGTCATTGGATAGAGTAACTGTTTCCGAATGTTCGAATGAAAATTCTTTGGTCAACAGGCTACATCTACCTAGGATTTCATTGATGTATTCCAAAATTGAATGAGCTACAGCTTCTAACAGTCGGCCGGACGAGCGGTAAACTTCAAACTTTGAATGTGTTTTTCTCGAAACACTGTATTCGAAGTCGAGACATGACATCTCGAGAACCACTTGATGGATTGTTTCCAAATTTACAAGGCATACGACGGAAAACATTTAAAAGTCGTTGCGAATCTAATTTTTTAAAATCCATTTCCATTTTTTAGGTTACGAAAAAATGACGACGTTTTTCACATATTTTGTATACTCGAGTTTCAAATCGTCGCCACTCGTTGTAAAAAAAAAAACGATTTAAAAAATCGACGATCGTCAACAATACGTATTTATTGTTAACTTGAATAACCCGCTTGGTTTTCAGATTTCAGATGGATCGTTTAAGCTGGAGTGTCCATCGTCAAACGTCGCGAAAAAAGTTACCATCTGCCGGCGGCCATGTTTTTGTTGTTTTACTGTATTTTTTTCCAAAGGATCGCAATATGTGCACCTTTGTGTTAAAAAAATCCGTATCTATTTCGCCAAACGTTTCGCAGAAATAAAATTAGAATTTGGCAATTTTCTTCGGGCTTCTAGGTGGATGTACCCCCTTAACGGCAGCGCTTAGTCGACGAGCGTAGGACTCACTCTGAACCAAGATAGTTGCGCTACGAATTCGAGACCACTGATCTACTCGTCACGCTAAGTCGTTATGCGAGCGCGACAGTCCGAAAACACAGTGAAATCCGTGAAATTCGTGCGTGAATAAATCGTTTGCAAATTTATAGTCGATCGTGAAATTATAGCAACTGATTTTTGTCCCCGTCAAACAATGTTAATATAAAGTAGTCCTGAACAAATGTTTATGGATGAACTCTAATTTGTCCAGTGTATGTACTACCTTAACTGGCAGTATCGGCGAGATATTAGGCTTGAACGGTGGCACGCTGTATTTATCGTTCTTAGTAATGATGGTCGTAACAGTGCTCTTCGTTCTCGTAGCGTCCGTCGATTTTTGCTCCCTCTCGGTGGAGTTTCGCTCCTGGGACTTGAACTCGTGCCACTTGTTGGCGTAATAATTTTTCGAGGACGAGCTCTCCTCGTTGATGTCAGAGTCCGAACCGGTCTCCAAACCGTCCGAGGCTGCATCCGCCAACGACGAAGTCTTGTAAATCTTCGAACTGATCTTTTTTTGAACGCTCTTGACGAGGCCACCGCTACTGACGCTACGACTGGACGAGCTGGAGGGAGCGTCCTCCTCGTAAGACTGCGAATTCGTTTCCTTAGACTCGGGGATGCCGCTCGTCGTCGGGGTCCTTCGCTTCGCGGGACTGCGCGGTATTGCGGCTGCGGACACGGCTGTGGGTGCCGCCGCGATCGACGGTGGAGGCATTGGGTTCGCCATTGTTTGACGACGAGCGTTCGACGCCGCTTTTTTCTTGCGGCTCGCGTTAGATACCGCGTCTTCGTCCGTCTCGTCGCTGCTGTATCTGAAATTCCAAGTCCAAGTAAACGACGTGCTCGCGATGACAATAATCATTTGCAGTAACAAGTACTGATTGTAATTATAATAACAATTGGAAAGGTGGAAAGACTAATGGAATAAAGAACCAGGCATTTTAAACAATGTGAAAGGAATTTTATATAAAAATGATGACATGATTGTTACGCGTTATTGACTCAGAAATTCACTGACTTTTCCAGGCTTTCCACACAGATTTTGCAAATATTCCGGGGATACTGGGGTCAAATAAATAACATATTTTTTTTAAGATCAAATATGTGAAAATGTTAAATATTAAAATAAAAAAATTACAAAAAAAAACTGAAACTAGAAACATAATTTAAACACTGTAAAGTAAACAAAATACATTAAAAGTAAATACAGAACCTGTTCTTTATTATAAACAGAACAATGTATGTCGGTGCTAATAAATAAAAAATAATTATAAACACTCATCTAGAATAATAATTGTGCAGTTGTGTATGGACAAATCGAATGCAAATGTATAGACTTTTAGAGTAAAATAGGTTTAGTGTTCGAAATTTTCAATGTTTAGCAGTGACATAACTTTTTTCCTGTATATAATAACGAGTAATATAGATATTAAAAATATTAATTTTTATACTATTCAGTTTTTTTCTTCTTCAAGTCAGCTTCGTTTCTCGTAATTCTTGCAAAAAGTAAATTCTGGAAAAATTCCCTGACTTTTCCTTGATTGTTCCAGGAGGAAAGGAATGTTCCTGGTTTTCCATATGCATGAGAGCCATGGACAATAATAATGAACGAACAAAATAAAACTTTGACAACAATAATACATGTTAAATAATAATAATAATAATAGATAAAAATAAAATTTCAATGACAATGATAACAATCATAATTGTAACAATAGTAATATTATTAATAATAATAAAGGTTAGGCCCATGGGAAACCACATAAAAAAGTAAACGTTTTCATGTCTTTCATATATTTGTTCCACGTCCCAAGATTATTGTACCGAAGCTTCAAGTAAAAATGTCAAATTCGATGTATTTTTTAGATAGATTTAGTACATCCATATTATGAACATGAGGTCACGAAAAAAAAACTTTCGACGTTTTTTTTTTCAACGTTTTGACACAATGACTGTTGTGATGATGAACCGATTTTAAAAATCCATTTACCGTTCTCATCTTTATCGTAGTTGCTAACACGAATACTACAATGATCAATTTACAGCCACCCGTTATTCTTTTCGCAAACAAACATATGCACAGACTCTTATCTGCAAACAGCATGTTCAAACTTGTGAATAAAATTGCCAAATAGGTTTTTTTACTTCATCACAGTACATGCGACAACCGCACTTGTATATTTCAATAATCTATCGGGATTTAAAACGCATCTATTTATCATGACAAACGCGCAAATATATATTTTTTCAAATCACTTTGTGTAATTAAAAGGTGGGTGAATTGAGGTCGAAAGGTCTCTGTTATCTAGGATTTCATTTTTTTAATCCGAAAAATCAGGCAATTGGAATAATAATAGTAGAGTGGAACCTCTTTAATCTGAGCAGCGGCGGGATCAGCACCGCATCGTACTTTCAAAAACGGAGGTTGCGCACCATCCACTCAAGCGGACTCTGCGCAGCCGGGGTAGCTGAATGCAGTACCCCTCAAAGGTCTCTCTTATTTTCTAGCATGCATCAAGCCTCACGCTAGGGCCTGGCGCTTCTCCCAACATGTGCTACATCGATCCTTATTCGGCACATAGTGGGAAGCGATTACATCTATGGAGATTCCATTTACGGAGGTCCCAGTATAATAATTATCATAACAGTAATAGTAGGGGAATAATGCTAACAGTAACATAATACTCATAATATCAAGTGTCCAAGGTTCACAAAAGGTTCATAGGAAAATTAACTTTTTTTTGTTGTAAATATTCATTTTTATCTATGTATGTATGCGCACACATAGTTACAACTATGGATATTATCTATAACATGTACAGTAGTAAGAACAGAGATTGTAGTAATAAAAAAAATTCTAATAGTAGAAACATGTAAGGGTTAGACTACTGCAAACATTTCAAAAAGTTCCTGGGCACTTCAGGCGACCCGAACTGAATAGGAACGCCCAACATATGGTGCAGGAATTGCAGATGAGATTGAAGTTTGCATCATTGGAATGCTTTGAAAATTATTATTTTTCCATTGCTTAAATTTCTTTTAGCAAATCTTTGTTACGAAAAACCTTCAGTCATTTTTTAAGTCGCTGATTTAGAAACCTAGACTTGAAATCTGCAAAAAAAGATTTTCTAAAATAATACAAATAAGGAAATAAGAATATAAAAGAATTTTCGTTGCATTCCAACGATGCAAACTTTAGGACCATAATTGCAGATTAAGGGTAAACATATGATTACAACGAAAGAACTGCTATTAAAACTGTAAAGGTGTTTATCTTGAAAATACGTTTTTGAAAACAGTGTATACGATTTGTTGTCATCCAATGAACCGATTGACTTGAAATTTGGTACACTTATTCAACGTATATTTTTCCATGAGTTATTAACTATCATAATCTCCATTTTCCTTGAAAAATCGGAATACAAATTCAAATTTTCTTTTTTTGATTGAAACACAATAACAAAAAAGCTGCATCCAATTTTAGGCAATATTATCTATTTTTAAAAGAAACCTTGTTTTTTTTCAGATCACCTGGTTGGCCGAAAGTAAGTATACCATTGAGCCTCTTTCAAAGGTCCTTCACGAGATTGCTTATTACCTCTTTAATTATGAATATTTTTTAATGGAATTGGCTACGCAACTTTGGTAATGGATATACAAATAAATTTCCAAGCCATTCTTCAATCATGTTTATTAATCCTTTAAAATAATAATGTATATATATGTAACCCTGATTTTTTGGGTCATCACAGTAGTCTAACCCCTTAAGTGAATTAGTGACCCACACATTGAACCGTCACATAGAAATAATAACAATTATTATCATTTATAACAAATTCGAACAAACTGAAGAGGTTGGATGGAGCAATTTAATCTCATAATAATAATAATAATAATAATAATAATAATAATAATAATGGGATTTACATGGAAATTATATTTCCATGTATGTATACAGGGAAGCAAAAAATAAATGTTATCATTTCTTGCTTCCCTAGTATAATTTTTAACTGTGCAAAAATCATGTAGATTTAGCAATAGCTATACGAATTTGGGAACATATATACATGCACAAAGTTATAGCTATGCATATTTCGTAGGATGAATATGCCTAGAGTGCACGAAAGCAAAAAATCGTGCAATTTGACGAAGAAAAAGTATAAATTTAAAAAAAGTTATTAGCCGAAAAGTGCGGCGACTATTAGGATCGCACTGAGAATGAGGGAAGTTGAGGGAAGGGACGAAGATGTAATGGCAGCGTTACCTGGCGGCGAGAGAATGCCGCGATCCCGCGCCGCCCCTCGTCTCCATGAGATTTTTCAGCTTCTTGACAAGGATCTTCCTGGTGGTCTGGGTCACCGGGCCCACCGGATAACCGTACTCGGCGAGCTTCGTACGGAGCTCCGAGTCGGTGAGTGAATCCACCGACATTTTGCCGCGCGTTTCCAACAATGTTATATGCGCGCTGCACCGCGCGACTCTCTTGACCACCGCAGAGAAAAGCAAAAACAAATGTTATATATATGTCTATGTGTGCGGGGTATATATAGAGGACACGCGCACGTTGGGAATTGAGCAAGAAACCGGGCGAGCGATGTGTTCTCGAAAACGCGTGCCGTCTAGTACGAGGCAAAACGTGCGCGAAATTTCTTGAGGGAGAGAAAAAAACGAAAACGCAGATAAGGAGAGAGGGAGAGAGATAGGCGGATGGGGTGAGAAAAAAAGGAATGCGAAATAAAAAACGCACGATAGTACGACTTTCGAGAGATCTCTCTACGTATATTTTCGTTTCGGTCGCGCTCTGTCTCACGACTAAATTTCCTCACCTCTTTCTCGTTACTGGCGCCGCCTCGCTCTTACACTCTCACGACGCACTCCCGCGCTCTTTTTTTCCTCTTTGTCTCGTTTGCGGCGCCCCGACTTTCGTGGCTTTCAGGCTTCACTAGCGTCTTTATCGCTCTCTCTTTCTCGCACGCTCGGTTTGGCGAACTGCACGAGTAGCGTAACTCGCAGCCAGCCGCGCGCCACGCGACGCGCGCGTCTTCCGGCGGGCACTTTTTGAAGCCGCGTCCACCGGCTCGAAAAGTTGCTCGCGTGGACTGCTGTGAACGATGCTTGCATGGTTTTCTTCCGGACAGTATTGACAATAGGGTGGGACGTTGGAGTATTGAAGCGAGTAGAATATCTCAAGGCTGGTTTTTTTCCCTTGAGTATTCGAGACGGAATACCGGCGCAGAATCCACCTCTGTGAAGATGGCCCACCGAAATCAACATCCAAGCTTTTTATCATCACAAATCGTTTGTTGGTCGTTTGTTGGTCATTGTTGGATCAATTGCAATCTTTGTTGGACCTTTTTTAAAGCACACGATGAAAAATAAAATCTAACGTGAAATTGACCGATTTCTTAACATTTCAACTGTTTTGAGGTGCAATCGAAGCGCAATCGTTTGTTGGTTATGAATATCATAATTAGAAGCTTTGTTGGTTCTCCATATTATTTAAATCAATAGATGAAATGTACATCCCCGTGTTACATGACGTCATAAAATCATAGAGCCGCGTTCGCACTGTCTGCGTCGACAGAATGTCTAACCAATCGGATAAGCGTTCGTGAATTAACCAATCAGCGCACAGCTCCAGCAGTTGAGAAAACATGCCACAAGGGATCCGCATTCCCTTGATTTTCATTATGACGAGTCGTTGATGGTCGTTTGCTGGTAATACTGGATCCGTTGCAACAATCAAAGGATCAATTGCAACAAAGATTGCAACTGATCCAACAATGACCAACAAACGATTTGTCATCATAAAAATCTTAGATGTTGATGTCGGCGGGCCATTTTTGCCGAGGTGTGTAACGAGACGCGAGCGGAAACGACAGTCGCTGCAAAACGGAGTAACGAGCAGACGTACTGCGTGTGCCGTCGGAGCGTAATAGAAACTGAGTAAAGCGAAGCGTGGCCTGTGTGAGCCGAAATACTTCAAGCGGCCTGGAGGCCTATTCTGTAACTCGTTATAACCCGGTAACGACAGTTTTCGTTATCGTTAGCTTGCGACAGCCAATTGCATGCACGTTCCAAGACGAAAAGGGGCCTCTTATTGGCTGTCGCTAGCTAACGATAACGAAAACTGTCGTTACCGAGACATAACGAGTTACAGAATAGGCCTACTGCGTGGCCCGGTGTGTTAATAGTCGGTCAAATCGGATTGACGTGTCCATTTATTTACTTAAAGCGATATATATTAGAATTAACCGCTCCGAGTATTACCCCCCCCCCCCCCCCGTACTACACCGTACGATTTCCCGCCTCTAACGCGCGGAGCCATTCTTCCCCCGTAGAAATAAAGAGTGCTAGTATCATAATTTGTGTGACTTGTGCTTTATTGTAGGGATAATAAAGACCCTTATCCCGGTGAAATATTTATTTCTAACACTCGTTTCGCGTGCCCTGTCATAACCTCAAATCCGGAAAGCAAATGAAACGAACAAGTACGTCGAAAGCGAAAAAACGAAACAAGTGAGGTTATGACGTTTCTCCTCACTCGTACTACAAAAATCGCCCGTCCAAAAGAGAAAATCGACCAAAAAAGTACGCTGAATGTGAAAAAATTACAAAGTGAGGTTATGTCGCTTCTCCCCTTTCTAGCGCTCAAGAATAGCCCGCCACATAAAAAGTGAGGTTGTGTCGCTTCTCCCCTTAGTCGTGCTCAAAAATCGCCCGCTCAAAGGAGAAAATCGACCATAAAAGTTAGCCAAAAGCGAAAAAACTGGGGTTATGTAGCTTCCCCCCTTACACCTGCACAAAAGACGCCCGTCAAAAAAAAAACATGCATCGAAAAACTACGGCAACGTCGAAAAAAAGACAAAAATGACGTTATGTCGCTTCTTTCTGTGCCAGATGCCCTCGAATGCAGCAGGGGCAAACTCCCCGCCAACATAAGTTCCATGAGGCTTGTGCTATCCAAGGTGGAGATGCTAAACGTCACGGCGCGCTTCGGCGACATTGTCCTTGCCCGAAAAGTCGTTTCCTGAGCCGAGCGTCGTTCCCTGTCTGCTGGACCCCCAAATCGCGCTGTGAACTGAGTTGCACGCTCCGGCAGGCGTCTGCGCCAAAAAACTCGATGATGGCTTCGTCTTTGGATTCGGTTGTGGCGGAACACGCAACGGCGCCCCTTTGCATTAGATACACTTGTGCAGTGAGTCGGGCAAGGAATGGCGTGTTGAGCGTTGAGTCTTGCCCATGTCCGTGGATGTGGCTGCCGCCCTCCAAGTGTATCCCGCCGATTTGCTTCTCGGCATCAAGCGATTTTTCCGTGAGTGCAAGCACCGCGTCGACTGCTACCGGCGGCGCAAGCAACAGTGGAGCCAACTCGAGGTAAAACGCCCCCCTCTCCCTTCAGGTAGAGAGCCTTTCTCTTTCACCCTCTGACTAACGCGGTCCCTAACTAACTTCCAGATCCTCATCGCTAAGCTCAATCTTCAGAACTGCAGCGTCCAGCCGGACACTGATTTCACGCGCATCTCGTTAAAACTCTCGATACACGGTATCGTACGAAGCTGTACGAACACCGGGCGTAACATAGTCGTCGATCTCTGCTACAGGAGCAACGAAACCAGACAGTTGATTATAAAACTACAGGCGGCTAAATGATTGTAAAACGATTCTTCTTATGTTTCATGTTCTTTTTCTTGCAGAGATACCATCGCTATGTTCCACGAACAGCACATCCCAATAGCATCATGTACGAGCAATCAAAAACTCATATGCATCAACCAGATTCAAGATGCCATGTATGAAGTTTAAAGATGTTGGGGCCAGACTCTGCATTTCAATGTAGTTTCCTAACTATCTGACTCAAAATACTATGCTGTGGTCGCATGGAATGCGTAAGAAGTTTTCAATATTTCACGATATACCATTAGTATTGAAGCAAAAGTGGAAGAGAGATTTCGTATGGTTTTCATTGACGCTTTGACATTTTCTTAAAACGGCCTATACTTTTTAATGTGGTGGCATTTTCAATGTAATTTATCAATGTGAATGTAAAATATGCCAATAAAAATAAAGAGATTCAGCTTTTTCAGCTTGATGGAGACATAAATGTCAATAGTTTTTTTTATTGGGGACCACTGCATTCATCTCGTACAGATTTATACCGAACATTCTCATTCCGCGCACCAGCTATTATTTATTAATGTCTTATGACAATTAACTCGATTACATTGTTGACAAAATTGTGGCAGCTAAATGGTTTTTGCATCTCATTTCGGGATTTTCATGAAGATCCAGCGTGGAGCGATCATTTTGGATGAATGACACGAGGTCGGAATTTAATATTTTTATAGAAGATAAATTCAACATTAGATGTTAATATTAATAATTTTAATCTCTGTTTAGGCTGGATACACATGCTTCAACTCGCATTCCGTCTGACCTATATGCACCAACTAGATTCAACATGCCATATATAAGATTTGAAGATGGTGGACCCAACATCTGTATTTAAGTGCACCATCCAAACTGCCTGACTAAAAATACAATGCTCCAGTCGCATAGAATGTGTAAGACTTTCATATTTAATAATATACAATTAGTGTTGAAACAAAAGTGAAAGTATGCTTTCTGCATGATTTTTACTGACACTCTATACGGATTTTTTTAAACCGTGCCTATATTTTTTAATATGGTGGTATTCTCAATGCAATTTAGCATTGTAAATGTAAAATATTCCTATTTAAAAAATAGATTTTTTTTTTTCAACTTCATGAAGACATAAATATCAATAGTTGTTTTCATTGCTAACCGCTATATTAATCTCATACCGATTTATATCAACATTGTCATTTATTGACGTCTTAAAACAATTAACTCGATTACATTATGGACAAAATTCCCTTAGGCGAATGGTCTATCGCATCTTATTTGTGGAAGTTCATGAAGATCCAGCATGGAGTGGTCAATTTGGATGAATAAATCGAGGTCAGCTTTTATCAACGGTAGGTTTACAATTGAAAGGAAATGTTTATGTTTCTTAATAGTAAAAATGTTTATTAAAAGTACTGTCTGTTTAGGCTTCTGTGCACTGTGAAATTATGGATTTTATACTGCACATAAATGAGAGTATTTCCAAAGATATCTCGGAAGAACCAGTGGAAGCAAATAAACAGTATCGATGCGTTAGGGTCAATAGGAATACCTCAACTCGCATTCCTCGCTACTGATCCATTTGCATATATACTTTTGATTTGCTTGCACCGATTTTTCTGAGGTATCTTCGGAATTACTCTAGCTTATGTGCAGTATGAAATGCCTCCTTGTATCTAAAATCGAGAAATAAATTTTGCCACCTCTACAGTCAATATTTGAAGTAAAAATGTTCAAGGCTAAAAATACCCTTTTTGTTTATGGGCATTTTGTTCACGAAAAGGATGTTAAAAACTTAGTATTGGAACGCAGAGAAATATGTAAATCTGTTATAATTTCACTATCACATTACTTTCGAGCTTCATGATAATTGAGTAAATCCTACATTAACAAATATCTATCTGCTGTAGGATTTACAAATTTGTTGGTATTTGTAAATATGGGCAGTAGTATGCAAGCAAATCAAAAGTATATATGCAAATGGGTCAGTAGCGTATTTACTACTGCCTTTCCTTTTGCAGTAGTAATTGATTTCTGTTAGTTACAATTATTTTCTACTTCGCTGCTATGCAATTTATTTGAATGGGCAGCAGAGCACCTAAATCAATAAAATAGTTGGCAATAGTATCACTCTACTAACTTCTACAGCAAACGCAAATTTTGACTTTTTCGAACCATCAACGTTTCGATTTTTTACCACGTTGAGAAGCTTCAAGCAACCGTAACCAACCGGCAATTCAGGACCATTGCTTAAGCACCATTTTCAGTTTTTATATTTTCGTTACTACGTTGGTGTCGTTGCCGCTACCCTTTCCTTGAGCGATAAATGTGTGACATACGAATATGCGTTACTAAATTTTGTGTGTCTAGCACGTGGCCATTTTGCTACTGTAGTATTCCGTAAATGAAAAGCCACATTGAAGTCATTGTTCTTATAACACATGAAATTAATCGTATTTTCTAGTTGAACTCTGTAACTTTCCTACTCGTTTTCACTGTGATTACTTGACATGATACCCAAACAAACCTCCCCTAACCTATCTGTTATCGTAAGCGGAATTCGAGTGTCGTGATGGTTAAACAATCTAACGATTACGGTACAAATATATTTCGGCATGTGTGTGTGTAATGGCCTTATGCAACCGAATATTTATTCCGCTTGCTAGTGTGACGTTCCGTGATTCTAGCTGTAAGGGCGCTGCGGACGCCTCTCGATAGAATTGTTTTGCAACACTATACTTCAATCATACCGCGCCAAAGTTCGCAACTTGTCTGTGCAATAATCTATTCTTCCTGTCGATCGCTTATGAATTCCGAAGTATGTTTATCAGTTACACAAAGATTATCGCATTTATTTATAACAAAATTCATATGCGAATGTGATGAGTGATGTGAAATGCGACTACAATGTATAATCGTTTTCTTTACATTTACGTTTGTTACAGAGTCAACAGTAACATGGTGGCCTCATGCAAAGTATCGGAAGGCGAAGCAATAGAAGTGATTATAAAATATATGGATCATTTTCGCGGTGGCCAATATCCACGCTGGTCCAGTGATGTTTGGAAACGAATGTCTCAAGATTTGGAGGAAAAGTGGAGCGCGGCATGTGTATACACGAACGTGCGAGAAGATAGACGGTCGATTATGACAAAGGCCAGAAAAAAAATGAATTTGCCAGTTCCGAAACCGACTGATCAAAATAATAATATCACACTATCGGAAGAATCTTCGAGCAGCTTTGCCGAAAGTGATAGTGATGATTATGTGCCAGATCCAAAAGATCATGAAGAAGGTATAGAAACATTTACATTAATCATTACCGAGGAAGAGTGGATAGCGATGAAGCCAGAAAATGTTCAGTCCAATGTCGATTCTCCGCATGAAACAACAAAAGTGAAGTTAAGGCCAGGGGTATGGACGAATATAGTTGCAAAGGCGTTTTGACTTCAGTATCGCATGCCGTGTGCGTTTATTTTCAAGAGAGCAACCGTAAGGCTATCGGTATTGAAAGATTCGTATATAATTGAAATCCGCGGAGTTTGCAAAAGCAGATCATGTAACAACCCCTTCAATGGATATGGTGAAAAGTTTTGCAATGAAAATGGGCTGATTATCCAAGTTAGAACACGGGACACTCAATATTCTCAACATGAAATCGTTAAGCGACCCTTGAATGGACTGCGCCGTGACGAAGTGAAAAAAGAATTGAAATCTGAAGGCTGCTCGACGTGGAGAAAACGACAAGCGCGAGAAAATATTCGCCCTGGCGAGACGGAGCCGTTTCATTTACCACATAAAGACGTTATACGACAAGCTAAAAAAGAAGCAGTGGATGCACAGTATGGCGTGAAGAAAGACGATGGCCACGATCTCATCCGCACAATTGAAACCATTTCTGAAAATCCGGAATACGGCGGTCTCATCCATGATGTTGGCTCACTGCCATTTTACGTTTTTTATAGTTCGCAAGCACAATTACATGCCTACAAAGAGTACAAGCGTATCCATAAAACAACGTCAACGATTAACATTGATGCAACGGGTAGTCTGGTCCATAGAATTCACCGAAAGAATCGACAAAGGTCTGCACACATTTTTCTTTATGCCATAGTGATTAATTTCGAAAAGACAACGATATGCGTAGAACAGATGTTATCCGAGCAGCAAAATGCACCATTTATTGAATTTTGGCTTCGAAAGTGGCTCCTGCGTGGAGCTCCTCGACCAAACGAAGCAGTGTGCGATTATTCTCGGGCTCTCCTTTCCGCTCTTAGTATGGCTTTCAACAATCAGACGATAAAAGTGTATATAGCCATGCGTTTTCAAGCCATATCAGATGCTCGCTCGAACACGACGAGGCCAGCGACATATATTCGTGTAGATGTTGCCCACCTCATGCACATTGTGAGTCGATGGCCCTGCTTCCATAAAAGAGCACTACGTGAAATAAAGGAATTCTACCAATTTTGCGTCGGGCTACTCGTCGACTGCAAAACGTTAAGCGAATTCGAATATGTATTGAGTCTTACTTGTGGAGTGGCTCTTCAGAAATTCAACGACAGCATAATTGATCTGAAAGGAGCGAACACTACCAAAGAAGCGCGAGAAAAATTGGAGAATCTCATCGCCAATCGAAGTACGAACTACAAAGTTCAGAAAGCCTACCTGCACAGTTCGCGAGCCACTAATGAGCAGAAGACTGAACCAAAGAACACGAAAGAGATCGGGACGCACTCAAAACTGGCTAATCGTTTCGAGTTGAATGACGAAAGCGACACCGAAACTTTGGGCGAGACTGGCAGTCCACTCAATATCTGGATAGATAACCTTGTCGTAAGAGCCAAACAAACCGTCTGCGAGGGAAAAGATTTGAACGCATTTCATCAGACAATGTTTGTTGACCATCTCATAAAACTCTGCAAAGAATTCCCATTATGGAGCAGTGTCGGATTGAGCTATAATGCTTTCCACGCCACTTCGAGCCATGTAGAAGGCTATTTCAACGACTTAAAAACGAGAGTTTTTGCAGGTTCCCTTCCTGTCCGTGTCGACAAATTCATAAAACGTCATGCAGACGATATAAAAGGATCCACGCTCCTTTTTACTTCGAATTTAATCGCTTTTCGTAATGTACAAAACATTGAAGGTGAACAAAAAGTCAAAGCAGGACATACTGTTATCGCAGAGGACAAATTCATGAACGTCGCTGAAGATGAGACAGATAGAAACGAATTTATTTGTTTGGATCAATCAAAGGTCAGTCACGGTAATAGGAAGTGCAAAACGGAAAGTGTAAATAGAGTTTTATACGATCTGGACTTTCCGCATGATATTTCCTGTTATGTTGACGTGACAGAACATATGGACGCGCACGATGACTCGGATCTAAAATCCGTCGAAAACTGGAGGGGGAAAGCGTCAGAAGTACCTTACATTGATAATCGATCCGTGGACGCTGACAAGATCTTCAATGCCTGGCTTGTTCAAGACGATTTAAGCCCTGTGCTAGAAGAGGAAAAAAATTATAACGATGCTGACCTGATTGGTGCACAGCGAAATGATCACTCTTACTGCAAACTGAAAGCGTTCGAAGATGTAGATGTCCCGGACATTACCCTTGATCACACGTATACGTCCTTTGCGTTGGGGGGACAAGAACATAGAACGTCGACCCCGAACGAAGAAAAATATAAGAATATGAGAAAAAGGACTACGACACAAGAGAAGGACGATAATTCCGATCCGCCGAAAAAAGGAAAGTATCTTAAAAGCTATCCCGAAATTCGGCAACGGAATCAACTTCTTGGATTGTCGAAGAAGCCGGCACTGTTATTAAATGGTCTCCTGTGTCCTCCGGTAAAAATTGATGGAAAATCATATTTCCTGCAGAACACTTGTTCGTTTGACGCAATCGTTCACATATTAATGATTGCCGGCATTGAGAATGTTCACTATGCAGATTTTTTGGCAAGCTCTGGCAACACTACGCTGAGATTCGTACACCAAGTGATTGAGATGGGGATTAAACGAATAACACTTGAAAATAGAGCGCGGATCCTCAAAAGTTTTTCGAAAACCGACGTATATATTGCTACACAAGAGCGAGTTGTGTCATACAAGCTGGATGCAACGATTAACGTCGTCAATATGTTGCAGCATCTCTTATCGTCTGCACCCAGTATTACAAACACAAAAGTCTGTCCTCTGTGCGCACGATCAACAAATTCGAGCATCTCAATTGCACCGAATCATCGAGACATAGCAAGACAGGGATTCGAAGTTCTAGAAGAGGCTCTCGATTTCCACGCAACTACGTTTGCTGTTCGCTGTCAAAACGAATGCCCTGGGAAATGCACATTAACCAAACAAACTAATGAACATATTTTCATTGAGTTGGATATACGCCGGGATGTACATCATACCAGAGGCTTAAACTGTAAGTTAGATCAACTACCGGTTGAACTGAAGCTGGAACAACCACAGGGAAATGCAGGATCTTACTATAGGTGCTTTCAGTTAACAATTCAATAAAATTGTATTTATTCTTTAAGTGAGTTACTCATTATGGTTATTTTTCAGGCTTGCTGGAGTAGTGGCTTTCGTACCTGGCCATTATACAGCGTACTGTCGACGATCTACTGGGCACTGGGAACTATTCGATGACATGAACAGCAGGAGACGCATCATAGCTTGCAAATCGAACACAGCCATTGAACCACATCTAGCCGTATACATTCATAGTCTTGATAAATAATGCAAAGAAAGAGTACAGAACTTTTTAGCCTTTTGTTTTGATAAATTGTTAGTTATTTTACCGTTCTAAAGTAAAATGTTAATGAGCACAAGTTACAATCAACAATCATTAAAAGTATTAGAAAATGTAACCTGGGTCTGTACCGAGTATGTCACTTACTATTCATTTGCTTTGCATCTAGGACATATAATTAAGGAATTAACATTTGGGCACTTTTTTCGGGGTTTCTGTTTTCTATATGATTTTATACTTTCAGCTGATGCCGATGACTTATTATACTAACGGGATCTTCGATATTCTCAACGTGAAATCGTAAAGCGACCCTTCTATAGACTGAAGTTATGTTTTAGTATAACGATAAATCGTAAAAAAACAATTAATCGAGTATTGTACAAGATTTTGTACAACAGTACTTGAAAAAATGTAATTTACAAACAATATAATTTCAGATGGAAAGTGCTCATTTTCAATCAAATAAAAGTAAAAATGTGAGTTGAATGCAATACAATACTAATTTATACGACAAAATATCGTTCGTTGATAATGCTTATTTCCAAAAGGAGCCATCTTTACATCCTGCACACGTTCAACAGCTGCTACAGGCTCGTTATCAAGAATCTCGATAAACACGTTTACATGACTGTTGATATGAAGTTCGAAGTCGTTTGTTTCAACATATCAAGATCAACAAATCTGCCTTGTGAAAATGTCAAGATCGACAAATCTGCCTTGTGAAAATGAACAAACATTTACCCGCCGAACTCCCTTTTATGCGCACTTTCAAGCACATGTGCATGATGATTCAGGAATATCACAAGATTCTCTATTCCCATGATTTCTCAACTAAGCCACAACCCCGAATACGACCGTTCACTCAGGTAATGCAATTTAAATTTAGATATAATTTAAAAGAAACTCTTTTCTTCTTAGATTTCGATGAGGGTTCTACTTTTCGATTCTTCATTCTTGGAGGAAAGTTTAGGTCTCAAAGACATGAAATACTGTGGCGACTCAAAAAACGTATAATTTTCCGATATACTTGGGGAAAAAACTAAAGCCCAAACTTTCTGACTCTCAGTGTATTCAATTATGTTATAAATAATAAAAATCGATTCTATTATCTATAAGTCGCCGCAAGAGGACTCCGAGGTACTAATCCTTTCAAAAATATGAACAATCCCCCGCAATACCTTTTGAAAATATCTTTAGAAAAATAAGTTTTCATAATATTTCTACTTTTTAACCTAAGCATTATAGAAGCCATTATAGTACTTTTGGAAAAATCGCAAAATAACAGAGTTTTAGAAAAGAGTTTAACTCTATTAGTGAGATTCTTAAAAAAAAACTCATTCTGCGCATTGAAAGAAAAATAAAAATATGGCAATGTTATAAAAGTATATTAAATTAAAGAACTCAGCTCTTTTGTTTCGCATAATCCAGAAAGAACTTATAAAGCACAGATTTCGGACTCTGAAAAAAAGCCCAACAGTTTCTTGTGGCTATTTATGATGTATACAAATTTTTTCAGAAAATCATGCGACGTCAATAAGAACCTCAACTTTTTCTATCATTCTATAATATTTCTTTCTTCATAATCTTAAGGCCGCAACGAGTTTTCCTCGTGAATCTGTATTCGATTGTGTGTCTCTGAAAAGCGTCCAAGTGTCGTCGAAGGGTTCTCTGACCAGTTATGAGTCCAATAAATTCGCATTTTGCGTCGAAATTTAGAAGACATTGTCGGAACGTATGGTTTAAATAGACGCACACGAGTCAACTGGCGACGCTTATGAAAGATATAAAAAAAAACGGGGAACTAAGTATCAGCGCGTAAATCAGCAGAACGAATCAAGCGGTAACGAAACACGGCAAGGCCATGTGATTAAAAAATAAGCCAGATATTTTTCCGTCACCTGCAAACATTTTTGGAATCTGATGATGGGTCACAATTAGTTCGGGACCCCAACAACCTGCGATGACGAACAAAACTGTTGGAAAGTCATTCTTTGAAGTCTCAACAGGTTTATACTTTTTAGATTGTAAGTGGGTAAAAGAGGCGCATATAATTTTAAAAACCGCTCTTCTGAAAATAAACAAACAAAAATATACGCGTCTCTTTTACCACCCGAATCTCCAAGATGCGAGAGATTAATCAATTTTCGGTTGCTCAACAATTTATTGTTATTCCAGTTCCCGGGTTCGCAATTAGAGACAGTGGTTTGCTTCGATGCTGGCTTTTTTACGAGAACGGTCATGTGCTCGGTATAACGAGGAATTCACACACGGTTTTGCCCGGCGGGCATGCCCCGCGTTGGGCACCCACATGCGAACATGGCAGTGGCCTGTTGAGTGTTGTAATGTGCGGTTGTGTCCCGTGTGATTGTCATTCGTGTGTAGTAAATGCACAATGAATTTGACGCAAAAAAAGAAAATTGCGCTCATAACAATGGACGAGAAAGAAAAAGACAACATCGTGGTGTAAGTGATGGCTTATTGACAGACAAAACTAGTCATATGAATTTGCTGCGAGAATTGAAAATACGAGAGCCCAGTGACAGTGATATATACCATATCTTAGAATGGACATAGCGTCCTTTGAAACATTGCTCGAAATCGTACGACCTGTAATTGAAAAAAAGAATACTAGACTGAGGGAATCCGTGAGTGCAATAGAGGGATTAACTGCGACGTTACGATATTGAGCAACAGAAAAAACCTACGCAGATATGAAGTTCACCTGTGCAAAATCACCTCAACTACTCGGACAATTTCTCCACGAAACCTGCTGGGAAATATGGCAGGCATTGGAGGATGATTTTATAAAGGTATTGAATTGTTTATTATTTATTGTAGAAAACACATAAACTCCATTATTTTTAAATCGGATAAACTCGTCTAGCCAACTGCATGTCTCCACGATTCACAGTAACGTATTTCATGATATTTACTGTCGGCACTGCAGCTGTCGATGACTGACGTTGTATTACATGTGATAGACGCACATATAATATTTTATGGTGGTATTGGTGGGGAAATTCGCAGACATTGGCACTAACTGAGTGGCGTAGTATTTTTGCAGAGGGTTATTATTATGGTAGACTAGATATGAATAAGGAACAGAAACACGGACATTAATGGATAAAATAGAGTTTACATTTTAATTGCCCAATTTGTCATAATACAAGACATCTGATATTAGTTTTTTTGCAATTATGCATTGATGATCATTCATTACTTCCAGATTTGCACTAGCACTTCCTCCGAATCCTTTTCGTTTTGGATACGCAGAATTTTCTTCCAGGACATTACTAGCAATTTAAAAAAATGTTGCTTTATTTTGAGCCTCGCTCATCGTAGCTTTTTTATTTTTGCCCTCACGTTTTTTGGTCGGAGAAGGACTACGTACTGACTGGCTGCTATTTGATGATAGTTCTTCAAACTGAAACAAAAAATAAATACAATGTTTTGTTTATTTCAGTTACCCTCAACTACGAATGAAAGGATTGAAGTAGCACGAGGTCTCTATGATATTTGGAACTTTGAGCATTGCTTAGCAGCAATGGATGGAAAACACATCGCAATAAAACAGCCTCCAAATAGCGGTGCCTACTATTCTAATTATAAGTCATATTATAGTCTAGGTTTGTTTGCTGTAGTAAATGCCAACTATGAGTTCTTACATGTTCATACCAGAACAAATGATAGAGTTTTTGATGGAGGAGTCTTGCAAGAAACAAACTTTTACGAGAAACTCAAAAATAAACAGTTAAAAATACCTCTACCTAGCAATCTAGTTATTTCACAAATCATTGCACCCTATGTATTCATTGGAGATGAAGCATTCCAACTGACTGAGAATGTAACAAAACCCTACCACAAGACACTCAATAGTCCTATTGATAAAAATGTCTTGAACTATCGGTTAAGCAGAGCAAGAAGAGTGGTCGAAAACACATTTTGTATAATGGCTTGTCGTTTTAAGCTGCTATTGTCTACAATTACTTAAATTAACGTGAATAATGTTGATGTTGTAATATTAGAATGCTGTGTCCTAATTTTTTTAAGAAAAAAGGAGCCAAATTATATAACTCTCCGTAGTGTTGATCACGAAAACGCTGATTATATTATCACACAAGGAAAATGGTGTCTAGAACAACACCAGTTGGATGGCTTGCAAATAAGGAGCATAAACAGTGATGACGTAGCTAAAAAAGTTCATTCAAAGATTATAATAATAATAAAGAGGGCTATCATTTCAACATAATATGATTGAGAATTAAGGATATGATTGAGGATAAAAAAGGCTTCTAGCCAGTCGTTGTTGAGACTTTTCGTGGCATTTTGATAACCGTTTATTACAATATCATCGAGTACGCTACTAAAATTAACGCTCGACTATAGGATGATCACTGATCATTGTCGCGTTACCAAAGTCTACATTGCCCAAATTTGAAGATCCGATTTGTCGATGCGATACATCGGGAATGTCGATATTCGCGGGATCGTTCAAAGGCTCGAACCGCGCGGGTCTAAGATCAACGAATGTTCAGCTTTGATACTACTTTCTTCGAATCTTACCGGCTGGCATGTGTTCGATGCAACGATCGTGCTACTCGACGTATAGAGCGAGTCTTTCGAGGCGGGTACAAATCTTTCCAGTGCGCTGAAAGTAAATTTTTTGTATTGTTTGCCAATGATCACCGCTCGCGACGTTTAGCCGCCAGTCGAATTCGCTTCTGTGTTAATTCGAGGGGCGTTTCGGTAACGGTGTCGTTGGCGTCTTTTGGCCGGGCGAACGAATCCTTCATGGTACATTCGCGAACGGGGGCTTACTCATTACGGAAATCGTTTCACTAGGTTTTGCCTCGAAATCCGTGAGATCGTAGGACAAATTAATACGGTATATCGGAAACTTGTCGAGACCTAGGCGTTCGCTGCTTCGTTGAAATAACCGATTTGTCTTCCGATGGTGATTCGATTTTTGTGCGTACGAATCAATTCAATTCGAGACACTCCTTTCGCCGGAATAATCGATCTTGGCCAATTCCTTGGTCGCCGCGGTGTGCGAGCTCGACTTCGAGCGGTGTGTATAGAGATAGAATTCGGTGGAGACTGGAATCGGACCGACGCGCTTTTGTACTTTTCTATAGATGTCCTCTTCGTTGGATCCCTCGACGCCCACTTTCCGTAACCGAAAATTGGGCGTTTCGTAGCCAAATGGCACCCCTGGAGCACTGAAAAATGATTGATATTTACGATTAATCCGTTTAGAAAATTGCGACAAAAGTGGAGGCTATGAAACATTGGACCTTCAACTTGGACCAAGTCCTTATCGGAACACTCAGATAGTCGTTGGTTTAAGAGGTTGGGCTACTGCAAGAATGAACAACACCCGGGCCTCGCTCGAGGCAACTCAAATTGAAGAGAAAAGTCTAACGTATGGTGGAGGAATTGCAGATTCAAGGTGAACTTATGATTACAAAGATAGAAAGCCAGTCAATACCTAACCCTACGGTTGACACACTTGGTCATTTTGACCCGGACGAATTTGAAATAAAGTTCTTACTTTCCCAAAATTGAACGTTTTCAATAATTATTTATAACGATTCAATTTTATACTTTCCAAATTTTAATTATACAGACATATTAAGAAATATGTAAAGTGTATCATGGATTGTTTTTCAATCAAAACGGACCGAAGGGTTTTGATAAGGACAGGTGCATGTAACACTATCTGGGTGAAATTAACCCAGTGTCAAAATCGTGGCCAAATATAAATGTATCAAGGAAGGGTAACCCGTTTTTCTCCAAACTATGCTTTTCAATACGATGTACATAATTTCTCGACATGTAACGAACAGATTGACTTGAAATTTGGTCCACTTATTCAATGTGATAGTAGTCTAGACTGACGTTTTTCTTCTTAACATTTTTTTTCATCAATTATGAACAATAATGTCATTTTGCATCAAAAACCAGAAAAAAAGAAATTCAAACTTTTTAAAAATTAAAACACGCTAACACAAACATGTCCGTTGATTAATTCTTAGCCGAAATGATCTATTTTAAGAAAAAAAACCTTTTTTTTGTTTCAGACCAACCAGATGGCCAAAATCAAATACACCATTGAGCCTCTCACGTTCAAAGGTCCTTCTCGAGATTGTTTATTACTTCGTCAATTATTAATATTTTGAAATAAAATTTCGCACACTACTTTGTTAATGTAGATACACAAATAAACGTCCGAAGGATTTTTCAATCATCTTATTTATTCCTTCGAAAGTAATTATTTTCAATAAATCTGTTTTCCGGGTCGTCGCATTAGCCCTAACCCCTTCATTCGAAAAGTATGTAAGCCACTTATATGCCGTATCTGTGTTCGGTAAAAATTGTCAGGATTTATTTCGGAATGTGCAACAAGTGAAATTGCGGACATGAATAAATTCTTCCCACAAACATCTTTTTCTATTAACCTAAAAAAAAAAAAAAAAATCCAGCACGAGGGCAAACATTTACAATTACTATAGTACGCAGTTCAGAAATTGATGCACACAATCGAATAGTATCACCAAAAATTGTTAGGACGTTTCTGAAGGTATTCTTCTCGCGGAGGGCCGTGTTTATGGGGGCGTAGGCAGGGCCCTTCCGAATCATTGGTAAATGAAAGTAACGCTTAAAAAAAAATTGTGCAAATTTAATAGTTTTAGACATTTTTACATTTTCTCCAAAAAGTAGCAGCTACAAAAATTCTTCCACTAGTCACATTTTTCCAAGTTTAATCATTACAATTTTCTTCAAACATTCGGTGACCCTCTGTTTTTATTGTTTCTTCGGAATGTTTAGAATTTTTTATAAGCTTTCCGCAGTTTATGTCAGACATCTCGAGTTATTTAGGGTATGAATTATTAGATAGAATTATGGGCAGCGTGCCATCTCCATAAAGTACCAGATAAGCGAGATGATTTTTAGTTGCAAATTTTCTTTAAGAGTTGGGTAGCTTGGCCCGAAGTTTTATCACTGCACTGGGATAGATTTTTTTTTATTATCGACGAAAATTTGTTAATTGTTAAATATTCAGATTCGTCACAGGAATACCTTAAACAACAGCAATGCAGTGTCCAAAAAAAATGGTCAAACTGATTAGAAATTGAGAAGGCCCGGGGTACTGCGAGCAGTCGCAATGTCCTCGGACAGTGTAGCTATAGCGATAAAGGGAAAAAAATCAATTTTTGACGGGCCGTAGTATAGCCGAAAACACCAACAGTGATGAAAATAATTGAGCCAAAGAGCGCAAAAAAACGGGTTCGAAACATCGTGTTACATCTTATTGCTTACCTCTTTATTTTCGCACATCCACACAGCTTCATCCAAACTAATTTGTACTGCTTAAATCCTCCTGTTAGATCCTATTTTGAAGCACATCGAGCACATCTCATCCATCCTATAGAGAGAAAAACGTTTTCAAGACGTTTTCGATTGATAACCGTGAAAAGGCGAGTGTGAGGTTATGTACGACGCAGTGTTTACGTTCTATTGTTCAAAGAAATAAGGCATGTGACTTTTTTGGCGTCCCAATACCCAATAGTAGCGGCCGAAAAAGGTCTCGAAACATTTGGAAGAATTCTAACAGCTACATCGGTGTGTTAATTGTTGTTTAACGGACAAGGGTTGAAATAATTTTACCAGCGAAACATCGATAAAGTAGGAGGGTTCGTAACCTCACATCTCGCCCGTCCTTCCATTTTTCCTTGCCTCGCAATGTAAAACAAAGTGTAATCTCTATAAAAAAAATAAATGAATAAAAATGTGTTAAATCATTTGAAAAAAAATAATAATAATGAAATAATTTTTTTTTAAATTTGTTTGTTTGGTTTCTCTCATTTATTTTCTTATATCTTTATTCGTAAAAATCTCTCTCTCTCTCTCTCTCTGGACTCGGTTCGATTGGCAAAAACAAAGAATTTAAAATCTGTAAATTAATTTTCCAAAAAATAAGTTAAAAATTGCTGTCACCTCTTGATCCGCCGATGGTGTCAAGCCTGCCGCGTCTCGTCTCGAACAAGAGATCCTCCAACCGTGGCGCCATTTTTTCCGGTACATCTATCGCCGGATAATAATTGCCCAGCGTCTTTTGACAGAGATAATCAAATGGGCTGAACTGCAAAACAACCAATCGAATTGTACGAATCTCCTGCACTCGCGCCTCCATTAACCAAAATTGCGTTTTCTTACCAAAAGTCGAAACCATTGCTCTCCTCGGGGCTACGATAGTTCTCGGAGATTATTAGAAATGTCAATGCCTCAAGCACGGTCTCATATACAAGTCTGAAAACAACCACGACATTACACTGAATAAGTGTAGGAAATTTCAAGTGAATCCCCGTTAGTAAGATGTCGATAAATCGTGTACGCGGTTTTGAATCCGTAGTTTCGAAGAAAACGCGTTTAAAGTTTGACTAGCAGTCCTTTTGTGGCACTAGCATTGCTAGACATTGCTTAATTTAAATCGCTAATATCTCTGAATAATGATCTCTGAATATAATAATATTTCTGAAAGTAGACGGTCAAAATTCATGATTTTTTTAACCCACTTCGTCATATGTTCCTCTGTAATTTAGAATTATTTAAGAATAATCTGTAGAAAAGTTTCAACGTTATGGAATGAAATGTGAATTTTTTACCGTTCCCCATTGCATGTGTAAAGGCGTGCAATCTTTGATTGCCAATCCTCGAATACAGAACGGTGAATCCTTATTAAATTTTGCAGGTAATCACTTCATAGTGTCTTGAATGCGGCCACAAAATAAAAATAAAATCTATAGAGAAATACCTTGGCGATACTACTATCTAAAATAGAAATTAGACTCGAATGAAGTAGGAGGATTTAAAAATTGCCCCGATTTTTATTCATTTTTTTCTTCCCTCAAATCCAACTAGTCCACTTTTGTTTGGGTTTGTGTGGGTCAGCTGGTGTCGTTGAAGTCAATATCATCACTTCTATTCATTATCCTAATACAATAAATATTTCACTGACCTTTTTCCTTCTCTCTCTCTCTCTCTCTCTCCCTCCCTCCCGCCCACCCCCGTGTCTCGTCATTTTTTTTTGATGGCCGATTTCCGTCGGGCTTTATGTTTTGGGTGGTTTCTCGACGTGATCAATCGCGAAGTGAACCGCCCTAACGTCCCGGAGTAATTCCGTGTGATTCGCGATCTCCGGCGGACGGCGAGCCTCCGTCAATTCCTCATCATCGTCGTCGTCCTTGTGATCGCCTTTGTCGAGGACCCGAACGATTTCGCTGATGTCGTCGTCGAGATGGAGTCTTGTGACGCGTCCAACTATCGGTGTGCTACAAAGTAACGCATTATTCGTCGTTTTTCCACTCGCGACGCCGCCTCGCGCTGCGGCAACTCGATCGTTGCTCGATTTTTCCGGTGAAGAATTTCGCCGATTTTGTCCGGGTGAAAAATAACGGGAAAGCTTCGCTTGTCCACCAGGGGACGATTTTTTGAAGATTTTTTTCCCAGCGTTAACTCGTTATCGACGATTCTCCTTTGTCTCGGCTTCGTCTTCGAATTGCCGATTTTTTCCGATTTTCTTCACTTCCGCCGATTTATTTGGCTGCGTTGCCGATTTTTTCACTCTAGGCCGAGTTTGGCCTGTCGGTACATCATCTGCGTTTGTTCGAGCTCGCCGGCGCTGGGGAAGGAACTCCGGATGTGGAATCCTCCGTGTCGGGTGCGACATCGAACGTGGCGCTTTCGTTCTCGATCCCTCGATCGCTTTCTACCGTTCGTTTACGTCTCTTTCGCGATCTCGACGCTTCTCTGGTACCGTGCGCGAGACTCGTGTTGATTTCGTTCTCCTGCTCCTGCTCGGCGGCGGGCTGGCACAGAAGAACAAAGATAAAGCGACGATTGTATTGTGATAGTTTTCATTTCATTGGAGTAATACAATTTATTCGATTCTTGCGACTGATATTCAATTAATTCAAAACGATTTCAACTTAATTAAATGGGTTTCAATTAATTTAAATTTAATTTCTATTGGTTTCAACTGAAATTCAATTATATTTTGATTCAATTTCAATTAAATGTCAAATTCAAGTTACTCACTGACTCCTTACTATTACGATTGTAATACGCGTTGGTGCAAAAATATTATTTACAAGTGTAATTATAATAAAATTTAATTAGTTAAAATTCAATTAATTGAAATTGAATTCAATTAATTCCCACTGAATTTCATTAATTTCAGTTCAATTCAATTCGTTGCAATAGAAATTCAATTAAATTTCGATTAAATTTCAATTAAATGTCAAATTCGAGTTACTCACTGACTCGTTACTTACAAGGAGACGGCACGACCGTGGGGTCGGGGATTTGGCCGAATTTTTTTGTGGTGAAAGAGGACCCCTGGCACCTCACGTGGTTAAAGTAATAGGACGCACTACTCGGAAAATTCCGATTAGTATTTTTAGTAAATTATCCGCGTTCGATTCCTCCTTCGGATCTTATTTTTTTCTTTCTTTTTTTTTTGTTATCCCAACAATTATTCAAAACGTTTCTCATCCCTACATTATTTTGTAAAATTCATTTTAGCTCAAGAACGTAAAGTTTCTCATTCACTGAAAAATATTCGTGCTTGTGTTGTATTTGGTTTTATGGCCTCGTAAAGGTCTAAAGAATTTTGACCTGGGGACCCCTTAGGATTATAACGGACATCTGCGCATAAGACTGTGCGTGAGTCTGTGAGAATTGAACAGCAGTTCATTTTTCGATTTCGCCGTGAACAGACGTGCCTTTTTTATTGTTAAATTTATGAGATGTATGATGAAATCTTCCAAGATGACGAAAATATGCCAACTTACTCTGTAAAAGTAATTCCTCCAAAATGTACTCCCTTGGTGCAACCTTGTGACGTTTGCTTTTACAAACAAGTCAAAAATTTCATAAAGCGCTTGCAAAATTGCAGCGAATTGTTAGAGCAGAATCGTGAAATTAATTCCCGGGAAGATTGTATAAAAATCCATTCAGTTATTCACCATCAATTATCGTCACCAATATTCCGTAACATGATTCAATACGCCTGGTTTGACTCAAAATTATCAGTTACTAGAAACATTTTGATGAATGTTAATGGGACATGTTTTTGTTCGGATGTATTGCAAACTCCCTGCGATTGTAAAAAATCCGCTGTTATATGTTGCACAAGATGTCGCAAAAATTATTGCTTTGTTTGTTTCTACGATAATTACCACTGCGGTTTTTGTATATAATTATTATATGAATAAAAATTGAATTTTTCCTAATCGACTTTGTTATTCTCATTAAAAACCCAATGTTCCTCCTCATATACTTTACAATGAAAAATAAAAAACCCACCTTTATTAATTGTTTTATTGAAAAAAAAAAATAATTATTAAAAAAAAATGAAAATAACTTTAAAAAAATAATGTAAATAAATTTTAAAAAATAATGTAGGGATGAGAAACGTTTTGAATAATTGTTAGGATAACAAAAAAAACGCGAGACCTCCGGCGCAAAAGACCGAGCCATAACCATCTAGACTAGATGGCGGCTCGACAAGTGCCTGACATTTTAAACTCATAAGGTGCGTAAGAAACTTTGATTCGATTTTTCTCGGAATTTTCCGAGTAGTGCGTCCTACTACTTTAACCACGTGAGGTGCTAGGGGTCCTTTTTCACCACAAAAAAATTTGGCCAAATCCCCGACCCCACGGTCGTGCCGTCTCCTTGTTAGTCTGTAACACTCTCGTTGGTGGTCGAAAAATATTATTTATGAGTCTAATAATAATAAAAGAAAACCGACCGTTCAAATAATTAAAATTGAATTCAATTAATTCCAAACAAACGCAATTAACGCAAATGCAATTAAATTAATTAAAATTCGTTTAAATTAATTTCGATTTAATTTCAATTTGTGTCATTTGAAATTCAATTAAATTTCAATGAAATGTCAAATTTAAGTTACTCGCTGACTCGTTACTTAGATTGCAGCACTCGCTGCTACAAAAATATAATTCTCGAGTGTAATTAAATGTACCGGCAATAATGTGAGTGATAAAAAGACAACAAAATTCTCGCAAACACGCACAAAGCATGAAGAGACAAAACGCCAATTACAGGCGATAAAATACGCAGAGTAATATCTCGTAATTACCACGTTGCATAGGAGATCGTCGTGAGGGGCGCGCTTCCAAACGCTCTCGCTGTCCACGGACGTGAAAATCGGGACGGCCGCTTCTCTGACATCATGCTCCTTGAAGGCCTTGAACAACGGTCGCGTTTTCCTGATCTCTTCGTCGTCAAGGGGAAAGTTCGGCTCGTCGCTTTCCACGATCATTCGGGTTGGTCTGGTCTCGTTGCTCCTGTAGCAGAGATTAACGACTATGTTACGCCCGGCGTTCGTACGGCTTCGTACGACACCATGGATCGCGAGTTTCAACGCCAGGCGCATAAAACCAGCATCCGGCTGGAACAGCAGTTCCGGAGATTGGGCTTGGCGATGAAGACCTGGAAGTTAGTTAGGGAGCACGTTAGTCCAAGGGTCTAAGAGGAAGGCTCTGTACCTGAAGGGAGAGGGGGGCACTTTACCTCGAGTTGGCTGCACTGTTGCTTGCGCTGCTGGTCGCAGTCGACGCTGCACTTGCATTAGCGGAGAAATCACTTGACGCCAAGAGGCAAGTCGACGGGATACTCCCGGATAAGGGCGGCCACATCCACGGACATTCCTCACCCGACTCACTGCACAATTGTATCCAATGGGAAGGGGTGCCATTGTGCGTTCTGCCACAAGCGAATCCAAAGACGAAGCTGTCGTCGAGTTTTTTGGCACGGACGACCACCAGAGCGTGCAACTTAGTTTGCAGTGCGATTTAAGGGTTCAGCGGGTGGGAAATGACGCGCGCCTTAGGAAACGACTTCTAGGCAAAGAAAATATTGCCAAAGCGTGCCACACTGTTCAACGCCTCTGCCTTGAATAGCAGCAACCTCAGGGAACTTATGTCACCGAGGAGTTTGTCCCTGCGGCAGTCGAGGGCATTTGGCACAGAGAAAAGCGACATGACCTCATTTTTTCCGTTGTATTGACTTCGCCGCAGTTTTTCCGTGGTTTTTTTTTTACAGGCGTCTGTTGAGCACGTGTAAGGGAAGAAGCGACATAACCTCACTTTTTCTGTTTTTTCACTTTTGGCGTACTTTTTTGGTCGCCTTTCTCTTTTGGCCGGCGATTTTTTAGCACGAGAGGAGAAACGACATAACCTTAGTTATCTATTTTTTGGCTTCGGCGTACTTTTTCGTTCGATTTTTAGGCCCGCGTGAAGGGAGAAGCGACATAACTTGACTTTTTCTGTTTTTGTCGCCTTTTTCGGTCAGTTTTTTCTTTTGAACGAGCGATTTTCGAGCACGAGCGAAGGGTGAATCGTCATAACCTGACTGGGTTCGTTTTTTCGCCTTCGCCGTACTTGTTCGTTCCATTTGCTTTTCGGATTTGGTTATGATAGGGCACGCGAAACGAGTGTTAGAAATAAATATATCACCGGGGTAAGGGTCTTTATTATCCCTACAATGAAGCACGTCACACGAATTATGATACTAGCACTCGTTATTTCTACGGGGGAAGAACGGCTCCGCGCGTTAGAGGCGAGAAACCGTACAGTGTAGTTCCGGGGGGGGGGGGGTAATGCTCTGAACGGTTAATTCTAATATATATATATATGGCTTTAAATAAATAAATGGTCACGTCTGACCGACTATTAACACACCGGGCCACGCAGGCCGCTGGAGTATTTCGGCTCACACAGGCCACGCTTCGCTTTACTCCGTTTTATTACGCTCCGACGCCACACGCAGTACATCTGCTCGTTGCTCCGTTTTTGCAGCGACTGTCGTTTCCGCTCGCGCCTCGTTACACACCGCTGTGAAAATGGTCCGCCGAAATCAACATCTAAGATTTTTATGATGACTAATTGTTTGTTGGTCATTGTTGGATCAATTGCAATCTTTGTTGCAATTGATCCTTTGATTATTGCAACGGACCCAGTATTACCGGCAAACTACCATCAACGAATTCATCATAATGAAAATCAGGGGAATGCGGATCCCTCGCGGCATGTTTTCTCAACTGCTGGAGCTGCTCGCTGATTGGTTAATCCCCGAACGCTTATCCGATTGGTTAGACATTGTGTCGACGCAGCAGTGCGAACGCGGCTCTATGATTTTATGACGTCATGTAACACGGGGATGTACATTTCATCTATTGATTTAAATAATACGGAGAACCAACAAAGCTTCTAATTATGATATTCATAACCAACAAACGATTGCGCTTCGATTGCACCTCAAAACAGTTGAAATGTTAAGGAATCGGTCAATTTCACGTTAGATTTTATTTTTCATCGTGTGCTTTAAAAAAGGTCCAACAAAGATTGCAATTGATCCAACAATGACCAACAAACGACCAACAAACGATTTGTGATGATAAAAAGCTTGGATGTTGATTTCGGTGGGCCATCTTCACAGAGGTGCAGAATCCGCATCGCGCATGCGTTGGAGTATTTTACCGCGTATAGACGCGGCCTCGGTTACTTTACCGGCGTTCTTTATTTACAGTCGGTAATGTGCTACCGACTGAGCAGGCAACAATCTTTTTCGGGTTTCAAAATAGAGGGGTATCCATAGACTCATAGGATACACTGAGCGCTCCCATTAGAGGCACTGATGCTGACATATAAAGGACAGAGATATGTCGGAAGTGCTCTTCTCTCTTTTCAATCGGCGTCATGGTGGGAACGACGGAGCAGTGGAAGTGGAACAGCCTCGCGCCTGTCAAATGCGCACTCATTTTCCTTCGCCGTTCACGGGTCGCGTTTTCTTAGCGATCATTTGCAAGACTGCTAAAAGGGTAATGAGAAGTACAAATAACATTCTTACTCTGAAGAATGTACTACCAAAACTAATCATTGATGCTAAGCGATTACTTCCAAATAGTTTATTTTCTCTACTTGATATGTATCCCGAAGAGTCATTAGTTATAAACAATCATGAAAATGAGTTGGCGGAGAAAATTTTAACCACATATTACAAAATAAGATTGCATCACAAAAGTCGTTCGCTACAGGAATCAGTTCAACGACTAAGATGTTTCTTCAAACTTGAAGTTTCTTGGAATATTCTAAGATTATTTTAACACATTTGTGAATCTTTCTCAATCATTTAAAAATACTTTTTCTATATGGTATTGTTATGCATGCACACAATCATATATTTTGTTTATTAACATTCGTACCATTTGGAATTTGGAGTTCGGTTAATTTACATTCATTTACAACGCAGGCGCGTGATTTCTCCTTATTCTCCTCTGCCGCCTCATCCCTATCACAAATATCGTGAGACCGAGAGAGGAGTACTTCCGACATATTTCTGTCTGTTAAGGCTGGGAATAGACGTCCGATTTTTTCTTTCCGACAATCCGATCCGACAGTCGGATCCGACTATCGGAAGGCACTCGTGCCATACATTTGAGTGGGCATGCAATACACATCCGACCCGATAGTCGGATCCGAGTTCCGATAGTCGGATCGGATGTGTATTGCATGCTGAAACAAATGTATGGCACGAGTGCCTTCCGATAGTCGGATCCGACTGTCCGACCGATCCGACCCAAAAATCGGACGTCTATTCCCAGCCTAAATGTTGACTTCACGGTGGTGGGGGATGGCCTCTTATATTATTGAATCACCGACTGTTTTAACTCGTGGCCACGAGGATCGCTGCCATAGAGTGGTCGTGTTCGTTGGGTCTCATCATTTTGATACGAACAAGTGCGCATGCGCATGCTGATGCGCAACGCGCAACTGCGCAATGAAACGAGTCATTCGTTTTGCGCATGTCTCGTTTCATTGCGCAGTTGCGCGTTGTGCATCATTATGCGCCTGCGCACTTGTTCGTATCAAAATGATGAGACCCGACGAACACGACCAATGATGCAGGCTGTGTGAGAGAGACGGAAATATATTTCAAAAGTAAACAAAACCCAAACATAACCGCTGATTCACGCGACCACACGCGACGTGCTCTACTTGTATATTGTCATGGTGTAGTTTTGTTTAAATAAAAAAACGGTGATATTGAAAAATGACTAAGTGGTGTATTGTGCCAACGTGCAAAACAGGGTCTCGGAGTGATAAATTGAAACGCTCAGTGTTTCGGGTGCCGAGAGACTTGGCGCAATTAAAAAAATGGGAGGCCGCGATACCGGGCATTGCAAAATTAGAGCCGAGACACGTTGTGTGCGAAAATCATTTCGAACCGAAATATTTTTATCGAGTGTGTTAAAACCTGTGCACACAGATTTTAAAACGGTATAAGTCCTGTACGTCGTGTGATAGAGCTGTGAGATTAAACTCGGGTTGCACTTCTTCCCTGTTGCAACTAGTGACAATGAAGACTCGCGGAGGTTTGATTCATGCTAATTTGCATTTTTTCCGGCTTATTCGTCACGTTGAAGGATCATTTGCGAAATACTCTTTCAGCAAAAATGTTTTCGATTTGACTGTCAACGAAGTCTTTGAGACTTACGAATTTAATTTTCCGTGTGCAGAACATGCTTCCAAGGTTTTATCGTATGCTATTATGTACTACGTTCGACTGAGAATGCGGCAACATACTCATTAGAAAAATGCACAGTTCGATAAAAAATATGCCCAACAAAATAAGATGGCAAAATGGACACAACATTAACATTATTCTCAGAAAGAGCACAAAATTGACTAACTATACTCTGCAAAAACACTAATTTCTTCACTTCTGTTGCAAAACACTTGCAAAATAAAATTGTTTGCTCATAGCGTCATCAATCCTTACTCACACCTATAATGTACGATAATCCAGGACACATGAAAAAAAATCTAGTTTTTTTAAGAACAATAAAACCTGCAATTGATGGAATGATTGAAATGATTTATTTCGCGTTGGAGCCGGGAACCTGAAAAAAAATGAAAAATGATTGGGATCATTACAATAAATACTTTCCAGGCTGGAAAACAGAAAACAAAGTTAGTAAATTATTTTCATTCATCCTACTCGAGAGTCCTTTGCTTAAAGGTCAAAAAGAGGTGTTTTTTTTTAATTTACCAACGCAAACCGTTTCGGAAACTGCAAAGTAGAGATTATTGAAAATGTTTCTTTGGACATACATTAAAATTTTTCGAAGAGGAAATAAAGGATTGCAAAAGTAGCACTGTTTCTTAAGTATTTGTTTCATTTTCAAGAAATACATCCTGCAAGTGTTTCGGTCTGGAATAGTTTCCACTTATTTTCCGGTCAATTAAAACAACGCGTAAAGCCTATTTTTTTTATAAAAGCTAAAACATGTAAAAAAGACCGAGCGCACCCCTGAAAGCAGCATTACGAAGCTCGCACCGAACCCCTCGACCAACACGAGCTCACATTGACACCTATATAAAAAACATTCATATTCATTGTACCCACTTGGATAACTATAGTCTTTTGGTTTTTTTTTCAGGTTTACGATAAAGTTACTTGTAATTGTATTTAGGTCCATCATGCATTTTTGACATTGAATATCATAATTTTTTATTTTACATCATAATTTGCCTACATCAGCCAATGGTACAGCTAGGTTAGGTTCCTATGAGTCAACAATCTATTTCCATCTCTCTCGCACAGCCTGCATCACTCTATCGCAGCGACACTCGTGGATACTAGGCGAAACGGCCGGTGCTTCAATAAAAGGACATACCCCCACCACCAGAGTTTCAAGACCTGTATGGAACCTAACCTAGCTATACAATTGGCTGGTGTAGGCAAATTATGATATTCAATGTCAAAAATGCATGATGGACCTAAATACAATTAAGGGGTTACCCCCACTTGCGATTTTGAACAAAATCGATTTTTTTTATTGCATTTTTTTGAAGTGCAGTTTTTTTTGATGCCCGGAATAGATGACTCTATGTAAGTTTACAAAAAAAAATATTTTCTTCGTGTAAACTGAAATTGAAACTTTAAACGCGTTTTTCTCAAAATGGCATTTCTGAAGTCGGTGACCAAGATTCCTCGAACACTAATGAACCGATTTTCTTGAAATTTTGCAGGCTTATTTAATACATAAAAATGTAGTCTTTAATCGTTCGATTTTTTTTTCGAAAAAAATGGCCGTTTTATAGCCAAAAAACGGCCGTTTTTTTCGTTAAAATCAAACCATTAACTTTGACTGTCCGCCATTTTGTGAAAAATGAATATTTTTTAAAATCCTTCGATTAAAGACTAGTTTGTACTTATATTTGACTAAATCCATCCGCATTTTTTTTCAGATGATCCACTTCGCCGCAATGTTGGTCACCGCAAACCGTGCATATAAAAACATTATTTCGTTGACGGCCATTTGCCACTAAACAATGTAGTATTTTTCAATAAAAAAATTACTGAAAGTTCTTCAAGATGTGTTCTTTAAGATGGTATATTGATCGATTAAAAAAGTTTTGTAGTTTTCTTTAAAAAAATCATGAAAAAGGCCTTTTTTGCGCTACAAGTGGGGGTAATGCCTTAAAAGTAACTTTATCGTAAACCTGAAAAAAAAACCAAGACTATAGTTATCCAAGTGGGTACAATGAATATGAATGTTTTTTATATAGGTGTCAATGTGAGCTCGTGTTGGTCGAGGGGTTCGGTGCAAGCTTCGTAATGCAGCTTTCAGAGGTTCTATCCCTGTGCGCTCGGTTTTTTAAAAACATGTTTTAGCTTTTATAAAAAAATAGGCTTCACGCGTTGTTTTAATTGACCGGAAAATAAGTGGCAACTATTCCAGACCGAAGTGGAATCCAGACCGAAACACTTGCAGGATGTATTTCTTGAAAATGAAACAAATACTTAAGAAACAGTGCTTCTTTTGCAATTCTTTATTTCCTCTTCGAAAAATTTTAATGCATGTCCCAAGAAACATTTTCAATAATCTCTACTTTCCATTTCCCGAAACGGTTTGCGTTGGTAAATTTTAAAAAACACCTCTTTTTCGACCTTTAAGCGAAGGACTCTCGAGTAGGATAAATGAAAATAATTCACTAACTTTGTTTGATGTTTTCCAGCCTGGAAAGTATTTATTGTAATGATCCCAATAATTTTTCATTTTTTTTTCAGATTCCCGGCTCCAACGCCTGTTTCGCCCATTCTCGATGAATATATTTCGGTTCGAAATTATTTTCGCACACAACGTGTCTCGGCTCTAATTTCCCAACTCCCGGTATCGCGGCCTCGCATTTTTTTAATTGCGCCAAGTCTCTCGGCACCCGATTCACTGAACGTTTCGATTTTTCACTCCGAGCGTCTGTTTTACACGTTGGCACAATACACCACTTAGTCATTTTTCAATATCACCGTTTTTACAAGTTTACAAGTAGAGCACGTCGCGTGTGGTCGCGTGAATCAGCGGTTATGTTTGGGTTTTGTTTACTTTTGAAATCTATTTCCGTTTCCCTCACACAGCCTGCATCACTCTATAGCAGCGATCCTCGTGGTCACGAGTTGAAACAGTCGGTGCTTCAATAAGAGGCCATCCCCCACCACTGAAATTTTGAGCGAGTTTCAAGACCAGGTCTTGCAACGAAGCTAATTTTTCGTGGTGGGGGTAGGCACGGTTATCATCTCCACTTTTCGATTCACTAGGCGCCGCTACAAGTCGCCACTAGCAAGGAAAGTGCTTTCCGCCTTACCTCTTACCGGCGAATAGGTCCAAGGTGTTTGCGTCTGTTTTTGTGGCGCGATTGTCGAAATAACCTTTATTTGCGACCATATACCACGAGGTTCTATGCGATTTACCGTCATACATTTTTTATCGTGTTTTTACGAATAAATGTCAATTTTCTTTTGGTTGTGTTTTCGAAAAAAAATGCGAAATGGTTAAACTTTGCGCGGTTGGCAATTCTAAAATGGGGTACAAAAGTTTTAAGCAAAAATGCTCCGTGTTTCGACTGCCTAGAAACGTCGAACGATACAAAAAATGGCTCGATGCTATTCTGGGACTGAAAGCGTCTCAGTATGTGTGTGAAAAACATTTTGAAGAACGATGTATTGTGAGACATTGGAGAGAAAAGGATGTAAATGGTCGTATCATCGCTTTTTATTGGCACTGCGGTCGGGAGGGAAAAGGACAGAAGAGCCATTTCTCTCTTCGTCGCACCACTACTTTCCCTTGCCGTCACGCACCAAGCGGCAGAAATCGGAATAAAAAACAGAGCCGCTAAGAGTGCGGCGGTAGTGGGGGGTACCCACTACCGCCGTTGTCAAACCTGTATGGAAGACCGTGACATCCATACAGGCAGCGCTTTAGGTGGCTGGGATGATAACTAAGCGATCACCCCGAAAAGCCGTGGCAGCGCGCCCATGAAGAATGTGCTTTCATGTAATAGGTGTTCTTTGTCCGAAGTGAACTAGTACGGTATCTCCCCGCGGCGTGGCGTCTCCACGCGCATGTAACCTCAAATAGCGCGGTGGTTGTCGGTATCTCGTTGTTTATTATGTAAACAACAGCGTTATAAGTGAATGTTGTGGCTGTTTTCACCGTTGCGAGATTCGCCGATCAAGTTAGCACCCGAGCGGTAGAAAGAGTAAAGTTCCCCTCGCAAAGATGAGCATCACGAAGAACAACGTTGGCTCGGCAATGTCGACGTCAACGACAACCATAACGGCGACGAGCAATGACGGCCTCGAGAATCTCGACATACCAGGTCAAACATTTCTCCGTGACGCTCTCACGAGCTGTACCGATCCTCTGAAAGCGATCGAGGAATTTCAATTGCAGAACGGCGTACTGTTGCCCTCGTTGCGGCCGATGTTGCCGCTCCTCGATCTTCACGGCGTGAGAAGATTGGACTTTCACGCCTCTGTACTCGAGGAATTGCGCGAAAAGCTGGTAAAGCGTATAAACGAGATCGGCGCGGAGAGAAGTGAGAAGAACGGCAGTAGCCACGACAAGAGGCTCAAGGAACTCTTGACCAAAAGCTTTCCCGCCGTTCGGGTTGCCGCGCTAAGGCCAGTCGTCATGTGCATACTGCGCAATACGCCACACATCGATGACAAGTATCTCAGAGTTTTGGTGCGGGAGAAGGAACTGTACAATAGCGCGGATACCGAAGTCAAGCGACAGATATGGAAGGACAATCAGAGTCTCTTTGGCGACGAAGTTTCACCCCTCTTCAGCAAATATATTATTGAGAAAGAGCAGGTTCTCTTCGATCACAGAAATCTGAACAGTCTTTTCTTCACACCGTCGCCCAAGGTTATTTGACGCTTCTTTCTAATCCGTTTGCTTACTACTCCCTCACTCTCGTGATAATATTCTCTATTAAGGGATCTTCTCATTTTAGATGTTAAAAAAGGGCTATTTTCATTAATTTTTTTGATAGATTTATACTATAGATGTTGATATAAAAGTTGTTACACTTAATAAATACACGTTTGAAATACATTTAAAAAAATGTTATGTATTCATGTAACCCAAACAAACTTTAAACGCATTTTTCTCTAATCAATATTTTTCGATGACTTATTGATTAAATCTTCGAAACTACTGAACCGATCCTTATGAAGTTTTAACCACATATTCTTTACAACTTTTTGCTATACAGCTATAGCGCATATCAATGATTTTTTTTAATTTTGATATTTCATATTTTTTTTGTCAAAAACTGAAGAAAAAAAACGTTTTTTTTGTTTTTTTTTTTTCGAAAAAATATCCGCCATTTTGTTTTTTTTGCATATATCAAAGATTGTATGATATGCGCTATAGCCATTAACATAATGAATCTAAAACCATTTGATTTTTTTGTTTTGGATTATCCATCTTCGAGGTTTCATCAACAGTGCAGATCTACAATTTTTTTAGGACATTTTTTTAACTACCTTTTTCGTATATAAATTGCGACTTAGATAAATAAAAATTTAAAAAAAAATGTATTTCGAAAGTGTATTTATCAAGTGTAACAACTTTCATATCAATATCTGTAATATAAACCTATCAAAAAAATCCATGAAAATAGTCTTTTTTTAGCATCTAAAGTGAGAAGACCCCTTAAAACCCATAAAGATCTGTGATAACGGAAAAAAAATACCAAACAAGTTGTCTTTCGTTCTTGTCTGAATGCACCTCGATTATCTCACATACAGGTAAGAAGACAAGGAGAAGTAGTACAAAAGCTGGCTCACATGATAGGCCACAGTGTGAAGCTCTACGACATGGTGCTCCAATTTCTGAGGACTCTGTTCCTCCGAACGAAGAATATACACTACTGCACTCTCAGAGCTGAGCTCTTGATGGCTCTACACGATCTTGAGATTCAGGACATAATCTCGGTGGATCCTTGTCACAAGTTCACCTGGTGTCTCGACGCTTGTATACGAGAGAAGAACGTGGACGTAAAAAGATCCCGGGAGTTGCAGGGTTTTCTCGACAGCATAAGGGTAAACAAGTTGGCGAATAGAACAGCAGCAAAATTTATAAAACGTAATACAAAACAAAGGGGTCGCAGTGAAGGCGTGCTCAGTGTGCGGCGATCTTACATGTTGAGTAGAGTTGGCCTGGGTTAAAAATCCCAGTATCCCGAAAACCCCAAAAAGCTCAATAGTTAATAATAAGTACTTGTTTCCTTAAAATATACGGAAAACGAGTTACGAACTTGTGCATTGCTTTCTCATTAATGGGTGCCCGAGCTTGGAGCCCAAACAGCAGGGAATTTCTCAATATTTTTTTCGCGTTAGAGTAACGAGATGACGAAATCGGGATTTTGCAGGCAATACATACTTACAAAACACCGTGTATTTTTTTTTTCATTTAAAAATATTAATAAACAATTCGAGTATAGGGATTCGAAATGAAATATGAAAAATTTAGTTTCACTATAATAACGTTTTTCGTATGATCAGGCAGCTTTTGGAAATTTTAAAAATAACGAAAACCGCAAGCTGTTGAAAAACAATCAATTTTCGACTAAAAAAACAACTAATCATTTTTTGTTAAAAAATGGATAAAGATATATTTAATTTAAGATAATATTTTGTATGCGAAATCATTGCACCACTCTTCTTTCTTTTCAATTTGAAATCATTCAGAAAAATTGAAATGCACCTAACATCTGAACATTTTCGTCGATGGCCGCTTTGTTAAATTTCTACTCTATAATACACGTATGCAAAAAATTATTCAAGAATCTGAAACTTTCATAAAGTTACAACGTGACAGTTTCATTGAAAATTCAAACACCGGGAAGTGTTCGATCGATTTTTGCAAAATTGAATCACGTTATTAGGATTATAATACTGTTTATGTGCAGAATTTAGGGAAATTAACACCGCGAAGAAATTTTGTTGTAAATTTAAACCGCTTTAAAATCTTAACAGTTTCGTCGATTTCTGCAACAAAAAAATATCAGATATACTGTTTATCGTACTCTACTTCCGTACAAAAATTTGACCGGATAACTCAAAAATAGCGAAAGTTACGGGGCAAAAAGCCATTCACCCGAAAATCCAAACTTCTTTCGAATCTACAGCGTACTACCGATTTCTACTAAACTCTCCTTAGAGCATACTTACTATGATGCACTATTGGTAAACTAAACTTTGACCAGGTATCTCAAAAGCTCTTTTAGGTCGTAGAAAAAAATCTGTATCCGAATTCCTACCAACATTTCGTTGTAGATACCATTTTTTTACTTTTCGGAACATTCCAAATATATTTTCAGTTCCGTCCGAAAAATTGACGGATTTCATTATAGTTTCGTATTAAAAAAAGTCCTTGCAAAGTTTTCTCCTGTTCTGTCTCGTGTACATTTCGATACTTGATTCTTTATTAAAATGTGATTTTGTTTTGTTTGCATACGGACAGCGAGGCCAGGAGCAAGTTCTCGGCGACCTCAGTATGACCCTGTGCGATCCTTACGCGGTGAACTTTCTGGCGAGCAGCGCGGTCAAGATAGCCCTCCATTTGATAAACGGGGAATCGATGCCGCGCGATAATCACGTTCTTATACTGCTCCTGAGGATGCTCGCGCTCGGGCTCTCGGCTTGGCAGATGATCGAGTCCCAGGATTTCAAAGAGCCCAAGCTCGACAGCCAAATCGTGACGAAGTTTTTGCCCGCTCTCATGTCCCTCATGGTCGATGATCAGATAAGACAGCTGAACAGTAAATTGCCGCCGGACGAGAGGGCGAGTGCGATCGCGATCATCGAGCACTCTGGACCGCCTCCCGACGCTTGCCAGGCGTATTCGCAGCTCTCCGGGGTCGCGGCTGTCCTCTCCATGTATTACGCCCTGCACGTGGGCGGGGTGACCGGAAGTGCGATCGGGGCGGCAGGAAGTGGCGGCATGGGCGGTGGCATGCACGGCAGCGGAGCTGGAAAAACCCGAGGGGATGCACGAGGTCTCATGCGAGTTCTCGCGACCCTACCCAATTGCCAGGCTCAGAGAGCCTTCGAGGATCCCTTCCTGCACACTCTCGTAAGAGAAAAATCCGTAAACTACATATACAGGGTGTGCCGTTTTAAGAATTACAGGCCGACATATCGGAACGCAGGCATTCTGAATTAAAAAGTTTCAAATGAGAGTTCGGTTCTAAAGGGGGAAAGACGTTGCCGCAGCAGTTCGACCTTGGGAATAACTGCCAAGGTCATTGGAATTAAAAATTTATGTTCCTGTTGCTTAGCTCGAGAGCTTTTGGCGGATCTGCATAAACTTGGGCCCAAAAAAATAGGTTGATTTTGCATGTTTTGTTCTCATAAGAGTATTGGGATGACGAGGCCGGGGTTGTACACATTATTAATACATCTTGCCAAGTTTGAGTTTGTTAAAATCGACAAATGTTAGGAAACAATGAAGTTATTTCTATTGAAGCAAAGTGCCGCTGTTGCTGCACGGACAATCGGCGTAGGTAGTTCTGGCAACTACGGTAATGTTGAATGAAAAACGTAAAAAATTACTTTTACTATAACGATAAAACTTTTGTACGACCGGACGCTTTTATGACATTAAAAAAATTACAATAATGAAAAGCTGTAAAAAAGTTCTATTCTCGATAAAAAAATAAACAGTTTCAATAATTTGTCAACAAATGGATAAGCATGTGAAAAAATCATCCGGTCATACTATAGAAAATGTTATAAATTATGCTCTGTCCGAATTTAAAGTGAATCGGACGAATAAATTCTGAGATGCGACTTGCACCGTTTCGTAAAACATAGTTTCCAGAAAAACTCAAAAAGAATCTGACCCTACACCAAAATCGTTATAAATGTGTCAATATTTCGACTTTTTGCTAAATCATTGTTACAAATGAAAGTTAATACCCTAAGGCAGGCTATGTAATGGAAAAAATCGTGTTGTCGAAATTTCACGCTTATGCAGACATCTTTAAAACACTGCAAATGTTTTATCGCCGACCGACTAAATGAACATTTTTTCTTACGAACACTTTTCATCCGCTATTCCCAAATGATTGATTCCTTTTTTTTCGTATATACACTTCATTCGCATTCTTCACAATCCTGTGTTCTCCACAGTTCTTGTACCCGGAACATTGCCAGCAGCTTCGTCAATATTTACAACTACGATGAAAATAACTATTTAATTCTGTACATAAGTAATTATAAGTCCTAAAAAGTCTCAATCGCGAAAAAGTTGATGTTCCTCGACTTAAAGAATCGAAAATCGATCGATCGTACGTAAATTATTCGAATGAACGATACCTGCGATCAATCGGTAAACATCATACAGAAATACGTACCGTAACAATAATTCCGCCATAGTCCTGACCCGACGATCGTCAAAATGACGATTAAGAAACGATCAATCCAGTTTACCTAATAGCTGACTCTCTTTCTTTCGCGCCTTCATGCTAACAGGTGTCCCTTCTCATTCTCAACATGGCGGATGAGTTCTCGAATGAGTCCTTCTGCACAGTGATTTTCGACGAGTTCTTCCTCGCCGGTCTCGGCCGCGACAACGTTACGAGGCATCTCCTAAAGCTTCTATGGTACATTTATCCGAAATTGCCACCCGCCAGGCTCCACTCCCTAGTCAAGGCTCTTCAACCGACCAGTCAGGTAATTTTCGAGATTGAACCATCGAAATCGTCTCCAATTTGTTTCCGTGAAATATCGTTTTTTCTTTCTTAATTTTCTCTCTTCTAACAGCACAACGAGGCGGTACACAGTCTTTACGAGGCTCTGAACGAGAAAATCGGCAATCGAGGCAAGGACGAGCCGTCGTCGTCTCCGCCTCAACTCGATCGGTTGGGTCTCGATTGTCCGAGCTCGCCTCTCAAGGGTGTCCCATCGGTATCCGTTCAAAACGCTATTTAAAACAAGTTCTCGCATCAATGGCTTCCACTTTTTTTCTTTTTTTTTTATATAAAAGGCAAACGGAAATACACGCGCGTTTACGTGCTATTGTACAAAAAAAATATATGCATATTCATACCCTACACGTATATACATATATACAAATGTGTAAAAAAATGTTCAACTCTGGCTTCGGCAAACAATAGTATTATGTACAAAAAAGAATCGAATTGTTGAATAGCTGTAACTTGTGTATAAAATAATGACATCGAGATTTAAACAAAATTTAAGCTGTAAAGACTAGAATCAAGATTATTCAACTGAATTTGGAAAATATTAATCAATTATCCAGTTGCTCGAGTCTGAACGTACAGAGCAAATTTCCGGTATACATCAAATTGGGGGAGGGGGCGGGGGGCAAATTATCGAATGCTACCACTTAAAAGCAACATCACTTCAGGGCCCGCCATCGATTTTGTTGAAACTCATATATGTAATAAAGCATTGAAATCTATTAGGCAGGTTTTTTTTGTCTGCAGAAAAACGGCTTAAAGGGCGGAGACTACCCCTAAAAAAGCGCGCCGAAGGGGGGTTTTGCATTTCCACCCACAAGCAGTCCACCGTTCTGAATGAAACAAAAACCAAAATTCTCCGGATGTAAAGCGATGAAAAATCCACTATAGGATAAAAAAATGAGGGGTGATACGTCTTTCTTTGAGGGGCCGTTTCCCCCCTTAAAAAGGTTTTTCCGCAGATAAAAAAGTACGTGCCTGATAGTTTTAAATGCTTTATTACATATATGAGTTTCAACAAAATCGGAGGCGGACACTCAAGTAATGATCCTTGTTAAACTTGAGTTAGACTCAAAAAATTATTTTTTATGATCTCCACTCAAGGCCTGTTTCGCTCGGATAGAAAGTATCAGGCGAGAGTCACCTCTCGAGTGCATAGGGTTAATACAATTATTCGAGAGGTAAACGTTGGATTTTTTCGACACGCGCTAATACACACACACGCGCGCGCGCGCGCACACGCACACGAACACACACACACACGAAGATTCACATTTATTTTGAGACATCGGAATAACTCAGGGACGGTGAATTAGATCGAATAATTCCGATACATGTATCGAGTAAATTCAAACGATGAGCAAAATTACAAGATAACTTCTTAAGGAGGTTGGAGCGGGCTAGTTGAGTCAAATGATGGTTTATGAATTTTTTTCACTTAGCCTAAAAAAATGCATACGAGGTACAGATTTATCCTCTAGATGCTAATGTTTCATAAAATATACAACTGAAGAGCAAACTTATGCATTTTTATATTTTTATTACGTGAGTGAAAAAAAATTTTGGGTTACTACCAATTCGAAAAAATATAACATTATCGATGATTATTATGAAAAATCCGCGTCAGTGAATATTTTATACAACTCAGAATGAAATTTTAAGTAATTTATGTCACGAGATTATTTATTATTTCGATTGATTAATATTAAGTGTTGCCGAAATACGGCAACTTTCCGGATATTGAGATTGGCAGCAATACTCCTCATTCGCCAGCCAAGATTCGTAGCCTTTTGTTAAACCTTGATGGTTCAATATTGGATCTATATTGTTTACGATGGGCAAGGTGGTTTTTATTCTAAATGTTTACAAAGGTTTAGTTTGCGTTAATCCGTTGTTAGAAACGCTTTATCTTGGTGCTAAATAGCCGAAAAAAATTACACCATCCGTAGTATGGACGTCTTGCCCATCTAACTGCACTTAAAATTACATACATTAAACTATTTTTTATCTCTGGTGTTTTGTGGTGGAAAAATTTCAGAAAGTTCGCAGACTCAGTATAGTCTAGACAATAACATAATTTTTTTTTATCTTTCATGATGGCTCACGCTCCAACCTCCTTAATTTAGTGAACGTTTCGAAAATGATATCAAGATCAACCGTCTTTTTCTTCAATTTTTCAATCTTTTTAATGTGCCCATATTTTTTTTCAAAATTTATAAAAGATGTTGAAAATGATGGCCCTCCACTTCCAAACATAAATTAATACTGAGAATAAATAATTAATTAACTTAAAAGAAAGTCTCTCTGTGGACACTGAGACAAGCATTTAGAATAACAGTGCCTGTCATGTTCTTTATCAAATTGTGACCAAATTAGTCTACATCGTTATGTACAGAATTGCTTCGTGTTTATTGAAAAAATGTCCAAAAATAATGGCCAAATTAAAAAATGTTTCGAACAAAAGTAGGCTGTTTGTTTACGTAGAATAAGATGCCGCTATAAAAATGGAGTTTTTGACGTGACAATCACATCGAAAACGTCCACGATAAAAAAAAAGTTATCTTGCCATTTTACTCCTCGTGTGAATCTACTCGATACGTGTCGCAATTTAACCGTCTCAAGATAATTGGGAGATCCTGTATGTATCTGTATTTATACGAGTATTAGATCGATTCTAACTTTAAAAAATTGACCGCTGTTAAACTTCCGGCTGGATCTCAGTTTCATCGATGTTCGGTGGGCTGGTTAGCGACGCAATCAAATTGTCGAGATAATTGGACTGCAGTTTGTAGGACATGAGGATCAAGGAAATGTGCATGTGTGCCTGTTTGCGTGAGAGCAAATATCTCGTTCTCGGATCCATTATTCCCAATCTGCGGCAACGAAGAGAGAAAAAGAGCGTAAAAAAATGTATGCGGAATTCTTTAATTTACACGCGGCATTCGCCGGGCGCGGAGTGACGGAGGTACTTACAGTTTGATGATAACAAGCGAGACGAGCGTCCATTCGGCAGTTTTGAATACTATATTCGTCGCGGACAGGGAAAACGTGCTGACCAAAGCTTTTACACCGGCGCATCTCTCGGCGGTATAGGTGTACGCAGAACAACCGTAATTTTCGTCGACCAGAGCTCGCAGCAGATCGGGCATGACTTTGTTCAATCTGTCGAGGAAGATTCGGCGCCGCTGGACGTTAGGTGCATGCAAATCTATCGGCAGAATCGTCTCGACGTCCTCGTCGTTCTTCGGGGAGCAGTCTGCGAGCCTCGAATCAGTCCGATCGAAGGCAGTCTTCCCTTGCCAAAAAGCTCGTACCTGTTCGATTCCAAGTGAATAATCAAAATATTCATCACGACCGTGAACCACCCTACTGCGATTGACTCTTTCTTGCGTTCTCTCGAAACTTTGTTTTGTGAAACGGTGTAAATCGTATCTAAAAATCTATTCGTCCGATTCACTTCAAATTTGGACGGGGGATAGTTCATAACATTTTCTAGCGTATGACCAGATGACTTTTTCTTAAATATGCTTATCCATTTATTAGAAACAAATGATGAAAGCTATTTGTTTTTGGTCAAGAATCTAACTTTTTTTTCTACAACTTGCCACTTGGTGATATTCATAATTCCAAAAAAGTATCTGGTCATACGAAAGTTTTATTATAACACTAAAAGAGTAAAAAAAAAAGGTATTCCCAATCGTCCTAGTTGCCAGAACGACCTACACCGATCGACCATGCAGCAACGGCGGCCCTTTGTTTAAATAATAATTACTTCATTGGTTATCAATATTTTTAAATAAACAAAAAACTTGGCAAGACTATGTTATTGATTGGGTGTAAAATCCCGACATCATCCCAATACTCTCGTAAGAAAGAATGATAGAAAATCGTCTTGTTTTTTGGGCTTCAAGTTTACGCAGACCCGTCAACATGGTAGACCCTCAGTGGGCGAGGATGTACCATGAAATTATCTACCTCACCTTTAATTCCAATCCTCTCGCTTCCTCGCGCAGTGCCAAAAAATCCGGTGCCGGTCTCAAATCGCCGATACCCTCGCTTGACCCTCGTTTCACTTGCAATTGAAGCTGATTCAGTTTTTTGCACAATATCGCGTATCTCTCCTCTCGTTGGACACCCTCAAGGATCTCCCGCTTCTCTTCTGTCTCCCCGTGCAAGAGACTCAATGTTCTCCCTGTTATCCACTCTCTGAAGCAATTCTCCACACGGGAGGTAAGTGCGTTAAAGCAAATCGTAGCATTCGTCGATATTTTGTCTTGTCTCCTCTCTGATCTTCTTCTCTCAGAAGATTTCCTCGCTGGCTTGGATGGATTCGGGCCTGCGATCACAGCGTCAGTTTTCGGAAGCTGCGCAGCAGGATTTCCGTTCTGCGACATTTGGGACATTGCCTCTGCGGCTTTCGGAAGCTGCGCAGCGGGATTTCCGTTCTGAAACTTTTGGGGCGTTGCCTCTGCGGCTTTCGGAAGCTGCACCGCAGAATGCTCAGCCTGGAGCTTTGACTGTATCTTCTCTGTAGCCTCTGCAGACTGGACGGCGGAATTTTCGTTTTGGGGCGTTGGCGCAATTAATTTTGCGATCTCCGCAGCAACATTTAAAGCCAACTCAGCAGAATTTTCCTTCTGTCCTGGCGTAAAATTACTTTCCTCCTCGTAACTAATCGCTCGCTCATCTTCTTCAGTGTTCTCCAGTCTTACGGAATCTCTTTCGCTCGAGTCTTTCTCCTCTCTCGTTTTGTGATTCTTCCGGTCCTTCTTAGCCTCGTCGCGCGACTCGGTTTCCGTCTCGTCCGCATCCTCCGGAAGTTTAACGCCCAGCAGATCGACTTCAACGCCCGGCGGACTGGGAAAACGCGCGTCTTTTTTTTTGGCCAACAGGCGAAACGTTAGCTTCTCCTCAGAATCCCTCAGCCACAAAGGACTCGTCTGCATCTGCTCCATGAGATATACAGCGGCTCTGTAACATCCGTAGCTGCAGTAGTTTCTTACTTTGTCGATGTCGTAAACCTTGTTCCTCAAGGTGGATATTTGATAGCGCTTGGCGACGACTTTGGTCAGAGGATTGTCGCAGAGGACGTAGCCGCACAGTTTCACTATCGATCTCTCCTCGGCTGCATCTTCCATGTGGCATTTGCTTATGGCGCCCAACTGCAATACGAGTGCGTTCAGCCGCTACGATGCATTTTTACGATACGAAAATTAGCAAGTGATGCTTTTGACTTATCTATCGGCTTACGCTGGTTAGAAGCCAATCGACGTCGACCTTCGGTTCCATCATTCTCTCCACGATCTTCAGGGCCCTCGCATCGCATTCCGCCTTCTTTTTCAGCAGCAGAGCTGTTGGAACATTCCTGAAAGACGCCCGACCTTCGTACGTTGTTCGAAATTTCACAAATATAATGGAATTAAAATAAAATGCTCGTACTTGAAAGCTTTGGACGCTTTGGCTCTCGATGTCCTGCCACTTTTAAGCCGCGTCGTCGTTGTTTCCATGCCGAATTTACGCTCGATACGGGCTCAATGTCGCGCGGATTGAGGTTAGGTTGACGGAAGGAATACGGGAACTCAACGGATGATGGAACAAGTGAAAACGATTTTTCACGTATATTTGCAGCCCATTTGAACGATAGGTGAGAGGTGAGACCGGATTTTTATTAATGACTTTTGTATACCCGTCGTCGGAAGATTGAATCGAGTGACGCCAGTGTCGAAGACTGCGCGCATCGAGTGTCGGTCAGCCCGATACTTTTTTCGTTGTAAGATTTATTGTTGTTTTTTTTTTCTTCTTATTCTCCTTTTTTCTTCTATATATGCATGATGGGTTTTAAAAAGTTTATAAAGCGCGTCTGTACCGTCTTTCGATTACCATATGAAAATGGAGGTTCTCACTCTCAAAGTTCATCCTTCGGGTGAATACAATTTTCTTCTTTCGGTTACATTCCGCCGATACAGTAGCGTAGATCAAAGTCGATCAAGACACACGTGCATCCTAGCATAGCAAGTGCATTGAATACAATAGCATAGATTCATCCTTACCTGATGCTTTACTATTCTGCCGTCATCTGGAAGAAGGCGACAACTATAAAAAAATTGTAAATGCGTTTTACTATACAGAACGATGAGAAATTTTGTACGGATTCCTACGGTACCAAAAACGCATTTTCGATTTTTTTTTGTCAATGCCGCCTTCTTCCAACTGACGGCAGTACTGCTACGACTGATATAGCTAAGGAACTTTCGGTTATCTTCTACTTATGAGGGATTACTTTCGCGGAAGACCGTATTTTCTGGGGGCATGAATTATTGGTTAAATTCTCCTGAATTTATTGGTTAAATTACAGAGGCGCTTAATAAAAATAAGTCACAAATCCATTATCATACCCAACGATAAACGGGAATAAAAAAATCGCGTTAATTTGGTAGATTTAAACATTGTACATTTTCTCTGAAGCGACGAAAATTCGTCTGCTAGTCACGTTTTCGGATTTCGATCATTAATATTTTCTTTAAACATTCGGTGACCCCTCGTTTTTATTGTCGTTACAGAATCTTCAGATTTTTTTACCCGCGTGAGCAGCATATATCAGGCATCTAGAGTTAGTGTATAAATTATTAGATAAAAATGTGGCCAGCCTATCATTCCCATAAAGCGGCGTATAAATGGAACGCAATTTTTCGATTAAAGTTCGGTAACTTGGCATGAAATTTTACCAGTATACTAGGATATATTTTTACTTCATTATAGACGAAAATTGAGAAGAGTATGTGGCTTCCGGATGGAGGCCGTGTTGAGAATCAGCGTTGTGTCGACGTTTCGCAAACGTTACAGTCTGCATCATCAGGGCTGAGAGCTCCTATACTGAAGCTCTCGTGTGTCAGGTATTCCTTATATAGTTGCAGTCATCGTTCCAGATCGTTCAACACGGCCTCCATCCGGAAGCCACATACTCTTCTCATTACATAAAGAGCCGTGAAAGCCTTAAAACTAAAATAGACGAAAATTAGTTAATTGTTAAATATTCGGGTTCGTGAAAGGAATACCTTAAGGACATGGCTCACACGTGCAGTCGGTAAAAATCCTACTGCCAAGTTCTCTGTCAGACGGATGACATTTCGAGCAAACGAAGAGAAAGACGTTGTTCGTCGTTCAACAGAGCGGAAGGTGTTTCTTTTATTTTTTCCAAAAAAATCAACCGTTTAGGACAACAATGGGAATATGTAAATCCGCTTCCCTCTCGCACTCGTGGCGGCTCGTTCGGTGTGACACATGGCTTTAAAGCGCAGTAGAAGATGTACCACGTGACACACGAGTGCGAGAGGGAAACCTAAAATTTTCGAACGGACATTTCTAAGAAATGAATAATATTGGGGGTAGAAGAAAATAGTCAAGCTCTGCGTCAGGGAATTCCCGAAAGTCTGATGCTTTGGTTTTCCTAAAAAAAACTTAATCATCTATGAGAAAGCTCGGTTCGAAAATGTGTGAGATTATGTTGACGTTCTGCATGCTCTTAAGGATTTTCAGTCGGTAAAAATCCTACAGTCAAGTTTTCTTTTAGGCGGATCACATTTCGGGGAAGCGAAGAGAAAGATGTTGTTCGACGTTTAACAGAGCGGACGTGTGTAAAAAAAATCAACCGTTTTGGTGAACACTGGGAATCTGCTAATCAGCTATCACTCTTGCATTGACGTCCGCTCGATCAGTGTGACACTGCGACTTAATGATATGTGGTAACCACTATGCCTATAAACCCAGAAAAACTTCAAACAAGAATTGTTACGATTTTTCAATATAATTTTGCATTGCAAATACACAGTGACAACTTTTTTGCTTGTGCAACATAGCTCTGTACATCGGAAATACTGGGCCAACTATTTCTTCCTCTCGCATTGGCCGTTGATCTCCGCCACAGCCAGCAGGCATAACTTTTGGTAATTGTTGAAGGAATCAGTTGACATCACACACCGTTTTCTCTTCAATAATAAAAACAAGAAATAGTCTGGCTTGCTCGAATGCGTTTATGGGAGTTGGAAAAAAATTTAACTTCAGCCCTGCTAACGTATATTTACACTCTGTAACAACAGACTTAAATGTATGCATAACATTCGATCAACAAGTCAACGGGTGTAAAATTCTCTGTAGAGTAGAAGCAAACCTAAGAACATTTTTTATTCTAACTGGACACGAATTGTCGTATAAGTTAACCACAGTAGAAATGGATTGATTTTCGTAAACCGAATCGACTTCCCATATTATATCTAACGTACCTAATCGATCAACGATTCAGTGTCCCCGGCTCAATGCGACTAGTATACAGAACAGGTTACCGCAGTTGTACACCTGTTTTCCATAGATATGCGCACTCAAGTCCACCTAATTTGATATCATTTTTTGTACATTCGAAGGAACCATCACAGTCATCTCTCCCTACAATACCAGGCCAGTTATTGAAGGCTGTCATGCTAATCAAATAGTTAACGTAATTTTTCACCATGAAAATGTTCTCTTTTATACAACGTTGTTATGTCTATTTTGCTGACAATTGAAAATCATGAGATTGCAGTTGCATGGATTTCAAATGGATGGAGGAGGTGAGAAGTGAAAGGGCATATTCGTTCCAGGCCCCGATATCACGCAGGTTAATCGATACATGTTAATTCACATGTGCAACGAAAAATATAGAAAAGTCGGTATTAACGTCGTTCAACAGGTTGCCGACGGCTGCAACAGCTGGTATGTTTCAAAATCGTTCTCCGTCATATTCGTCTAGACACTTTACACGATGATTGTATCTACACGTAAGGAGGCGCGTGTTTGACGTCGCTTCCTTTCATCGAATCTCGAGGGCGATCGAGAGGACGTTTGCGTCAGGATGCTCCGTGAACGGATATGTCCAAGATCGAGGGCGCTCGGTGTTCACTGAAAACTCTGGATAATTTTATTGAGACTGGTGTACGTTCCAACGATTAGACCCAAAAATCCGAAAGCTACAAGGGATCCGTTCTTGGCGACCATGAAAATCTTGCCATTGCGATTCGTGACCTTCCAAAATGTGCAGCAATCGATGATGGCTGGGAAGGCGAGACCCAGCGCCGACAGGCACAATGCTCCGACCAGGGAAATGAAGAGTTCCAATTTGGGAATCGCTACAGCGATGAGAACTGACACGAAAGAGAACAGATCATTGGCGTATTTGTCCGTGCATGACTGGAGGGATCGTTGATTCTAACGATAATGCATTCGAGAAACGCGAACTCACAAGTAACGACTACGATGAGGGTTCTCACGACGTATTCCCAAATGAGTCTGTGGGATTCTCGCTTGATTCTGCGACAGAGGTATTCGTTCCAGACAATGTCGACTGCGACGTAACACTGTAGAGCATGCGTCACGTAGATCGCCATAGCGAGTAAAAGTTGCACCAGCTTGGCTGGAATTTCCGTTGGTGCGAGATTAAATGTGACGCTTCCTAGGACCTCGTCTCCGTAACGTATGTAACCGAAGAATCCCATACCGACGTACAAGAATATTATGGTGCCCATTCCTGCGTTCAAAACACCACATGGTGCGTTGAAGGCTTTCGGTGTTTTCATCTCGTTCTCCAGTGGCATTATCTGTGCAGAATCGAAGGAGCAATGAAAACTTGTATACAACGAGAGAATCAAAGATTCCAGATTCGATACTCACTACGCCTATCGCTTCCATGGCGAACAAAACGGTTCCGAAGTAGAGCGGAAAATTTTCAACCTGACCAACGGCCGCTCGATTTTCGAACGACGGCGCTTCGCGGAATATGTAATAGAGGATAACGCCAAAGCCGGCGAAAGTCACGCCATTGGCAATGGTCGAGAGAGGCGCCAGGAACTTGAGATTTCTTATCCAATTGATCAGTATGAGAGGTAACAGAATTGCCAGCTGGTAGTATTTCACGTCAATTGGTGGAACCCAGTTGTCCAGACCCTAGAAAATGTATATACCAGGTGTGTAAGTATGAAACCGGAATTTGCCCATAGGTGGCGCTAGATGTCGATGCAGTTATCGACACATCACGTCAGCGGTGTCTTGTTATTGTATTGATATCCGACAAAGATTTCCAACTCACAATAACACGAGTTTCATTCAGTAGCATTAGTTTATTAGAGATAAACATGTCGAGTTTTGTGCCAACAAATTACGATTTGCCGACAGCACTACTTTTCTGTTTTCATCTGAAGAAAACCGCAGCCGAATCGCATCGAATGCTTGTGGAGGCGTTTGGTGAGCATGCTCTCGGTAAAACACAGTGTTTCGAGTGGTTCAAACGGTTCAAAAGTGGCGATTTTGACGTGAGAAACGAAGAACGCGGAAGACCACCGAAAAAGTTTGAAGACGCTGACCTGCAAGCCTTGTTGGACGAAGACGACGCTCAAACACAACAACAACTGGCGGATCAGTTAAAGGTGACCCGAGAAGCCATCTCCAGTTATTTGTATCATATCATTACAATAAACGTGTTTTTTCTGTACAAAAATTCCGGTTTCATACTTACACACCTGGTACATCGAAAAATCATCGGATACTACATTTTTGAATAAGGAAAGGTTCATGACGATGAAGAATTCGATTTTTTAAACATAATTTGCATCTTTAAAGTGTTCAGAACACGTGGGTTTGTTTGTTTGGGTTGTCAAAAACAACCATTGAATCACGATTTTTTACAACGTTAAACTTTAAATGCATTTTTTCTGGAAATAGCATTTTTCGGTGCGTGGGGCGTGTTACAGCTTCAACGAATGAACCGATTCACGTGAATCTCTGCGCAATTGAATGGACATTCAATTTCCCGGACCATAAGGAAGCGATTTTTGTTAAAAATTGATTTAGACAAATTTTTTTCGTCAGTGGATGAAAAAAAACGGACAAGAGATTGGTTTTTTTTTCAAACAGATGCCATTTTGTGAGTCAGGGGTTTAAACCAAATGTGGTTTAGTTTGATCATTTTTAACCCGTTTTTGTTTAAAATAAACTGGCAAGGCTGCGGAGTGCCCCGCGCAGATCAAAATACGCCGCGCGTGCATGCTTTTATTTGACGAGAGCCGGAGCCGCTATTCTGGATGTTTCAAAATGAATAAAATTGGAATTTAGTCTCCATTGATAGGAGAATGAAATACGTTAAAACCCATTTCCAAAAGTATTTATTTTTATCAAAAGAAAATTCCCGAATGCATGCATTTTTCATGTCTCTCGACGCTAACCTGCCCTTAAGGGATAACACCACTCTAGGAGTATGGAAAAATCGTTTTTTTTTTGCTTAAAAAATATGTTGAGTTCATAAAAACAATATGCAATGGGTCCTGTAGCGATTTCTTTTTTTCAAAGGTTCAATGATCGATTTTGCCGCTGCGCCTCGGACTTCTTTCAGGCGCCTCGTACAACTTTAAGGGGCTATACCAGTGTGACACTTTCAAAGAATCGATTTTTTTTGCCTTTTTCGACAGTTTATACTTTCAAGAATATCATTATCATTTATATTATTTATATCAATATCATTTTATCTTGCAAAAATCGATAGTTAAATCTTTAAACGCGTTTTTCTCGAAATGAGATTTTTTTAATTTGCTGACATTGTAACTCAAAGAGAAATTATCCGATTGACTTGAAATTTGAACTGAGTACTCTTGAATATATATACTTTACAATGACGTAGGATATTTTTGATTGGATGAAAATTGACGATTTGGCATCGAAAAAAACGGCCATTTTATAGGCAAGAAAGCCGACTTTTTTTTCATAACTACGCCATTTTGTTAGATTTTGATATTTTTTGAAAATCCTACGTCATTGTACAGGTTTTCCTTTCCTTCCCTTAAAGTTTAACGACATTTTTTCCTTTTTCGGTTTCAGCTACTCAATCGGCTGGAATCATGTCAGCAGTGGAGGAATTTTTTTTGGCGCCTCTGAACGCAGCGCATAAGTCGCTTGGATCTCAATATTTTTCTATGAAAAAATTATGTAATACAGGTCAAATATAGCCAAATATATTCTTAATTTTCCGAAACATTTAATTGAGTACTTTTCTTCCAAAAAATTCCCGAAATTCACCCAACTTTTCAGCGTTCACACTGGTATAGCCCCTTAAACGCGTTTTTCTCGAAACCACTTTTTTCAAACTGGGAGGACGGACTACTCGATCGATTTGAAATTTTGATAGTAGCCAATTACATTCTCTATGGGAGTACGTAGCGGTTTTTTTGTATTAAATGTAAACTTTTTTTTATAAACAATTTACTGCTTATTTTTTAGGCAAAAAATCGATTAATTTACTTCAAAGTGCGCCATTTTTCCAAAATTTGATAAAAAAGAAATCCCTACGTAGTCTCATAGCTAATGATATATAGATTATAAATTTTTATGGTTTTTTTTCCAGGTCTTATACTTTACGTGAAAACTGTCCTCACGTGAAGCTATTTGTAAAAAATGCGTCTCTCAAGATGGGCCCTGTCACCGCCATTTTGTATGAAAATTATAATACAATTTTTTGTATACTTTAGTATGTGTTAAATAAATCCTCTCAAAAGGAATCATATGCCTTTTTTCGTACTCTCAAAATAAATTGTTAAAGTTAGGCCTTATTTTGTGCCGCTAGAGTGGTGTTATCCCCTAAGAGGCTCCTCGATCGATAAAGACACGAAACCGCTCGTAGGACGAACGACTCTTTTCTCTCAATTACCAATTAGTCCAAGTGTCCGACTGTCGAATGTTCTATGTAAAAGGCCAATTGTACAGTGTCAGATTTATACTTTTCTTAAGTATAGGCCACTTGACTTTGTGCCGCCCCTCCTATCTTAATCACTTGTTTTACCTAGGCCTTTTTAGGCGCCTCTAAAATCCGCGGCCTCCTAAAGTCTGCCGCCTCTAGGCAGCTGCCTATACGGTCTAATGGTAAATCCAGGACTGAATGTATACGAAAAGTTGAAGACGGCGCGGAACGCGTTTACATGATATTAAAAATGTTTTGGAAACAATGGCAGTAAAAAAGAAGATACGTACGTATTGAAGATTTTCCGCGATGAACACAACGTAAACGCAGCATGTTCCGAGCTGGTATATGAGAAGAAAAGTATTGACGACGTGCCTGAAACAGGGCATGAAAATTGTTTTGACCGAAGCTCCGTTTCGACGCGTCGACTGCGATAGGATCGGCTCGTCAACGGTTGCCAATCACCGACTCATATCTGCAGAAACACTTACACCGAAGTACTCGCGAAGCCTCTGAATATCTGGGGCCCCTCGCTAAACGCGGCCTCAGCGGTCGCTGGATAGGTCAACGAAGGAACCCTTTTTCTTTTGCATAACTCATACTCGGCGTGTATGAGTAATCTTATACAATAAGTGCACAAGAGTCCTATGACGATGGTGCCGACGAAACCAACGGCGTATCCTGCGTTCGCGAAAGCCTGCGGCATAGCCAGGATACCGGTTCCGCAGCTTCCCTTTAGAAGGTGAAAAAACGTATCTAGATTCCTGTTGACCCGATTGCAAACAAGAAGAGACAATTATTGAGAAGATGCTGGTTTGGACGTGGACGCGGTTAACGCGCGTGCTCATCTTCAACTCACGTTGTCGGATGATCGACCTCTCTGTGCTCGTACGGATCGTACTCCGTTTCCAACTCTTTCGCCCGTCTCTTCTCCTCCTCGGCATCGAAGCTACTGGCGATCCGCGTCAGAGCGAACCTGTACGAGCATTCAAAACGTCCGTAAATTCGACCTTGAAAAAACAATAAGCTACATCCAAAACTACGGACTAGAGACGGGGAATCGAATGCTTTAGTGGAGTGAAGGTAACGCGAACTGCAAGGAACGCGCGTTTGTACGGACAGCTTGTTCAACCGTCACATTCTCACGAGCTTGGAGTCCTTCGGAACGGATATACGTATGTATTATCCATGCGAGATTTTTATCGCGCATCTCCGCAAATACTGCGTTGCTGTACGCGATGATCACCTGCTCACGTACATGTCACTGGTGTACAAACTCGTTGATGAATATTAGGTTGGTCGCAAAGTCTTGCGACACTAAAGTGCTCGGTTAAATATTTTTGCTAGCATATTATGAGCTTCTTCCGCCTAACACCACAATACATGTCGAGATCTAGTCTACACAATTAGAGAAGCTATCTGGCATTATTAAACAAAAACAAGACAAGTTCGTTTGCTTCTTGACAACGCTCGGCCCAACGTAGCTGAAATCACACAAAAACTATTTCAGAATTAGAATGGGAAGTACCACCACATCCATCATACTCCCGAGCAGAAATCTAATCAGGCTGCCTGAGGATCCATCAGGGCCGGATCAGGGATCAATAAGGCGCCCTGATCAGGCACGCCTTCTTTGAGCCAGACAGGGGCCTGAGCAGGGATCAATAAAACGCCCTGATCAGGCACGCCTGATTTGCGCCGGATAGGAGCCTTATCAGGCATTAATAAGGCGCCCTGATCAGGCACCCCTGATTTGCGCCGGACAAGCTAAAATATTGGCAATAAAATGATAAAATAGAGATTACTATTAGTTTGAAGAACAATTTAATCCATTTTTTACGATTGATTGTAATGCACAACCATACAGTCAGTCTAGAAATGCATTTTTTAAATATATACGTATTTTTATTCTCTTAAATTTTATATTTTGTAATATATTTAATGCGAAACGAAGCTCGTATTTTTTTCTGTTATCAGTGGAGAAGAGACATCACCCAGATCTTTTCTTCCGTGTCGTTGTTGCTCGTATCCAAACACACCATTTTCCGATCGACAGATACCAATGAGCATGTTTTAATTGTTTCCGTTTTTTTACTTGCCACATGTTGAACGTTGCCGACTCGCATGGATAAGTATACATAGATTTCGTAATCCGCAACAAGATAAGTTACTTGATCCGAGCCTGATGAAGCGCCTGATCAGAGCCTGATAAGGTGCCTGATCCGGACCGGAATTTGCAAAAGCGTTACATCCCTGATCAGGGCCGGACTAAATTTGCCTGACCCGGCCCGGATTTGCTATTGTGGCAGCCTGATCCGGTCCGGATTTCACCCTGAACAAATTTCTGCTCGGGCTCATCGGACTTAGCCACGTTAGATTATCATTTATTTCGGGCTTTGAAAAACTATTTACGTGATAAACGGTTTTATAATCAAACGGATCTTCAAAATACCCTTGAAGAGTTTTTCAATTCAAGATCTAAGGATTTCTGGACGGCTGGCATTCAAAGTTTACCAGAGCATTGGCCACGAATTGTAGACGATGAGGGAGGCTAAATTAAAGATTCATCATATTTTAATAAAATGTTATGTTTATTTAGAATAAGTGTCGTTCTTGTCGCAAGACTTTCTTACCAACCTAATATTTAAGTGTTTGCAACATGAAGAAACGAGTTATTTCGAGGATTCGCAGCTTTACCTGTCTTCTTTCGGCTTATTCGGTGGTGATCCTGAACGGCTTTTCGAGTCTACGGCCTCCTGAAACATATTCAATTATTTTGAAGCGTACGTCCACGACAGGATTCTCGTAATCGAGTACACGAAATGGTAATATACCTTTGGAATCTATTATATGGGAAAACGGATTTAGTAATAATTACGAATTACGCTTCATACAGGGCGTGCGTGTCATGGCCATTGAATCAATTATTGACGGACAGTTACGCCTGCTCGAGTCGCGCTTTCGTACGTCAGTGCAATGTTTAACGATTTTACGCGCAAACTAACTGTGTATAGCAGAATTATCGCACAAGCCGTAACTGAATAAGTTGAGAATGATCGACTCGTGCGGCCATCTTCGCTACTGCTACACACTTTTGTAGTTTACGCTTTATAGGGGAATGTTAAAATCCCAAAAATGGATTCCCAAACAGTTGCTTGAAAACGTGGTCAATTAATTTAGTATCTGCTCCACGTGCTCTGCAGCACAATCTAAAGTAATCAATACAAATAGCGTTATGTACCTTTTTTTAAACCCACGCTGTACCTTTTTTTTAACCCTCCCTCGTCACCTGGGCTCAAAACGACCCCACCTTCAACGTTAGCGCAAAATTAGTATACGTTGTTGGCGGCGAAGATGACTAGCCTTCCAACGAACGGCGGTTTCAAGTCCCCTTTGTAAGCGGGGACTAGGGCTGGAAGAATCGCAGCAGCAATTGCTGTGTGGCAGTCAAAGGGAAAAGATGGTGCGTGAGCTGGGTGCATTCGACCCCTTGTGTGACCAGCGAGTAACTTTTTTGTAAACATTTGTCTTTTTTTTTCTTTGTATGGGATTGCTTCATATAATGTAAGAATGACCGTGAGAATCGTAACTTTTTTTTCCATCATGTTTATATATCTATTACTCCGAAATATCTGTATTATTTATATTTATTACGCCGCAATTGCTATTATATAAAATTAGTGTTAAAAAAATTATAAAAACACCTTGTGTTTGCGCTGTTTTTTCTATAAATATCGGAATAAGTATAATATATATATGATTTCCCCAATATTTGTATTCAGGTGGCATACAATTTACGGAATCGCACGTTCCGCGAAGCTCTGCAGAACGACGATGAGCGTCGAGAAGATTTCTGCACTGAAACTTCGGACGAGGAAAACGACCATGCGGCTTATGCAAACGACAGCATGATTGCACAACAAAGCAACAATGCTCAATGTGTCACCGCCCAATGTGCGCAAGACAGAATGTTTTTGTCTGTTGAGTGTGGGGGACTGAAATATTTACAATTTATGATATTCAACCATTTTTTCAACCAGAATTTATAATAAAATGCTCATTTTTCTTAATTGTTGTTCTTTTCTTTACTACAAAACAGATCCACTTCAGACATGAGAATAAATATTTTTTTTGGAACACCCACTATGAAGCTATTTTTTTCACTCAAACTATCACATATTAAGAGTATGACAATAACATTTTATGGAAAAACATTGAAATTTGCGAGGGATACAATTCTTTAACCCTTTGAAGCATACATTTTTTTACGTGCACGTTTTTTTGCGCTTTCGTTATTGATGACACCCGATACGTGAAAAATAACAATTTAATAGGTATGTTTCAGTAGTTATTGAAGTCCTAGGATCCTTGAAATGCATTTACAACCGCCACATTTAATTAAAAAACACTTTTGAATCGTCAACATCTGAATTGAATTAGGTGTAACACCAGTGTTACACTATGCCTCAAGGGGTTAAGGACTTACATAACTGTAAACGTCTTAAATTAGTGATTAGTGATTTTTCGCGATTTTTTTGGGTGGAAGGACAATTAAGAGGATGATAATATTCAAGGATTTTAGTAGTCATATCTTCAAGTGAATTCAAAAAATTATATTAAACAACTATACAGAATGGTGACACTGGACCCATTCTCGCCAGGCATGTTGAAGGAAAAAAATAAAAAATCTATTAATTTACATGAGTATAGCTAGAGAAATACAATTCAATTTTCGACAGAAAAAAAAGGACAATCATGCATTTGTTAATACCTAATGTTACAATTAACTCATGGAAAATTCTGTACGTGTTGCTCTTCGGAATGTTGTTTTGAAGAGGTGCTCAAGATTTGGAGTGAAAAGAACGAAATTGTTGGAGTTATGCTGCATGCCGTTTTGAAAAATTGTGTAGATGGTTCAAAGCATCGCTTAAGCCAATTAAAAAAATCATTTTTTTTTAATTCTACACTTTTGGAAAAATCGTTTGTTTGGCTTCAAAAATACTTTGGGGTCATTAAATCAATATGCTCATGAGCATATTGATTTAATGACCCCAAAGTATTTTTGAATAATTTTTTTAAAGGTTCATTTATCGATTTTGCCGCAGCGCCTCGGGCTTCTTTCAGGCGTCTCGGACTATTTTAACCCTTTAACGGCCACGCCTATTTCTGGATGGCTCAAAATCATTTCCTCTGGTAGTATAGCTAAAAAAGGGTTAAATATGAATGTCCAACCATAATTTTATCGATAAGGGTCTGGGAAGTAGTATTTTCGGACTGTAGCAAATTTGCTATTAACATTTTCATCCGCTCGGTTTCTAATTCAATAAAAAATCTTCAAAGCCTAGTTCGTCCAGTTAAGCTTCCTTTGCACAATTCTATCAAAAAATATTTCAAGAATGTCCCTTTACTTACTTTTTTGGACAAAAAACGGGCAGCAAATCGAGTGCTGGGGCAAGCATCGTAAATTTTCACAACCTTGTTGCTATATTAACATAATTTATGTGTTTACGTTTGAATTTCAAGCTGTTCCGGCATTTGTAACTGCATCTAGCATAGATTGATGGAACTGTGAAGTAGCTTGTCCGCTATAGCGTCCTTACGCTTTTACCGACGGGGTCAAAGTGAATTGGGAACTCGGAAGACGGTTTACTCGAATACTTTTGCATGGATCGATTTGAAAATGTTATATTAGCTTCACAATTACATTCTCTATGGGAGTACGTAGTCGTTTTTTGATGAAATGTAAACTTTTTTTATAAACAATTTACTGCTTATTTTTTTAGCAAAAAATCGATTTATTCATTTCAAAGTGTGCAATTTTTTCAATATTTGGTTTAAAAAATCCTTACGTAGTCCCATAGCAGATAATATATAGATTATAATTTTTTTTGGTTTTTGTTCCAGGTCTTTTACTTTACGAGAAAACCGTCCTCCCGTGAAGCTATTTGAAAAAAAACACGTTTTTTAAGATGGGCTCTGTCGCTCCCATTTTGTGTGAAAATTATAATACATTTTTTTAATACTTCAACATGTGTTAAATAAACCATCTCAAAAGAAATCCTATTCCTACTACATACTCCCAGAATAAATTGTCAAAGTTAGGTCTTATTTTCTGCCTCTAGAGTGGTGTTATCCCTTAAGTGAGACAGGGCTTTTTTTACAAATTGACACCTTGCCGATTTTTTCTACCATTATAATATTCGATTTGAAATAAAATACCGTGAGCCCACATTTCAGAATGTCAAAACGACCAACCTGCATTTTTAAGAGTCATTCGGAGCGATACGCTAAACGCGAAGCCATTTGAATACGGTTGCTGTCATTGCGACCCCGTGTGACCAGCGTGTTGAAGCTAGGTGTGGCCGGAGAGGGTTAAATTTGTTTTTTATACACTCTAGTCGAACTTGTCTCATTCCCTAAGCAAATTTACCATTCGCCGACAATATCAGGAATCCCGTGAACATGTATTCATATACGTAATGAGTCGCGATGTTTTATGTGTCACGTTCCATCGAGTAATTCGAACAAAGACCGGTTATTGTATCGAGAGATACCGCAGCATCCGGACGTCAATTGAAAAATTATTGAAGCGTCGAAGCCTCAGCTGCGTGCTCTATGAATATTACTCAATTTTAGACAACCAATATTGATAGAGATTTCTCGATCGTTTGCTCTTGTAATGGTTAATTTTAATAGCATCGATATCAAAGGCGGTGACCGACTTTTCTTTTTTTCACTTTTCTGATTCGGCGAGTGTTTGTGAGTGTTTAAAGAAATTCGCAGTAAACTTTTAGGCGCATCGTCAGTAGTGAGGAGCGTACGATTTTGAAGGAGGAATAAAAAGATGGTCGAAAGAAAAGATTTGCTGCAGTTTCTATCTTCATGCATCTATATTTTTTACCGCGTGGATAAAGTTACTCAAAATCAACGGTAGATAAAAAGTAGGTACACTGAATTCCTGTTGTACCGATTCTCGCATTCAGTCCCCGATCTGGGGGAGGGGGGGGCAAACCGGGGTAGGGGAGACCGGGGCAAAATGGTATAGCGGGGCATAATGGGACCGGGGCAAAATGGGACTGGGGCAAAATGGGTTTGGGGCAAAATGGGCCGGAGAAAATCAGGCTCCTCAGAAAGAGGCGGTTGGGGCAAAACGGGATCGGGGCAAAATGGGACAGTGGAATAATTCGATGCAGAAACGAAAGAAATGCAGGGGTAAAGAACGAGGGGTAATAAATGAGTGAAAATAGGTTTTATTGAATGTTACACGATATTTGGGTCACACTCTACTTACGATACTATAATTTAACGGTGGCAATGTTTAATTTTTATTGCTTGTTTAACTAAGCTAATTTTTATCGGCACAATTGTCGCAAACGTACTCCATTAAGTTATCGTCAGCATGGGCACATGAATAGTGGGCCCATTTGTTATTAAAGTTTGGTAAACAATTACTTTTGATTCTGCGGTCAGAACTGTACCAAACTTGACGTAAGTTGTTATTTGAGCCTTCTTATTCGATTGGTACAATTTCTTTGTCGTTATTAATTATTTAAATAATCAAGTAATTTTTATAATCTGACGCGTGCAATTTATGGTTTTTTTTGTTTTTATCTTTCTTTGTTTTTTTTTTAATTTATTTTCTGTCAACTGCACGTTACTGATACTGATTTTCAAGCCATTGATGAAAATCTAACTCTTGTCAATTTTTACGTAAATTGTTTTATGAAACTAGGACCGCCGCTCCCCATGAAATCGACGGATATGTGTCGACAAATATATCGGTCAGTCCGTATTATCTGCGTATATATGGACTGAAACAAACCACAAGCACCATTTAGATTAGATTATGTTTCAACAGCTCTTTCATAGAGCCGAAGCATGAATTTTCCTGTCATCCCATTTTCCCCCAAATTCAGCGGGCTGCGACACTTCATTTTTGTGTGTCCCATTTTGCCCCGATTCCATTTTGCCCCAATTTGATATTCCACTCCTCTCTGTCCCATTTTGCCCCTATCCCATTTTGCCCCAAATCAAGCACCAAGAAACTTCATTTTTTGCTATCCCATTATGCCCCGATCCCATTATGCCCCAGTGCCGTTTTGCCCCGGTACCGTTTTGCCCCGCTATACCATTTTGCCCCGGTCTCCCCTATCTGGCCCGGGCGGCAATTTAAGGGGGCGCCAAATGCCTGTGTTTGAAAAAAAAAACTTGTTTCACTAAAGCACTTAGCATTCAGGGCGCTTTAGTGAGTTTCAATCGCCTCGTGATCCTAGCCATAAAAAATAAAGGTGCTTATGACACGAACTATGATGAGGTATTTCTTTAGGCGTCTTTTGAAAAACTGCTTATGTTATAGCTCAACAAGTTATTGATCGATCGGGCTGAAATTTTGGCAGGTCTCACTATAAGATTATTGGAAGGATATACCTAAAATTTCAAGGTTATCGCGTAAATAAATTACTTCTTTCGGGGTAAAAATTGTCTAGAAAATGGTCAAAAATATGAAAATGTAATTACAAAGCCTACTTGATTTTTTATTTTATACTTTTTAAAATATTTTTATAGGTTTATCCTTCTAATAATGTTGTAGTGAGAAACCTCCTAAAATTTCAGCAAGATCGATCAAAAACTTTTTGAGCTATAACATGAGCAGTTTTTTAAAAGACGCCTAAAGGAATACCTCATTACGCCACTATTTTGTTTTGTTGAAAAAAGAAAAATAATTCAACACTCGAAAGTTGTAATAAGATAATGTAAATTTTTTTAAACGATGCACTCAGAAAAAAGATTTATTAAGGACAAAGAATTTTGTCTCCCGGCGAATAAGTTTTCTTATTCGTATGTCGGCCTACTACGATTGTATTAACAGCTAAGAACATTTTTTATTTAACTTTATGTTTAAGATTTACTAAGAATTTTTCTTAACATCTAATACGATATATAAGTTAGAAGAAATAGGTCTTTTATGTCCGACAAATAGAGTTTTTCTTAACATCTAATAGGATTCTTCATAATCCCCCAGCTGGTTTTCTTCGAGGAATTGTGTCATTTCGTCCGTCATTATTTTTTCACTTGATCGTTTTTTTCTCACTTAATATTCTTACTTACACTCAAATCATTCCTCACTGTCGAGTTTCTCACTTCCGAAACGCAACACTGACACTTGTGCCAAAAGCATTGGCATAGGAAGAAGCTACATGGTAAGCGTATGCGTGAGCTACATCTGACGAGCGGCCTGCTGTCGGGCCCGTCGCGTTGAAGGGCAAAGTGCGCATGCGCGCATTAGTATCATAGTCGCGAAATAAGAGGTTTTCGTGATTGGAAAGTAGTATTTATTTGATTTGAGGAAATATTTATTCAAATTTTCTATTTTAAATATGGCTTTTAATTGATGTGAAAAATCGGCACGTAAAGAAACATATTTAGTGACGCCGAATAAATTCTGTGGTTACAATCACATAAAAATTGTCTCCATACGAGTAAACGTTTATTAATTTCTAAGAAATTATGTTCTAATGTGCCAATTTATTGAAACATAATAAATCTTTTTTCTGAGTGTGCGATTAATATATCATCTTACAAAAATTTATGAAGAATGACTGATATTCGGGCGTCTAAAGAGATTTCCCCCCTTAATCTTAAATGCTGGAGGGGAGGGGCGCCAATGTCTAGGTTTTGCCCCGGCTCAGAAAAATTGTAGATCCAGGGCTGCTCGTATTTCGGGGTCGAATCGGGTCGACCGTATCTGTAAGAAAAAAATCTTCGTAGCTGTGTACACGGTGGGCAATCATCCGACCGTATATTATTGAGTAGTTGCGTTATCGCGTGGACGTTCGACAATTTTTTTACGCGCATTCCCGATACCGCACCTGAATACGAATCGAGTATCGGATAAGTTATCGCTTGTTTTTGTGCTCGACGGCGATCAGATTTCATGTTATCCACGTAGATAAGGATCATTTTTAACAAATTCTTTCATCAATTGATTTCGGACACTTACGGAAAATTACTACTGAACTCGAATTTCAAGTCGAATGATTGTCGGACTTGTATTACCGATTGATGAAGTATTCGAGATACTACGGGTGCGCATTCTGCACACCCGGTTAGACTTGGATTCGATTCTTGAAACAGTGCTATTCCATAGCCTGCTGCGGGATAATTAATTCCCTCGGTATTGCGCCTCTTTATGTCTTTTGACGGAACGCCTTACTTTAAAAGGAAAACGTCAAACGCATAAGAAAAATACCGGTTATCCGCGTTTCGGCTGAATATCGGTGACCCGTGACTATGAAGTCGCATCGAGAGGATTTCTTTTATCTTCATTTTTCGAGCACTCTTATCCTCCATGCCCTCATATTCATCGTTTACCTGAAAATATAATTGTTATACCAAACGAGAAAAGCAAGACGCGCGCAAGCGGCTACATGTCCGTGCCACCATCGCTCTTATCTCCCTTACTTGTCTTTGTCGTACAATCGACGATCATAAATTTTTTTATGAAATTTCTTATCATTTTAGATTACATATACATATATTAAACAAAAAGAATAGCGGAAAACTTCGGAACGGATAGGATCTTGAAATATGAAAAAAAAAACACTCTACATTGGTTTCCGTGAATATTGATCTCTTAGATGGTCATAACTCGGATGTAATAGAACGAGTTAGGTTTGAGCAGTGTCTTTCGAAGACGATCTTTTCTGGCTCGTTAGCTGGTGTTTTTTTCCAGTGTTCTCCGAGACGGCTGAAATCTCGGAAAAACGACAAGACACATCTTTCACTCTGTAAAAGGACGAACACCGTCTATCTCTTGGTTTCTCCGCAATGTAATCCGTCTGGCAGAAATCTTGGTCGTGGGATTTTTACCGACCAGTCCGGAAGTCGTCGGTCAACGTTGACCCAACATCTTTCAGCTTGATTTTCATTTCGCGTATGGTGGGATTTCGAATCTGCTATCCTCTGCTGCTCGGTCGAAATATTAAAATGACGTGGGATTCGCTTTAAATTTTGACTCAAAGGTTCTGGCTATCGACGGAATCCGTGCTGGATTTATACTTTTCTTAAGGGATCATCACAGTGTAAAATTTTCAAAAAATCGATTTTTTGCGCATAGTATACATCCGATAGTATACACGGTTATAAACGTTCTGTCCAATTTTCAGAGCGAAATTCGCATTATTTCGGTCGCTACAGCCTTTCTTAGAAAAAGTGATTGAAGCGTGAGATCCCGAACTCCGAACTTTGAACGCGTTTTTCTCGGAATGGTGTTTTTTAAAACGGTGGCCATCTCCAAAGAAGAGTTTTCAAGCTATCCATTTGAAATTTTAACAGCACATTCTTCACGTCATTCCTTATGTTGCTATGGAAGCTTTTTTTTGTTGAAATATTCCTAGTCTTTTACGAAAAACTGTCGAAAAAAAGCTAAATCTGATACTCTTTTTTTCAAACCGCCGCCATTTTTTCAAATTTGATTTAAAAAAAACCTCCATAGGAAATCAGCGGCTTTTCTACAGATTAATAATCATTTTGAAATTTTAGTTTCAGATAAAATTTGCGACCGGAATCCTGACCAACATGGGACACCATTTTTTTCCACGCAATTTTCCGCAAATAAAAAGAATGTTAAAAAGTAAATAAAGAAATAAAAAAAATCATTTTGTAATCTTTATCGGTGCTTCAATTAGTGAAAAAATTAGACCGAATAGCTTATCCTATCCATCCAAAAAAATCTCGAAAATGGGTTATTTTTCGGGCAGTCACACTGTGATGATCGCTTAAGTATAGGCCACTTGACTGTGTGCCAACCCACCTATCTTAATCACTTGTATTTACCTAGGCCTTTTTAGGTGCTTCTAAAATCTGCCGCTCCCTGAAGTCTGCCGCCTGTAGGCAGCTGCCTATGCGGCCTATTGGCAAATCCAGGACTGGACGGAATTAAGAATTCCATATATACGATTGGTACCGAACGACAACGACGTTAAAGAGGATGATTGCACGGATTACTCGAGTCAACACCGAGTGAAGTACGATGGGTAACGAAACGATCAGGCGCTTGCCGCCTTGCATCCATAACCCAATGACGATAATATCGTAAATCGGATCCCTCGGATGTAAGAATGGGATTTGCGGACGACCCAGCGTAAGTTTCCAAGTTGTATTCTTTTACTACTTTATAGTATAGCTAAGTTCATAACTTGTATAATCAAGAAAAATCTGTAATAAATGTTTTCAACCGTCTCGTTCTCGAAAGTGTTGCTCCGTTCTTGCGACTTGCCGGAGAATTGATAAAACACCGAATTGTGTTATCGTATTGGATAATTGAGGTCGAGGTGTTGTGAAACAGGTAAATACGTGGTTATATCCAGTTACGAATCATGAGACTTTTACCATCTGTACCCAGCAACAATCGCAATTGGAAATGCCTTTCGGAATTCTCACTTATGTAACATCACGAAATATCATTTTTGGCTCAATCCACGGGAACATCATTTTCGTACGTATGATGCAGACCATGTCCGATCATCCCTACCGAGCGGAAATTAAGGTAGCCGTCGGGGTTTCCAGTGAACTGCCAGTTTTGCACTTTGCATAAATTTATTAGCAAATCATCGTAACTTGACCTGATTACCAGAATGATTGGCTTTTCCGCTGCTTTACTACCGACCGGCCGCTATATATATATATATATATATATATGTGTGTGTGTGTGTGTGTGTGTTTTTCGATAGAGAGGTTTCACAAACGTAAACGATTCAAGGATCTCGCGAGTTAAGAAACTATTCCGTTACATTCGAAGGACGATCGTATAGAGTTCGTTGATGGAAAAGAGTGGGTTCGTAACCACGATCCGATGGAACTTTCCATTCATGTTGGGCGAGGTGTGGTTTTCCACCAGTTAGAATATACCCAATAATAAATAGTGCGTCAGGCCGTAAAATTTTATGAAATACGAATTGAAAATTCTATTTAAAACGTGTTCCACAAGGTGAATTGGGAAAGATTTGATCAATGGTGCTACAAATAAAGAAAACTACTGCCATTTTCGTCAATGATCTTAAGTATAAAACTCATTTTTTATTTTCTCGATCCAGCTCGAAGGTAAGTTATATCGAAAATTTAAAATTGTATTTTTGTATTGTGTGATTTATATGTATGTATGTACGTGTGTATGTATGTATGCGTATATGTATGCACGTACACTAGTGGAATTAATTCTGGACACTTTTCATAGAGATTAGCTTCTTTTGACATTTACGTAGAAAATGTAAATTCTGCTGCGCCGAAATCATACTGTAATGTTTCTATTTCAATCTATAATGTTTGTTCTAATGATCAATAAATGCGAAATTTTAGAAAATTTGAAAAGAGTCTAGAATTAATTCCACTAGTGTACATACATGCATGCACATACACATACATACACACACACACACATACGTACATGCATACATTTTACAGAGGTTTAACGAACACCTTTATTCGTATTTCATTTTTGACTTTATTGAACAATAGTGGGTTCTAAAACGAATGTAACGGGAAAGATCTACCATTATAGCTCAAAAAACACGGAAGTTATCGGACTTATTTTTCAAATATCACGAGACACCAAGGAAATCCGTATTCGAACCAAGAACTCGAACAAATACTGGACGGCAGACTTTCCGAAGGTGCGTGACAATTATTTTTTAAACGTGCCAATATAATTATAAATCGGATAAATGAAATTACCGCACGCTGATGCTCGCTTACCGGCTGGTTTGAGCAAGCTTATGGGTGCATGCAAGATTCCCGTTCATTAGCCTTACTTATTAGAGAGATAAGTGCTTGTACGCCGGTGCAGACGAACATGAGAGTGATCTTATAAGCATTCCATTTTGTCACCGACAGATACAGAATCCACTGATTCTTTGACGACGTCTTTTGCTCGATCTTATTGTTTCGAGTTATTGTTCGAGCAAATGAAAACCACAAGGTCCTATTCAGAATTATGAACGTTACTGCGGCATCCAATAAGTGGATCGACGGAATATTTCCCTAAAATATTTCCATCGATTTTCCCCTTAGAAACATCTTATGTGGGTAAATCTTTTTGTTTCAACTTCATCTCCACGGTTAATTGTGTACAAGTGAAATGTGACACCGTGTATGTATCCTATGTAGGCAATGATCGCTATCTAATCGACTGTCCGGTAAAGTGTACAAAGATCCAGCAGTATCTCCGATCAGCCTTGCTGTATACATACGAAGATCGTACGATTTCCAGATTGATCGAGTTTGAGCTGCTATATAGCTACTGCGAGCTCTGCTTGGGTGCTCGCGGCCTAATCCGAAAGACACGCCCGCTCCACTGGCTACAGCTAATGGCGAATAATTTCGATGCAACGCGAAAGAACGAGCCATTCGAGAAGCGCTTCGGGCTAGTCTATCAATGCACACGCGTCTACGTGCAATCGTACGCAAGTCCATGTGTGACTATAAACATTCCTTGATTTTTCCTACTTGGCACATCGAATACCGTTGCCGAGCGGAATAAAAACGTATAAATTTATGGATGAACGTTCGAGGTACTGTTTAAAATGCAGCAAAAAATTGAGCTCTCGTACCAAGTTTTCCTTCAATGTAAAACGCATGTTTTTAAACAATTTTTCGACGGTCTATCGATGGTTCTTTGTCCCTTTTTCACTTTCCGGGTGATGAGAATTTTTCGTAGGTTATTGACATTTCGCAGATATCACTGAAAAAATGTCCAATAAAAGTGTATTGAAACAAAATTTTCTCGCAACTGCGGTTGCAGGAGAATTCTCACTCTCGAATCGTACGGTCTGGCGTAATGGCTAGGAAATTGCGGATCTCGTAATTGTCGGTTACACCGCACCTTTAGCGCGGTTTCAACTTGTTCGTAATTCAGCAATTTATGACGCATCGCTTTCAGAAAAAAGCTCCAATGTTCTATTTTTGTTGTATAGTTAACCGCTATTTCGTTGCTTTTCAGATCGTTCAAATATTCGGATGAAAAGGTTACAGACTCCAGAGAAAATAACTGGAGCCTAAAGAAGGTGCAATACTTTGGTTAAGCGAAATATAGGTTTTCACAAACGGAATAAACTGTAAATGTATTTGTCTTATTTGAGCCACGATAGTCGTTTCCGACACGGAAGATGAAGGATTTTCCTTCTCTTCGACCTTGGACGAAGGGAGCATTTGAATAATGGATAACGCGATCCTGAACGATCTCGGAAAGCCAACGCGTACCACGGGCCCATGAATTCGCTATGGATGACGCTGACGCGCTTATGCTGCACGATAATATACCGTTTTGCTCGGAGAGGCGAAGGTCACCTCGCGGGCACCTTGAAATATCGAAGGTACCTTGAACCGACCGAGACTCGCGGTGCACAACGCGATGCGCCCCACTTGTCAAGAAGGCAGGATGACTACTACTTTAAGGGGTTTGGCCAATTAAACATTTTGGAACACTAGAAAACAAATGTTGGCTTAAAATGTTCCCAACGGTCTTAAAAATGGTATATCAAAATATTAGGTGCGGTCAAAATCTCTAAGTACCCCAAACAGCGATAATCTGTACCTGAAGGTGGACGCGCAGCGCGTCAAGCTTTCCGAACAATCGCTGCCTGCAGCTGCGAAAGAGGCACGGATCAGCTTTAGAGCACTCGGTAAGAAAATAGAGGAGCAGGATCGATGTGGAAGGCCAATTGTACGATGCAGACAGAATTATAGAAGAATTTTCTATGATTTTATAATACTGAAAACTGGTTTATTTTTCTCGGAAGCACGTTCTTTGAAGTGGGTGAGTACATACGCGAAGCGATTTTCACCAATCGATTTGAAAATTTTACTGTACATTCAAAACTATATTCTCTACAGAAAAACGTAGGATTCTGTGGCTAGATTGCATAGTTTTTACTGTCATAAACAATTATCTGATGATTTTTCGTAAAATGTTTAACCTTTTTTTTTGTAAAATGTGCAATTTTTATGCAAATCAATATATAGAACAAATCCTATGAACTTCTGTAGCTGTTCTTATATATAATCGAAAAAAGTTGGAGTTTTGTTCCAGGTCGATAATGCGATGAGCATTATCGACCTGGGAAGCATTATCGTCAGGGAAGAAATGCCTTGCAGCCGCCATTTTATTGTTAATCACTACGAACAAATTATTTCGTATAGTTCATTAGTAATATTATAAAGATCTGTGTACAGTATTTCGATTAGTTTTATTATTTTGCTAAAAAATTCCCCAAATATGTCTTTTTTGTGCTCTAGAGTGGCCTAACTTCTTAATGTGTTTCTCACAACGAGGATACAACTAAGGAGATAACATCACCTGGAAACCTCATAATCAGAAATGTCAAAAAATTGCATAGATCGATTCTGGTTACTCGAATCTACTGTGTCGAGTAGCTAAATTTCTCTCGATATTTGGATACACAAGTAACGACAAGCAACGACATACAATAAATACATTTGTTGCGAGTATCGCAATTTTCTTCGTCGCTGGATGCTTTTGTGTCGAATATTGAAATTTCGTTCCTCGATTTATTCGTAGCAAGTAACAAAATAAGTTTTGATTTTCGATACGAAATTATCGAGTGACAAAGAAAGAATTTTAATATCAGCTGAAAAATCCATCGTGTATCAGTAGCCGCTCGATATTTGTCTATCGAACTGTATCGGCCGGAATTTGATTAGTCGACTTTAGTCGGATTTGATTAGAACATCTCTACTGTCAGTATGCGATCGTAAAATTTCCGTTTATCCCAAATGGAACTAGAGTGCAATGATTATCTTCCCGAAAGACAGAACAAAAACATAATAATCGATTAAAAAATTAAGGATCGCCGCGCGATCTTCACTTCTTTTGGCCTCGCAAATCTATCTTGTACACGTTGCGCATGCGTTAGAACATTGGGTCGCGCTAATGATGTATCATAATGATAACAATATGGACCTTCGGGTGGTAGAAGAGTAGGCAGCAATGTATGTACCTTAGCAGGTGACTTGCGAAGCACGTACCGCCTACGTGTCTCTTATTCGTCTAAGGTCATTTCCATTCGCGGTGAATTGAGTACCACACTTAACTTTCTTACGACACGTTACTGGACCGACACGTTCCAGCGTTCGCTCTCATACGCGTCTCGTCCAAATCACGTTAATAATCCTTTCGAGTCGAGTGATGTCAGTGATACGAATTAGCGAATAGTACCCTTAACAAAATTAATTTCCCTAAAGACTTCCTGTGCGAGGCAACTGACTGGCCGGCTGGAGCCTCGCCCAGCCGTTGCTTACGAATCTTGGCGAATGACGAGGACTGATCGCAAAGGGCCGTGTTGAGGGATCAAAGGACTCAGGATCGTTGCAATTTTTCCAGACACCAATAAAGGGTTGCCTCGTCTTCTCCGGTCGAAATACAGATGTTTACAGTCCGTATACGAGGATTCGAATGTTTTTGCACTTTGTGTTATGACGAAAAAGCATCGTTGATTCGCAAGCAGGGGCGTTAGGTTTGAGGGGTTAGGCTACTGTGAAAATGACAAACACTCGTTCGTCGCTTGGAGCAATTTAAACTTAAGAGGAAGGTCCAACGTATGGTGCAGGATTCGCAGATTGAAGGTAAACTTGTGATTACGACGATAGAACTGCTGGTCAAACTTTAGTGCTCAAAATGTTCATCAATCAAAGCATTTTTCTCGTAACTATGTTTTTTTAAAAGGGTTTACACGATTTCTCGACATCTAATTAGCGGATTGACTTGAAATTTAGTACACTTATTCAGTGTAATAGCAGTTTAGTCTTGAGCGAAGTTTTTCTGCTTAACATTTTTTAAAGTTATTAACAATAATCTTGTCATGTTTCTTCGAAAACCCAAAAATTTGGTTTTGCTGATGGTAACACGATAACAAAAAAGCTCAGTCAAGTCTGAGCCAATATTATCTATTTCAAGAAAAAAAAACTCGTTTTTTTGTTTCAGTTCAACCAGGTGACCAAATCAAGTACACCTTTGAGTCCCTCGGGTTCAAAGGTCCTTCACGAGATTTTTCATAACTTCTTCAATTATGAATATATTTTAATGAAATATTCCTTCAAAATTCATTTTTTCAAACAACCCTGATTTTCGTCTTGTCACGGTAGCACACTCCCTTAATTTCGAAATGGCCATCCGGTGTACGAAGACCAAGCGTGGGTGTTTTCATAATCCATATCGTGACCTCGACTCAGAGATAAGCCCAAGCCATTGTTCGATCATGAGAACATCGAGATCGTTAGCATCGTTGACAAATTGCGCGAGCATTCAAAATAGTTGAACACTTAACCACTTTGGTGAAATTACTGACGTTTCCGGTTCCATGGGGCGAACGGGTTTGGTCCCCGCGCGACTGCCCACCCGAAGGGCTGAGAGAAAATCAACGGATTTGAGTATCTTCCCGTATCTCATATCTTCCGTAGCGTTGAGATCCGAACGAGCTACACCTACGGACATCTCCGTGCGTTTCGAAATTGCGAAACAGAGTAAGGGTAAGGCGATCTAGGGTCAACGGCGGGCCAAACTCCAGACGAAATATGAATCTCCGGAGAGCCGCGCGATTACGAGGACGCGCGTGATATTATACGAAACAATATTACAGTATGAGTCGACGTTCACCCGCTGAATAATAATGCGTAGGTATACAAGTGCCGCGACCTTGGTAAATCGTGTGCCCAGGTTTCTTTCACACGCGGTCGGGCGTCGTTGCAATTCCCATATTCCATCGTACATCTATAAAATAAAAAGTAAATTCTCAAGCTACGCGCTCGTTCTTGATGCCTGACTTCTGTTGTACACCTGTAAAATTTTTTCTTCTTCAATATTCCGAATAAAGTCGTATAATTTTTGAGAAATGAGACATTTTTCGATAACTCGACACATTTTCCGTTGATTTACGAGAGGGTGCGACAGAAACCTTGTCTTTGCGGTCGGTGGGAACGTTCGCAATGACTTAACGAGGCGCATCGATTGTCGTCGAATCGTGTATTATTTGCCGAGAAAATATTTAATTCCCCGGATGCATACACGAGAGATGACGGTACGATCGCGTTCCTCGATAAAAGGAAAGAAAACAAAAAAGAAACGATGCTACGACACACGGTTCTCCACCGTCTCGGTAAACCACCTCGACATTCCTGCTGTATCGATACCTTTGAATCAACAGAGCCGATCGGCGACAGCAGGACGGAGTGGCTGTGACGAACGACGTCTGTGGAATTTTTTTTCGTTACACGCCCGCGGTATACCCGTCTAGATCGTTAATCGCGAATGCTCGTGAAAATTAGAATGACTCGTGCCTTCTCGGAAAACAAGAGATAAATAAATGCATCTACTTATCAATGCGATTATTAACACACGTTAAGTGTAAATCAATAGGCCGTAATGCTCTCGTCGTTCGTACCCGCTTGTTTTTATTTTCGTTGCCCTCGTCAAGACGTGCATCAGTCATCGTCAACAAGGATCGTCTTTGGATCACCGACCAACGCCGCAGGCGTTCGATTTCCTACGGCGTTTGCTCGAAAACTTTATGTCGGCAAAAGAGAAACGGTTGTCGCAATTTACGTTTGCAATCACATTGTTTTTGCGTGAAATCCACCCGTTGGAATATAAATAATATCCCGAACTCGATAGCCATGTTTCGATTCCTTCATACGTGTCTCTGATAGCTGTAGGAAAACTACTGGTCGCTCGTGCTCCTCGAGTAGACCGAGCTGGTCACGCGTCTCATCTCCGTGTCTCGTATCGCTTCGGCATTCGATAATTCAACACTTTTTCTGTGAAATTACAAGGAGCGCTCGGCGGAGCGATCATTGACGCTTATATCTACAACGATATACGAAATACTGCTTTCGCGCAACTACTTCGGCGACGTTTCACACCATTGTGGTTAGTCCTTGAAAAACAACACGCCGAATCCGGTCGCTTTCAATCCGTTCAACGTTTAAGGGGTTAGGCTATTTATAATTTTAAAAAATCAATAGTCGCTTGGGGCAATCCAAATTGAAGAGAAAGGTCCAACGTATGGTGCAGGAATCGCAGATTGAAGGTAAACTTATGATTACAACGATAAAACTGTTAGTAAAACATTCAATGAGTTTTTCTCGAAACTATGTTTTTCAAAACGGTGTACACGATTTCTCGATATCTAATGAACGGATTGACTTCAAATTTGGTACACTTATTCAGTGTAACAGTAGTTTAGTCTTGACCGGCGGTTTTCTTCGTACCATTTTTTTCATTAGTTATTAACAATTATTTCATATTTCCACGAAAAATCGAAAAAATTCAAACCTTTATTTTTGATGATTGAAACCCGATAAAAAAAGCTCGATCAAGTCTTGCCCAATATTATCTGTTACAAGAAGAAAAAAAACGAGTTTTTTTTGTTTCAGGTCATCCTCATTAACGCTAACGTGATATTTCCGAGAAAAATCGAAAAACATTGTATAGATTTTTCTTTTGATGATTGAAACACGATAACAAAAAAGCTCGGTCAAGTCTCAGCCAATATTATCTGTTTTAAGAAATAGACTCGTTCTTTTTTGTTCCAGATCATCCTCATAAACAATAATGTTATCTTCCTAAAAAGATCGAAAAATATTCAAACCTTTTTTGACCATTGAAACACGATAACAAAAAATGTCGGTCAAGCCTTGGCCAATATTATCTGTTTCAAGAAAAGACTCGTTTTTTGTTTGTTTCAAATCAACCTGGTGGCCAAAATCAAGTATACCGTTGAGCCCCTGACGTTCAAAGGCCCTTCACGATATTGTTTATAATTTCCTTCATTATTCATATATTAAAATGAAATTTGGTACAGAACGTTGTTCATGTACCTACATACAAATAAATGTGCAAACGATTTGTTAAAAATCTTACTTTTCCCTTCAAAATGATTTTTTTCAATAACCCTGACTTTCGGTTCCCACAGTAGCCTAATTCCTTAACGTTAGCGAAATAATTGAAAACCAACGGCGAACGGACTGAACGATGTGGCACTTGCTGCGGGATTAAGAGAATTTGGCAATTGTCAATGCGCTGCTGCTGGCAAATTCGGCGACAGGAGCGGTGAAAAAAACGTATGTTTGTGTAAGTAACGCGGATTGTAGGAGCGCTGCGCGACCGTCTCATGGCATAAGCATTCTTAAATACATCGGCAATTGTATTGGTGTAAGAGGAAAAACTTACCGTACTGGCCGTAAATCCCAAATTATCGTGCGACATCCTGCGTGCACTTTAGTTACCGCGAATACCGGCCTACTGTCTTCATATGCTTCACACGTGTCGTGGAAAAAAAATGACAGAGAAAGAGATATTCGTAAAGCGCGCGTTCTGCTGTGTGATCGTATTGGAAACTTAAAAAGCGGGAAATAACAAATAAACGTTACGAAGTTTGCATTATTCGCGGAAGCGTCGATCGTGTCCCATTGTGCGGTGACAGGTACGGTAGTCGCAAGCCAACTGATCCGAAGAACTGCGAAGTATTATTTATATAGCAGCACCTCGTGAAACCTGCGAGCCTGCTACAATTGTATACATCGACGACGCCTCCTCGGTCCGGTTCAATTATCTTTTCGTTCAACTCTTTACCGACCACACAATACATTCTGCGTACCTTCTTTATCAGATAAATGATGCACACGATAACAAAATAAACGCTCGGGAGAAAGGAGCAGCGGTCTATTAAATTTTCCATAACTTTTTTTTACCGTAAAACCTTAAACTCTTCCTCTCAGATGGGCGGTATATATGTACTGTATTCGTTTGAATTTTCCGGAATGACGAAGCTCTCGAATGTGTTACATCCGATACGATGTCCTACGAATTAAATTGCCGGTTGATTTGCCATAACCATTTCTCTCAAAACTTGTATGGTCTTTTTGCAACGACGCAAGAACATGACAATGATTTATTTAAGGGTTGAGGCTACTGTGAGGCCCCGAAAATCAGGGTTATTTAAAAAAAATTGATTCTGAAAGAATAAGATAATTGAAAAATAGTTTGGACATTTATTTGTACGTGCATTAACTTTCATAAAAAAGTATTAATAGTTAAACAAGTTATAAACTATCTCGTGAAGGACCTTTGAACCCAAGGGGCTCAATGGTTTACTTGATTATAGCCACCCGGATGATCTGAAACGAAAAAAAAACGAGTTTTTTTCTTCTTAAAACACACAATATAAGCTAAGACTTAAACTAGCTTGTTTTGTTGTGAAAAATGACTTTATTATTGTTAATAACTAATTAAATAAAATATTAAGAAAAACGTCGATCAAGATTAAAGTACTGTTACACTGAACAAGTGTACCGAATTTCAAGGCGATCCGTTCAGTAGATGTCGACCAATCGTGTACACCGTTTTCAAGAACATAGTTTCGAGAAAAACGCGTTTAAAGTTTTGTTAACACTACTATCGTTGAAATCACAGTTTACCTTGAATTTGCGACTCCTGCACCATGTGTTGGACCTTCCTCTTCAATTTGAGTTGCCTCGGGCGACGATCGGTCGTTCGTCATTTTCACGGTAGTCTAACCCCTTAAACCTATTAATAATTCGCTTCTGCTTGTGTGTAACGTTTCTAAGAATGATTTGCCCGATTCTTTTGACCATCTTTCCCGCACTCGTATACCACGTGATACATACGCTTAACTTGTCCTTAAAAGCAAGGTGACGGCGGAGATAAGGCAATGCCGTGCGTCCGGTGCGAATAAACGGTGCGCACGCCAAGCAACTTTGAATAGGGGCGGAGCAATACCTACCGATTGCCCATCTCGAGACATTGCGTCGCATTGACGGTAAAAAAAATTTTCAATTTGTGATACGCGCTTGCAAGTACACTCGGCAATAGAGCTATTTAAAAAAGTTTTCAATTGAAGTACATATGTATAGTACAAGCCCAATGGGGGAGGTGAGCCAAACATTTTCACGGCACTCCGTGCTTTGATCCGTGAGCATCAAAATTACTCGTGCACTGATATCCGGAAACACAGTGTTTTTTTTTTACGTAACAGTGATTGCTCGTAAAATTATAATTACCACGTAGCTACGCTCAACGCGGCCTCGCAAACTCGTTTTCATTTATATGTCGATAAGAACTTGGAAGGGGCGATTGCGGAAAATCGGGTTTCACGCTTTTATCTGAATAGAATCAACGCTAGCTATCGGCCGATAAACTTTTCAGCTTACATCGCGTTTTTATTTATTATTTTTCTTCGGGAGTTGAATCACAATTATGGAAGAAGGGAGAATACATAATTAGCTATCTACTCTCGTGGTAGTACAATAAAAGTGGTAAAAAAAAAATATGTCCCTAAGTTCGAAACGAGTTCTTTTAAAAATTCATTCCGACCGGTCTGTTACCTTTCGTTTCTCGATATCAAGAGTTCTCGTGCACATGATAAACGAGCGCTGTATGCAACGTTGGCGATACATTAACAATAACATGAAACAATGACACACAAATTCAAGGAAGTCCAACCATAATGACGCGTATTAAATATTTTTTTGCATGGGCGTTTCATCTCTTTCGCATTAGCTTATTCAGGCTGTTCGTTGAATGATATGGATGCCGCTGTCGGTGATTACCGGTAATGAGAGATCGCCAACTTTTAATGCAAATGCAGCCTCCTCGAAGGGTTTTTGCATAGCGCCACGACCAAAGGGCCCAAGGTCTCCACCCCGTTTGGCTGAACTGCAGTCACTGTATTTTGCTGCAAGGTCCGCGAATGTTGCCTTTCCAGATACAATCTGTTCTCTGTAAGCTACATTCGTAAGGATGAAATATTAGTGTGCCATCGGCATGGTAAATGCGACTTTTATACCAAGATGCGACTTACATTTGACCAGATCTAGTGCTTCTTCCTTTGTTCGGGTAATATTGTCTTCTCGCCAGGAGGAAGGGCGCCTGGAGCCGGCATGCTTGACGAGCAGATGGCAGCACTGAACTTCGTCAGGTCCGTCCTGTTTGACGCTCCCCAATGGATTAGCTGGCTTATCCGGCACGTCCCACTGACTTTCTTTCGTATACACGTTTAGGTAATAATGCTGACCTGTTCCGGGCGAAAGCAACGGTTTAGAAAAGAATCGGAATCTCTGACTGCTGCTAATTTTGCAAACATGAACAAAGCAGAAAACTCTGAGACCACACGTTGAAAAAACTGCACAGTATTTTAAATTTTCTGAATTCGATATTTTTTTGTTAAAAATGGATTTCGTGTGTTCAAGAATTAAAATAGAGGTATCGAATATTCATTGGTACATGAGAATTCGCCAGCGATACGTATATGGAGATAGGACTCGAACGTCTATTCTATGTTGTTGAGGAATAATAAACTATTTATATTGTGCCGAAAAATTCGAATTTCTGACATTGACGGTTTTATTTATTCACTAGTTGCAATGTAACGGGACAACGTGAGCTACATTCAGATTAAAATTCAACAGTAATATTTCGTTGTTTATCTGTAAAAAGTGTTGCATATTTTATTGATTAGAGAAAATGAAACAATGCCGTTCCGACGAATCACGCGTCAACTATGAATTTGTGGAATATCGGAAGAAAAGCACGAGATTGGGTTTGCCGGTGTGTCAAATGAACAATCAACTGATTTAATCGGCCTACATAAATTAGACCCACCGATAGATCTGCTCAGACGTTTCTCCCACCCCGATGGTAATTCTTCGTCCGCCATTATTATAAACTTTATACTGATAATTCGGATTGTACGTGCACAAGTATTTTATCGAAATATCCTTTTGGACTCTGGACATGAAGGATACAGGAAGGAACCCCAACTCATATGGGTAGCAAATAATATTGAGTGGTTGCAGAATCGAGGAAAATACATTTGCCACCGGCGTCGCCACCGTTGTTGAGATTAACGGTATGAAGTAAGCTACGTTCGAAAGCGAAAACACGAAGATTAGATACGGAGTCTAAACTCAGTACTTCAACGGGCCCCCAAAATTGCGAATACCAAAGGTGACGCTGCGTTATTTCGGAGCAAATATACCATATACTTTTCGTATGTATTTGAAACACGGCTTTACAACAGGCCTTGAAACGATGGTAGTGGGGGTACGCCCGCTTAGTGTTCAAGGTCCGGAAATTCCGATTTACGCCACAAGATTTGTTCATAATATTGCGGTGTCGTGTGCGTCAGAGAAGGAATATAACAATCTCGTCAGCTGAACACTCGGACTAAACACGAACACGACGGATTACGAAAAAATGACCACTAAGTACTTTCCTTTCACAGCAATACACGAACACGTTTTTAACTATAAAGTTTTAGTTATGTTAAGTTATAGGTTACGGTTAACAATTATGGACGCGGCAGGGTAAGGAGCCCGGGGAAGTACATCCCGCGACAGTAGCGCCTTGGACACTAAGTGGCCCCACCCCAATCACCGTCGTTTCAAGACTACGAACATGGAGACTGGAGTAGAGGAGCCCGAACGCAATGCTGGCGAAATGGTTGTGAAAGTGATGAACGATCCGCGGATTGTACCCGCCTGGCTGCGCCACCACTGCGGGCTCCGTCCGCGTAGTGAATTTGAATCGTCGATCCGCAATTTGTCGTATATTTGTTTCTTATTAGCGCAGCTTGTAATACTGAAGAGTAATATTGATACGCTTTTATTTAAATTATGAAATGATAATATTTTAGTAGTTTTTTTACTTGGAGGAGATCTATACTGTAAATGTTTTATTTTTATACGGTAACATGTACGATTAAACAGCCATAATGTGAATATTGCATATTGGATTTCCAAGAAAAATATTTTTTTTGTCGCTACAAAAAGAAATAATAGAATATATAATTTACATCAAACCTCAAACCAACCAACAAACCAAACCGAATCTAAACCCCAGGCGGGGCTACAACTTGAATATTAGAAAACTACATATTCTAGTGATGGAAGGGACATGCGGGGTAAGTGCAATATCTACCCATGGCGAAGCTAAAAACAAAAAATAAATCCAATTAAATATTATAGGTAATACATTATAACGAAATGGGAGCGAGGGGTATTTATGTTAAAGGATTTGCATATTTAACCTAAAAAACTTTTTTTTGTCCAAGCATCATGCATTACATTTTTGCTGTATCAAAGAAATCTCTAACAACATTAAAATTAATGGCAATTATAATTAAATTCGGCGACGATAGCATGAAATAAAAAAAATACAAACGATTTGACAAAATGAATCAACATGTGGTTGCACATGCCGATGTCAATATTTTCGCTAATTCGCGAATTAATTGCATAAACATAATATTAAGGTTCAGCCCTAGTGCAAATTTTTTGTCTTAATAAAAAAATTGAACATTTTTAGTCAAATACTCGGTAAACTCATCTAGATTTAATGAAAAAAATTATCTTGTCCAGATTAAAATTGGCATAAGTTATACTGCGTGCCGCAGAGCACCTTAAGTTCAACATGCCTCGGAAGAATTTGCTGCAGTGTTGCCATTTTGTAATATTTTCCCATAACATTTTTTTGCAATATACTTCAATATATGCTTAATAATTACCCCAAGTATTATTTGTCTAAAACACTTAGTGGCAGGCCGTTACAGTGGTGTTACCCCTTAAGGAAAATAATGTTTGCAAAAATTGCGGAAATTCATTATTTCATCTATAACTTCTCTCCGAATATCTCCGCAGCCGTTCACTCAATAGGAAAAAGATAAAGTTCCGGAAAAATAATAATAAGTTTTTTTTTCGAAAATCTCATTTTTTTTCATTTTTAAATTTTCTCCGAATATCTCCTCAGCCGTTCACTCAGGTCATAGGAAAAAGGGAGATTTCCGGAAAAAAATAATAATAATAAGTTTTTTTTACGAAAATCTCAAATATGACTAAAATAATAGAAATTATGCAAAATTTGGAGAAAAATTTGCACTAGGGAGTTCTTACCTTTATTGGATGATCTTTTTCTGTTTTGATTTTATAAATACTTTTAATACCGAAATATCGCTCAACGATGCGTAACAGCGTAAACTGTATGTAACTGACATATATGTAATACTCACATATACAGGGTGAGGCACTAACTGTTGCCACCTTGAGTATCTCTGTAATTATCGACGTCACAAAAAAATATTTGAAACAAAAGTTGTACCGTACGAAAGGGGTCATCAAATGCGACCATTTTTTTTTATCTCAGTGGAGGCGCTGTCGCACAGTAAAGGTCACCTCCACTTTTTCAAATGGGACAGTACATTTTTTTTAACTATCTTGTAGAGCATCGAAAAGTGCATAAAAAACATTTAGGGGTCAAAGTCGTTCAAGGTCATTTAAGATCAAAAAGTGACATGTACTTTATTTTTATGTGAAATTACCTTTATTCACAGTAGATGTTCAAAGTGATTGCCATTCATCGTTCACGAATCATGGAAATATTAACTTGCATAACATGCATTTGTGGTCAACTGAAAATCCACGTTGGCTGCGGCAAGTTGCACACCAAAGACCGTGGTCGGTTAATGTATGGTGTGGGATTATTGGGGATAGAATCATAGGCCCTTATTTCGTTGAAGGGAATCTTAATGGTAGAAAGTACAGCACATTCCTTTAAGAAACATTAGGTCCGTTATTGGAAGAAATACCTTTGGAAACAAGAAACAGAATGTGGTATCAACACGATGGGTACCCGGCACATTTTTCGCTGATAGCTAGAAATGAATTGCAAAAGAGATTTCCAAATCGTTGGATTGGACGCGGAGGAGCTGTATCGTGGCCGGCTCGCTCGCCAGACTTGACGCCTCTGGACTTTTTCTTGTGGGGACACTTGAAAGATCTTGTTTATAAAGAACGTCCAACTACGCCGGATGATATGCGTGAGAGAATTCTTCGAGCCTGTGATTCGATAAGTGCCGTAGTGATAGGAAATTCTGCACAATCCGTGATAAGGAGATTGCAATACTGCATTGATTCCAATGGCAATCACTTTGAACATCTACTGTGAATGAAGGTAATTTTACATAAAAATAAAGTTCATGCCACTTTTTGATCTTAAATGACCTTGAACGACTTTGACCCCTAAATGTTTTTATGCACTTTTCGATGCTCTACAAGATAGTTAAAAAAAAATGTACTGTCCCATTTGAAAAAGTGGAGGTGACCTTTACTGTGCGACAGCGCCTCCACTGAGATAAAAAAAATGGTCGCATTTGATGACCCCTTTCGTACGGTACAACTTTTGTTTCAAACATTTTTTTGTGACGTCGATAATTACAGAGATACTCAAGGTGGCAACAGTTAGTGCCTCACCCTGTATAGTAACTGACAGTAACATGTCACTGTTGTATGTCACAAACATTGCTAAGCCGGTCCTCACGCACCCATCCTATCCGCCTATCGTATCCACGACCTATCGTATCCCGTACCAGGCGCTAGTATCGCTTGCGGATATTTTTCGAACTACAAGATCTTTCATCACTTTCACCAAGGAGACTAGAGAGAAGGAGTCGACACTCCCGCTTCAAATAGTTCTTTCAATCGGTCGCAGAGGTGTAATGCTCAGTTCCGCCGCAAGCGTCGCTAATGTTCCCCAGAGCCCATAATATATAGTAATACAAAACTCCATAAGGTGAAACTGACCGTGTTATGGCGGCAAAATTGTTTGCGCCTGTCAAACACAAATATATCTGTCGTGTACAACAGCACAGCAGCTATCGAACTATGTGTATAATAATGGAGATGACTCCTGGCGAGTCAATGAGATAAAGGGTAAAAGTAAACACTCTAGGTAGGAATTATAAAACAAATTTCAACTATTGATGGCAGTAAATTACAAAATGTATTTTTTCCATGTTATTTTTGTTCAAGTTCTTTTGGCATTGGACGAGTTCTTTGATTGGTTGAAACTGCTTCAATTCGCTCGTACCTTACCTGTACGAATGCAAAAGACAACAAATTAAAACTACCGAGGCTCGAACTCAGGACCTTCAATACAGTAATCTAGCGTTCTAGCAACTTCGCCACACAATCGTTTACCAATTAATAAATACAATCTTTTCATATTTAAGTGATTGGCGCGCTTGAGGTTCAAATAGGCTTCACGGCTTGTTCGGTTGGTTCATCGCTTAATTTAATTCATATTTAGCTTCATTTTTAAACGTAACTAGCAAATAACGAGTTTTCATGGGTATACATATAATAAGCACGTGTTGAAAAGACAACCCCAGCATGTAGAGCCAACATTCCCGCATTCGCCCGGTTCCTTGCATGTACATGTTATAATTATTATTATTTTACAGGAATACAGAGTAACGCGCATCCGAATAACAAATACATTACGAAATACATTACGGTTGGTTTATCGCTTTATTCGCGTTTCATTATAATTAGCTATATTTTTAAACATAACAGGCAAATCATAAGTTTCCAAAATAAAATAACTCGTGTTGTACTTATTATATAATTATTATATCTGATGTGCTCATTATATAATAAGCCCATGTGAATAAAACAAAACGAGTTGTTTCATTAATACTATTTATATTTTATTTCTTATATATATGTACACAATATTATTATATATTATATTGGAAGGAATCCCCACTTGGGTGTATTATCGTTCGGGTGTGCGAGAGAGAACGCACCATGACTGTTCCAAGTGAGTACGAGAGAGATACACGATCACCCCAGTTTTGTGATTGGTCATTGAGGCGGAGCTCGGATCTTATGTAGTTTTTTATTACTATATATTATGTGCTCCGGGGAACACTAGCGACGCCTGCGGCGGCACTGAGCACTACATCTCTGCGACCGATTAAAAGAACTTCGTACATGCAGGCTAGGATAGGGAGTTTGGACTCCTTTACTCTAGTCTCCTTGCGCGGATCGTTCATCACTTTCACATCCATTTCGCCAGCATTGCGTTCGGGCTCCTCTACTCTAGTCTCCATGGTCCATGGATTGGTGTAGCTGCCGAAGGCGCGGTCGGGAAACTTCGACGGCGCTCGGCTCTTTCCAAAGATGTCCGAGCGTCGCTCGCTCACGGACACGCGCTACTATGATTGTGCGATGGGCGCGCAAGAGACTAGAGAGGGGACAACTTTTGCGCGCGATCTGGCTGCACTGGCTCCATTCAGTAAATGGCTGCAAAGAAGAAATATTTTACCACGTTTTATATTAACTCGCTTTCTTGTCTGTCTGCTTGTCTGTTCGGTACAAATTTTTCAATCGATTTTAAAGTAACTTCCGGATGAACTAGACCACGGAGACTAGATACAGGTGCCTAAACTCCAATGGGGAAACCAGAGATTAATGGGGAGATGCACAACGCGGCCCTTTTCGGCGTGCCTCGAAAATGGCGCTAAATCGCGGCGGCGAGTTCGGGAGTATGATTTCGTGATCATCGCCTCTGTCGAGGTTGCAGATTCCCTTGTAGCCGCGCGAGTCCGTGATCACCGCTCAAGTTGGTATCGCAGCAGCGTGAACACGAATGGGTAGCTCGGTGGGGGAAAAGTCTATGCCCCTCGCTCGCTCGACAGGCAAACGGAGCGAGGTTTTCCGTCCGATCGAGCTTGACATATATGTGTGGCCGTACTGCGGATTGGAATATGCATTAAATGAATTTCAAAGTGAAAAACATGTATCGAGATCATTGTTTTCTCTCGATTGCCCGTTTATGCCGAAAATGCGGGTTAAAAAAATTAACGACGAACCGCGTTGAAAAATAAAACGCCGAAACGACCGTGAAAGGTTCAAAAAGAAATCTTGAGCCTTTGCCGCGATCGTTTCGGCATTTTTTTTCAACAGTAAACATTATGGAAAAGGGTGTATCATAAATGTTTCTTTATCTGCAATGAGCGTCGTGGCTGAGTTGTAGCGTGACGGATTACGATGCTGAAGGTCCGGGTTCAATCCTCGGTGAATGAACTTTTTTTTCTTCATTTTATATTCAGAAAATTTCTAACTTACTCTCGCTTTATCTATTCTCGCCTGTCTAGGCATTATTTTTTATATTTAATTCATATATGTATAACAAAAAAAAATGTTGCTACGGGCATCGAAGCCGCGCCGTCCGTACTCAGAGCTCGGACGCAGTGCAGCCAGATCGCGCGTAAAAGTTACCCCCTCTCTAGTTTCTTACGCGCCCATCACACCATCGTAGTAGCGTGTGTCCGTGAGCGAGCGATGCTCGGACATCTTCGGAAAGAGCCGAGCAAGGCGAAGCGTCCCGACCGCGCCTTCGGCTGCTACACCAACACATGGACGCTGAGCAGCACGTTCATGTGCGGCCAAGCCGAAACGAAGGCTTCGAGGGAAAAAGCAATCTGAGCACGACTCGCGCGTGACGTCACCCGACGGCACGCGCGAGGCCTTTAGATGATTTCAATGCTAAGTTAGTTCTTGATTCTCTGCGTTATTAATGTATACAAAAAGATGTATTGCGCACTCAGGTCGCTTATTTTTTTAGTTTATACGTTAATTTAAACATAATAATATATCTAAATTACAACTTATTTATCTTATATAAAATTGTTTACGCTTTACTCACACCCATCCTTATGCCAAATAAATTATAATTCATAAAAGTAAGCGGAAATATATTTATATTCGTATTATTATATTAATTCTCATACTTTCATCAAGCGATAAAGCATTAACCCCAAAAACAAGCCAATCATCCATCCGGCCGCGAATTGTAAGTACCGCGCATATTCTACAAGCGATGAGATGGTCCCGTTGGTAGCGTTCCTGGCTTTCTGATTTATTTTTTTCCTGGAAATTTCTCCTTTTCCTATGACCTGAGTGAACGGCTGCGGAGATATTCGCAGAACAGTTAAAGATGAAAAGAAATGAGATTTTCGTTAAAAAACTTTTTATTATTATTATTTTTTTCGGAAATTTCTTTTTTTTCCTATTACCTGAGTGAACGGCTGCGGAGATATTCGGAGAAAATTTAAAGATGAAAAAAAATGAGATTTTCGTAAAAAAAACTTGATATTATTTTTTTTCCGAAACTTTTTCTTTTTCCTATTGAGTTTGTTTGGGTTTGTTTGGAGTTTGAGTCATACAAACACAGATTTAAACAATCTTGAACATTCACATCTCCGAAATAGAAAGACGTGAGTATCTAATATTGGTAATACCATCTATAGCAAAAAGCCAGATATCGAGGATACAAACTTCGAAAGTTTTGATCTCAGATAGGCAAACGACCGATGGTCCATAATAGCGAACACCGAAATAGCGAACATCAAAGAAGTGGACCAGTTGCTTCCTAATTTTCTGCCGATTTTCGCTAACACGTACGAGATTCTTTTAAAGTCTTTAAGAGGGGATATACATTTACAATGATCAAAAAATCAATTTCTTTTCTTTAAGGGATAACACCATTCTAGGAATTTGGAAAAATCGTTTTCTTTTGGCTTCAAAAATACTTTGGGGTCATAAAAACAATATGCAGTTGGTCCTGCAGCGATTTTTTTTAAGGTTGGATAAGTGTGTACAGTAGAACCTCGATTATCCGAACCTCGATCATCCGAACCCTCAATTATCCGAACGATGACTTAGTTTATCCGGAAGCTCAATTATCCGAACGTTGGCGCGAAAGATACATGGTTGCTCGCTGCCACCACCGTGAGCAACAATAAGCAACCCAACGCAACTTCTCCTTCTCAAACAGCTGCGAGACTTAGACGCTCAAAAACGCGTTGCAGCCGTTCGTCAATTAAAAATGGACGATTTTATTTAAAAAAAATATTTTAAAAGGCACTCGACTTTTTTCAGGTGCTTAAAACACACACACACACACACACACACACACATATATAAATATACAGGGTGGGCGGAACATTGACGTCCAAAAATAAAATTTAGGTCCCTTGTATCCTGGGGTATCCGAATAACCCCCATGTATATCCCGCGACTTTTCATAGTTTTCGAGTTACGAATTTTCGACCTGACCAATTAAAAAAAAATCTAAAAAAAAGTAGAAGACTGTCGAGATTTTTTTTGCAACTGAATCTTCATGAGTAGTACTTTTATGCATAAAATAATCAGCTTCGTAACTGTGATGAAAGTTATTAAAATGTTGGTGTAAAGTGAAAAATTTATGTTCGGTAAATTATGACTTAAATTTTCAACTTTAAATTAAACATCTAAACAGGTTTAAATTAAATTAAACATCTAAACATCTAAACGCTTTATCTGCAATGAGCGTCGTGGCTGAATCATCAATTCAGCCACGACGCTCATTGCAGATAAAGAAACATTTATGATACACCCTTTTCCATAATGTTTACTGTTGAAAAAAAATGCCGAAACGATCGCGGCAAAGGCTCAAGATTTCTTTTTGAACCTTTCACGGTCGTTTCGGCGTTTTATTTTTCAACGCGGTTCGTCGTTAATTTTTTTAACCCGCATTTTCGGCATAAACGGGCAACCGAGAGAAAACAATGATCTCGATACATGTTTTTCACTTTGAAATTCATTTAATGCATATTCCAATCCGCAGTACGGCCACACATATATGTCGAGCTCGATCGGACGGAAAACCTCGCTCCGTTCGCCTGTCGAGCGAGCGAGGGGCAGAGACTTTTCCCCCACCGAGCTACCCATTCGTGTTCACGCTGCTGCGATACCAACTTGAGCGGTGATCACGGACTCGCGCGGCTACAAGGGAATCTGCAACCTCGACAGAGGCGATGATCACGAAATCATACTCCCGAACTCGCCGCCGCGATTTAGCGCCATTTTCGAGGCACGCCGAAAAGGACCGCGTTGTGCATCTCCCCACTAATCTCTGGGGAAACGATAAAAAAAAGCTTGCCCAAAAATGAAGGCAAAAGGGATGGCGCTGCGATCGCGCGAAGGATTGCGGTGCTAGCTTCATTCGTCACAGACCGAACGAATACCGTTTTGAACCGCGGAAGTATCCGCATCACGACCGAATCGTCAAGCTCTCGAATCTATTTACCGATCAATTTAACAAAACCAAAACAAAACAAAAAACAAAAACAGAACATATAAATAGAAAAAAAATTAATAAAAAAATAAATAAAAATCATAATAACAATAATAGTAATAAAATGGTAAAATATGTGGTAAAGGTAAAAATATAATAAATATAATATAATCGTGGTAAAATATAATAAAATGTAATAATAAAAATCAACCACTAGTTTGGAAGCGGGACCCCCGCGCGGATCATCGGGCCGATTGAGTTTTCACACGAGGAAGCAAGCACCGAAGTTTTCAAACAACAACCCGCCGGCCACCTACGGACTCAGGGCATCGCGAACATCTCGACACGCAACGGAAAAAAGGTAAGGTTAGCAAATTTAATTTCCATCTATTCTACGACACACAAACAGACAGATACTTAGCTAATTCTCCTTTTGCTGCATGTTGCTCTGCGCTTTGTTTTTCGCCATCTCCTTTGGCTTTTGCTTCGGTTTGTCCTCGGTTTGACCTCTGAAAAAGCATCGATTAGTGATTGAATCAGAAGCAGAGGTATTCTTACTGTGCATAGCCCCGCATCCCTTTGCACACAAAAACAAACATGGACAGCCTTGAGAATAATCGTTACAAGGTGCTAAAAGACATGAACGCAGAAGAAATAAACGAAGTCATTATAGGATCCGCACAGGGTCGCCTTCCAAACAATAACATCAGAAAAAGAAAGAATTCAATAGAAGAAGAAAAGGATTATATGCCAGCGCAGGGAACAGAATATCGAGACACTACAAACTCAAACGATCTCCCGACGAAAAGACCGAGACTCAGCTCCGAAATGGGGAGAGGGAGGAACATCAGATAGTCAGAAAATAGCACAGATCCCTTCATAGTACTAATCACACAGAAAAGCTTTATTGCGAACCCTAACAACGAACTCGAATCCCGGAGAGAGAATAAAGATCCACAAAGAGCGGTAGGGAATATTCATCCAATGATTATCGGCAGGAAGTTAAGACACAATAATCAGGGTATAATAGAAATAAAACGGAGAGGGAATAATTTAGTACAAGTAACGCTCCAATCTCGTATAGAAGCAAACAAGCTAGTCGAAGAACAGGGAAGCCGCCTACCCGCCGATTGGATAGCACACATACCTGACTACAAGGTCTCTAGAGTAGGCATTGTAAAAGACGTGGAGATCTCACTCTCCGAAAATGACATACGCGAAGGACTAGAATGGTTAAGTGAACCGTCTTGCATAATACGAATCGAGAGAATCTTCCGAATAGATAGAACAAAAACCGGAGAAAAAAGGTTGGTTCCCACGAGCACGGTTAAAATCCTGTTCGAGGGATCCAAGCTACCAAACATAATCGCAATCTATAAGATGCGGGCCAAAGTCGAACCTTTTGAACCCAAAATAAAAAGATGCAATAATTGCCAGCGCTTCGGACATTTGGCGAAACAGTGCAGAGGAAAAGAAAGATGCAGAATCTGCAGTGAGGCGCATTCGGATCGAAATTGCACAAAAAACCAAAATGCGCAAACTGTGAAGGCCCACATCCGTCTTCGGACCTCAATTGCAATCAAGCCATCAGTCAAAAAATCACTAATAAGATAATGGCATACCTGAACATAAAAAGAGTAGAAGCAAAAAAGTACATCAAGATTAACAAATTAAATAACATGCATAGAAAAGGAGCCTGGCTGGACAACAAAGAAAGGGAGGTTCAGAAGAGTAGCCGTGAACGCGCAGCGCCAGTATCTTGGATTACGCACCAATACGATGGAACGGTTCAGACAACTCAACAAGACAATCGAGCCTTCCCTTTACTAACACGCAAATCACAACATCCCAGCCGCACTAAAAAGTGCGTCACTGAAGTGCCGCACTAAAATATAAGCGCCGAGCAGGCAATAGCCCCTAACAGCAACTGTAATACTCCCAAAAGTATGCCGACCCCAATCGAATTCCCCACAACAAACCAAGATATCATAGCCGAAATCACGAGAAGAGAAGAGGGGCATAGCTACCCACAAAGAAAAGAATCAGATGAAAGTTCGTCCCACCGCCCAAAAGTAATTTCAGATATCCAAATGACTCCACCCATACCAATGCTCAGACAGGCCCCCACAAAAAACTTACCCCACAAACAGTCACACGGGAATACCAACCTTCCAATTCCCAGAAGAGAAGATATAAACACCAGCACGACAGATCCCAAGCCAAAGGAAAATACTGACACAGTACCCCTCAAAGAAAATTATACTGATGACAAAGCGATATACTAACACGGCTGACTTTCGTCGACCCTCCAGCGTCGTTTCTATTTTGACCTCCTTGAAAAAAAAAATCCTTTTGCTTAACATAGGCTCTAACCCATACGTTAACAATCTATCTATCTCTCAATGGAACTGCCGAGGCATAAAAGGGAAAAGCCACGAATTCCCAACTCTGCTAAAAGACAGCGACGTCATTTTATTATCAGAAACCTGGCTTCATGAAAACGACAACTTTAACTTTCCCTACTGTCACCTAATCAGGAACGACCGGAATCCTTTAGAAACAGGAGGAGGCGTAGCGATAGCTATAAAGAAAAAACATCAACTGGTCAGCTTATAGCCCCAAATATTACTAGTGAAAAAGAAACATGGGACGCTTTTTTTAACGAATTGCTGAATTTAAAAAGAGATAATAACCTTCTGATTGGGGGAGATTTTAACGCGCAAGCGACCATTTGGGGAAGCCACCGACACAATCGTTCGGGATTGGCCCTTAGTCGCTCTTTACGCGATCTCAACCTAGTATGCTTAAATGACGGTTCGCCTACATACTTCTCCGCAATATATAAACACAATGTGCTCGATTTAACAATAGTGGACGCAGAGCTTGCCGCATCCTGTCACTGGTCCGTGACAAACGATTGCTTGGGAAGTGACCACGCGGGTGTTCACATCGTTATTGCAGGAAAAGACTCAGATAATGGTCATAATAGACCGCATATTAGCACCAAAAAGGTTAATTGGGAGGGCTTCTCTTCATACCTCAGCTCATATGAGAAAGAAAGTACGGTAAACTCATCCGACGTAATAAATAAATACAACTTATGTACGAAACGTATCATCGAAGCTCTACATTTAAACGAAGCTCCCCTCATTAGCAACAAAGAAGAAGAACCTCCCCACTAACATAATGGAAACCCTGTCCAGAATCTTTAACAAATTCATGTACAGCGGCCTCGTTCCTTATGACTGGCATCAATATCAGGTGTGCTTGATACCAATAGATAAAGTGGGGTATCGCCCGATCTCACTAGCTTCCACGCTGCTTAAAACTTTTGAAAGAATGATCAAAAACAGACTCGAATATTTTCTGGAAAGGGAATATTCTATCCCGGATAGCCAATTTAGCTTTCGACGAGCTTGATCTGTAAATGACAGCATAGCTACTTTCACGACGGACATTCTTCATGCATTCATAGAGAAGGAAATCACCGCAGCGATTTTTATCGACATAAAGGGTGCCTACGACAAGGTCCTTCCCAATATCCTCGTAAACAACCTGAATGAATTACGATTGCCAATTAACATAATTAGACTTATCGCAAATATCATTGGTAATAGAGACGCGAACTTCTACGCCCAAGGACAATTCATTTGCAATCGCAACATAACGAAAGGTCTCCCACAAAGCTGCGTACTCAGCCCGCTTTTATTCAATATTTACATAAGGAAAATTAGACATCACATTGGACCAGATTGTCGATCCCTACAATATGCAGACGACAGTTTTATATGCCAAGGATAAAAACGTAGACGAGAGTATACGAAAACTAAAAACCGGGCTCACAGAACTAGCAAATTGGCTAGATGAACTGGGTTTGAACATCTCACCAAGCAAATCGAAATTAATGATTTTCACAAAAAGAAAAAATATCCCGGAACATATAGCGATAAATTGGAGGGGGAAAAGCATTCGCCGCTCCCATTCGGTCAAATTCCCGGGGGTAACTTTGGATTTCAAACTAAACTTTAAGGCCTGCATTAACGACATAAAAACTAAAATTCTGTAAGCACGGCAATTCTAAAAACTTTAACTCACAAATCCTGGGGTTCTCACCCCACCGCGATGTTATCTGTATACAAGGGACTTATCAGAGGAAAAATAGAATGGGGTTTTCTTTGCACCCAATCCGTGTCCAAGCCCCTGGCTCACTCGTTGGACACTCTTCAATTCGGCGCTCTTCGCCTCATTCTGGGATGTTTCCGGTCAACTCCAACGAATATCCTCCTGGATCTGGCTGGGGAACAGTCACTGAAGCACAGGAGCAGAATCATAACAACCAGATTTTTGGCTAAAGCATTCTCAACGACCAACCATCCTCTCATTCCAAAACTACGTCTTCTTGGATCCAAAATTAAAAACGACCAAGAGAATTACATTACTAAGCACTCAATAATAATCAAAACCTGGAAAGACATATAAAATCTACTAGACTCAACATGCTACAGATCGGAACTAATACCGTGCTTTGAGTTTCCCCTGAAACCTCAACTGGCAATGCGTTGATAATTGTAATTTGTAACTGGAATGTTACAAATATGCAATTGCGTCATAACACGAACATATATTGATGTGAATTTAGTCCGAAATGCCAAAAGGCTAGCTGATTATACGATGCTCTCGGCAAAAAAATCGACGGGCAGTTTCAACCCCTTAATTGTGAGATATCGGAAAAAGAAAAAATCCGTATCCTCACTTTTCTATTCTCTACATGTATGCAAATTTACATGCCAATCGATTAAAAATTCTCGGCGATACGGTTGAAAAAATTGCATTTTTGCAATAAACAATATGAAATTTGTTGCTATCTGCATCGTTCTCATCTCCAATGTATAGTACATGGAAAAATAAACATTGTTGCAATTTAAAGTTTTCTCATATCTCGTACCGTTAAAACGTTATCGACGAAAAACGAAAAACACCCCAATTTTCGAGGGTGCTTTTCAACCCTTAAAAATCGGGTTCCGCCGATATAAAAAAATACGTGTCGCCTATTTTTACCCATTCTACAAGCATGCCAAATTTCATCGAAATCGGAGGCATCGACCTCGCAACGTTTCCTTGTCAGTGTACTTAAAGCACTAGAGCATGTAGGACTAAATCCCAATTCGAACAACCTAACTCTAGAAATAAAACTTTTGACTGACAGACTAACGGACCAGGGTAGAGAAATTATATACATATGGTGCCCCCCGCACTGCGGCATTATAGGGAACGAAAATGCAGATAGACTAGCCGTAGAGGCTCGCAACAAAGGGAAAGAACTTAGTCTCAAGGCGCTACCAAAAAATGTAGCAAAACTAGCTACCAAATACGTCTCTAAGGACGAAAAAGACCGTAAAGCAAATGAATTCCTCCATAAGGGGGTCGTCTATAACTTACTAAGGGAAAACTACAAACCAAACACACCCTGGTTCACAGATACTCCTCTAAGCAGAAAGCAAATCACAACTATCAATAGGATCAGAGCCGGGCACATGGGGACCAATACTCATTTAAGGCGGTCCTCTAGTTTCTCGGGTCGAAAAAACCGATTTTTTTTCATAAATCACATCTACAACATGTGTAGAAAATGTGTGCCAAAGGATTTTTCGATATTCGAAGTGGTTCACAAGTTACGGCCCTGGAACGGAGCAGGTATACGGAGCAGGTATACTTTCAAACGCGTTTTTCTCGAAACACCATTTTTCGAAACGGTGAACACGATATTTCAGAAACTACTGCACCGATCTTGTTCAAATTTATACAGCATCTTTAATATGTTATAAGCCAGCGATTGAACTAGGATTATCATGATCGCTTCGATAGTTTTTTTTTGTACGAGCGAAAAACTTAAGAAAAAATGAGTAAAAAATAGAATGTAATTTTCAAAAGTGTATAAAAAAGTTAATTTTTGTAATTTAGAATTCACTCTAGTTCAATCGCTAGTGTTAAATATGAAGATTAAAATGCCGTTTGGTTTTTTGATTTCAGATAAGCAGAACAGCCGCAATCTTAGTCACCGTCAAGCACCTCTTTTACTTGATGTCTTCCTGTCTGCCACTATAACTTTTATTCTATTATAGGGGTGTGCGGGTAGCAGAATTGGTCGGGTCGGGTCGGGTCGGGTAATTAGACTATGATTCGGATCGGGTACCCGAATTTTTCGGGTACCCGTGATCGGACGGGAATACTCGAACTTTAACGGGTATCCGAGGTTTTCGAGTACTCGTGACCAGACTGGAATACTCGTACTTTATTGAGTAACCGACCGAAAGAATGAAAGAATAAAGAATAGAGAAGTGAGACGAAAAAAGATCTTTACAGCATTATGATTTATTCGATTTATCGCCTTCTTCGAGTTTTCGTTTTCTCCCATTATTCGATCGATACACCTAGATAAAAAATAAAAATAAACATAAATAATAGATACGGATCTCTGAGTCTGTTACGAATACCCGAAAACCAAATTCGGGTACCCGATAGAGGCGGGTAACGCAAAAACGAAGCCCGTCGGGTACCCGACCCGACCCGAACATCGGGTACCCGAGTCAATCGGGTACCCGCACACCCCTATTCTATTATATATTTTGACTTCAAAAAATTTGTAAAGCTTATTTAAATGTTAATAAAGATTATGCAAAAACAATGAGATTGATTATTTCGATGCGTTGCCCGTAAAAAATTATCGAAAAAGCCATAAAAAAACAGCCGAGAAACTGGAGGACCGCGTTAAGTACGTTGGAAACATTTCAACGGATGGGTACCTGCAACGGCCTTGGTATTCGGGAGATTACTGTACCTATTGAAAATGCATACCAAGATTGTGCACAGCAATGGCACCATCAGGATTGCACTCTCATTTTCAAGAGAAAAAGATGTGACCGCTGCGCGAGGTTCAGAAATCGCGTAAATCAACAATTGAAAAGCATGGAGAGTCGTCCGGCATTGAAGCGAATCCATCGAAAAGTGTCTAATCCTTTGGATCAACGAAAAACCGTAGCGTTGTTGGAAAAAAATGCTCGTGAACGACGCAAAAAACTTGCAGCTCAACGACGAGTCAACATTTTGAAGTAAGTGTTGCAAGAACGAAAAGAGCAAATTGCACGTATTGAAGAAGCTACATTGGACAAAAAGTGTTCAGATTTGAACGTCCCGAATGCTCAGAAATTGGCTCTGAAGGAAATAATCTCCACAGCAAGTTTAAGGCCCGATTCCACAACTCTCGGTTAACCGAGTTAACCGAAGTTTAAAGGCGACTGGACCAATCAGAACTACGCTTAGCGGACTAAACTCGGATTAACTCGGTTAACCGAGAGTTGTGGAACCAGGCCTAAAGGACTCTAAGGGCTACCGCTACACCGAGGAATGGATGATGCTCTGCATGCTTATGAACATTCGCTCAAAGGGATACAACGAGTTCCTGCGTAAAAATAATGTTCTACCATTACTGTGCTCGAGAACCATACGCAACTACTTCTCCTTAATAAATCTGAATCGTGGCTTTGATGAGCAGTTTGTACAATTACTGCAAAAACATTTGGCAACAAAAACGCCTATACATCGCCACGGCACACTGTTGCTTGATGAGATTAATCTGCGAAAATCTGTGGCCGTTTGTTAAAAAAACCTCACGTACGTTGGTTTAATGGACCTTGGCGAAGACGGAACGCAATCCTGTGACATCAATGATCAGGCAACGCACGGGTTCGTTCTGATGTTTCAGGCTCTCGCAGATTCTCTAGAGCAAACGATCGCAGTTTTTGCTTAAAAAAATCCGGTAAAAGGAGAGGAACTCGCAAAGTTAATTTTGAAAGGGATCGCCTATCTGGAAAAATGCGGAGCAAAAATCCATGGTGTTATTTCTGATGGTGCTGCTATCAACGCAAAGATGTGGTTACTTTTAGGTGTCCAGAACACAATGCAGGACACTAAAACCTGGTCCGCTGACCCCTTAGATGATGAACGGAACGTTTTTGCATTTTCTGATGTGCCGCAAGTTATCAAAAACATACGCAGCCGTTTGTACAACAAGAAACAACTCCGAGTAAGTAACACAATGAAAGTACATTCTTATGTACTTACCATCATCAACATGGCGGAGTTTCTGAGAGAAAAAAAGTAACTTGCATTTCATTATTTAATTTCCGAATGTTATTTATTATTTTCATATCGAATCGTCACCAATAGCTAATATTTGTAATGATAGATACTTACTAAGCTATCATTGAATCTGGTGTACTAAAAAGAAAACAAATTTAGATTTCATTATTCAATATGTAAGTTATTTATTTAATTTATATTTGGTTTGTCTACGTTATTTACTGTACTCACCGTTGATAATTATGGTTCATCTCTACTTTACTTACCTTCTTTAACAGTAGAGTGGCTACACAAAAAAATAAACATTTATATTTCGTAATTCAATATGTACTTTAACTGATATTTTTTTTATGTATGAATTATTGATCATAGTTCTCACCTTTTTGCGGCGAGAGTGTCTAAAAAAACATGAAAACGATACTAAACGGATGTTGATTTGTAACGCTCAATGGCAATTACTAGCTAGTTAATAAATAGTGTATGTCATATTTATACTTTTTTAAAGCTGAATCGAATGTCGAATTTTATTTGCCGGCAGTATTTCGAAAGTCTACACAATCTCGACAGAAATTATCCCGGAAATGCCCGAGCATGCCCGAAAATCACGGCCAGGCACATCATACTCGACAGAACATCGAAAATGCGCGTTAGATTAGCAACCCAGGTAACATAGAATCATTGAAAAAAAATTAAAAGAAATTACATTTTTGTTGCCCTATTACTAATTCAGAATTACAGTATTACAGATTTTCAGCAATTCTGTAGCTAATGGATTCCGATTTTACTTGTCACAAAAATTTGAAGTGCTCAATGGCTGTGAAGAAACGAGTCATTTTTACAAACGAATCAACGACATGTTCGATGCATTAAACAGAAAAACTCCGAATCAAGGGCTGGCTCCAGGTTCCATCGATTTAAAAGTAAAGTCGTAAACTATTCATTCGTAGATTTTTTGGTATTTGGTACTTTTGGTATTTTTGGTACTCGCTCACCGATTCAAATTGTTTCATGATAGATCTTAGAAGATTCGTTGCGCTGGTTAAACGAGTGGGAATCGGCAATGGGTAATAAAGATATCTTACCCGAAGAATTTCTCATGACTGAAACCTCAAAAGACCTCCGCATTTCACTCACTTTCAACAATAGAAATGTGGCGTTACCTCATCGACAAGTTCAACTTCAAATATCTTTTATCTGGAAAAGTGAATCAGGATAATCTAGAGGTTGTTTTTCTATGACTACAAACAGTATATGTCGTTCAAATGCTCTGACTAAAAAACTTCCTATTCAACAATTTCGGCCTAATGCTCTACGTTTGAAATCTGTCAATGTGTTTCAGAAATTCTTCGGCACTAAATGGCAATCAGCGGAATGCAACGACCACCCAGCCTGCCCTACTTTTTTGCAACTATACAAGTTGCTGTCTGTATACAGAGACATAAAGCCTCCAAAATACGGGAACTGCACGGTGTCAAAAGACTCATGTCCAACGACATTAATATCGATCAGCGACTTGCAGTCTGCCTACGGCGAAAAGGCGAATCGAAAAGTGCAAAGTGTCTGCGCGAGATACGGCAAAAACTGGATATAGTACTTTTTTGCAACTATACAAGTTGCTGTCTGTATACAGAGACATAAAGCCTCCAAAATACGGGAACTGCACGGTGTCAAAGACTCATGTCCAACGACATTAATATCGATCAGCGACTTGCAGTCTGCCTACGGCGAAAAGGCGAATCGAAAAGTGCAAAGTGTCTGCGCGAGATACGGCAAAAACTGGATATAGTCTTAGAGCAGGACGATTGGGAGACTGATGACGTTATTAATCCACCTGACCACGATTATAACCTTTCCTCCATCGTCGATTGCGTTATCTACTATGTGACAGCTTTTTCATCTTAACACGGTATAGGTGCGTAAGATACTAACAAAGCTTCGCTGGCTCTACTACTAATTTTTTCGTTTCTTGTGCTATTTGTAATGCTTAATCGTTGTTCGCATTATGTACTTTCATTTTCACCCTTTAGGATAATGTGCAAACATAAGATTGCTAATAATTATTGCAGGTCTCTGCAAACAAGTTTTTAAAAGATTTAATTCCTGCTAGTCCTGTGTAAAAGCCGTTAGGTCGCATTCTTCACATTCATCCTCCGTGGGGCACTTGGTGAATACTAAGTCTCGTGGTGGTTTGATACATGCAAATCTCCATTTCTATCACCATATTCGGCATGTTGAAGGTGTGCTTCCTCCAGTGGCGGACTAAAGGGGGGGGGCGGAGGGGGCGGTCCGCCCCGGGCCTCTGGTCCTGGGGGGCCTCCAAATCTCGAGAAGTCATTTTTTAGTCAAATTCCAATCAAGGCCGAAATATATTCAGTAAGGGGCAGTTTCGAGTTGGAGGCCCCGTACGTATGCAAAATATAAACATAGGTAGGTAGGTACTAATTCACCTGTTATCAGGGGGCCTATTACGGTTATCGGGTGAGACGTCTCACTTCTCGCATTTTCATCTCACGTGAGTTTAGTCACGCTATTACGGATCGGTCGGGTGAAAATGTCAGATCACTAGGAACTTCCGGCTAGTGATCTCACATTTTCACGACACCGTAGAAGGAGTATACTAGCACGCCTATCAAACCCAGCCCAAAACGAAAGAAGTGCGCATCGACAAAAACAACCTCTTCACTCGAATAAGCAACAAGTTTAAATAGAATCTGAGTTTGCAACATACGTGGGTCATTTGACAAGTACCTAGCCTCACCGCTAGATGGTGCCACTATTGCAAGAGAAATACACTATAGTGTAGTACCGTCTTGTAGACGGCTACTGACAAAATTTCAGCCGGATCGGACTTGTAGTTCTCTTTTGAGAGCGTGTGAAAGCAAGTGTGTCCGTTGATTTTTGAAAGAATGGAGAAAGAACAATATCGGTCGGTGATTCGATTCTTGTTTTTGGAAGGGAAATCGCGCAGTGAAATTAAAGAACGCTTGGATGTAGTGTATGGGGATGCTTCTCCTTCGATAGCGACCGTTAAATTTTGGTATAACGAGTTTCAACGTGGTCGTACGTCGGTTTTTGATGATCCACGCCCAGGTGCTCCAAAAACAGCCACTACGGAGGAGAACGTTACAAAAATACACGATATCGTTTTGTCAGACCACCGATTAAAGGTGCACGAGATAGCTGTGATAGTAGGCATCTCAGAAGAACCCGTGTGGCATATCCTACATGAGACTTTGGGCATGAGGAAGCTGTCGGCAAGGTGGGTGCCGCGTTTGCTGACTGCAGACAACAAGCGCATTCGTGTGACCACTTCAGAGCAGTGTTTGGACCTGTTTAATCGCAATCCAAAAGAGTTTTTGCGTCGTTACGTGACCGTCGACGAAACATGGATTCACTGGTATACTCCAGAGACCAAGGAGCAGTCAAAACAGTGGACCTTACCCGGTGAACCTGCTCCAAAGAAGGCGAAGACGGTCCCGTCGGCTGGAAAGGTGATGGCCACTGTTTTCTGGGATTCTCAAGGTATGATTTTTATTGACTATCTGGAGAAGGGCAAGACGGTCACGGGACAGTACTACGCCGAACTATTGAGCCGATTTAATGCCGTGTTAAAAGAAAAACGGCCCCATTTGTCGAGAAAGAAAGTGCTTTTCCACCATGATAATGCACCTGCTCACACCTCCGCGCTCGCCACGGCTAAATTGGTCGAATTACGCTATGAACTGCTGCCCCATCCACCGTATTCTCCAGATTTGGCTCCGTGCGACTTTTTTTTGTTTCCGAATCTAAAAAATTCACTCGCCGGGAAGAAATTCCACTCCAATAACGAAATAATCGCCGCCACGGAGGCCTATTTTGCAGACCAAGAGATAACATTTTTTTCAACGGGGTTAAAAAAATTGGAACACCGCTGGGCCAAGTGTATTCAACTAAAAGGAGACTACATTGAAAAATAAATTTTATTTTTAGCAAAATTTTGGTGTTTTCATTTGTAGGCTAGGTACTTATCAAATGACCCACGTAAATGTTACCGAAAAACAAAGACAAATGTTATTAGATTTCATGAAAAAAGACGAAGATTTAGCACGAGGCAGAATGCGACACAGCCATTCAAATAAAAAATACTGGTAATTTTTGTATCATATTAGAACATAAAACGTTTCTTATAAACAGTGATAGAATTATTGTTTTATGTCAATAAATCGAACTATTATGCAATATATTCTTGTTCCGTTATACTGAAGGGATCCAAGGCATCGCACAGTGGTCGTCGTATACGAAGCATTTGATTTTTCCGATCTCGCAAAACCACAATCATCAGAAAATTATTCATCATTATCGGATGACATTACTTAACTCACTACGATATCAACTTTAAGTTGCTGAATTTTATTAATTATTCGGTGTCGAGATGCTACCGTCTCTGAATCAGCTATTTCATAGTAACTTGTGTTATGTGTTAGCTTTGGACGTGTCGTCGCTGGGTTAGGAAGACGCTCACGCATGCGCATTTCGATTTTCGACATGACATTTCGTGTCGAGTAAACTTACGTGAATAATCTCGCATTTTCACTCGGTGAAGAGAACCGTAATAGCCCAGGTCATGATAGAAATTGTCAACATAGCATCAAGCTCTACCTACTTATAGCCAGCGCTATCAAAATGGTGCGCCCCGCGCGGTGGGCACCGCTCACTCTATGGTGGCTTTGGCGCGAAACATAAATACTAGATCCGAACAATTGAGAAATTTCGTAATAAAAATGACATACATATGTACTAAAAAAATTACATCCATACGTACTAAAGAATAACAACAGGGGAATTCAACCAATCTGATCTTTACTGTCGTAAAATTACATTATAACTTGTAACTTGTTAGAAGCCAAAATAAATATAGTAGCCGCCGCTGTTGCCAACTTGTTTTGTTATACCCACCATAAGCGGTTCTACGATCCACCAGAAAACCTCTAATACCGCTTGGTGTTACCGCTTACGGTCTAGTAAACAAGCAACTACATCTGATGCACTTACATAACAAAATTATGAAGTATTTCAAAACATACTTTTTCAAGCAAATTTAACTCGATTCAATTACTATACCCTGTGGTCTATATTCATTCAAATCTATATACAGCCAAAACATTATTCAGGGAATCCCCATGGCGCTGGTAGGTATTTACAAGATCGTAGTGTTGCCTACACCATAAAAGTTGACACACTTTGTGTCAAAGGGCCTTGTCATAGCAAAATATAATGTATCATAAATTTGTTTACACGTTAGTGGTTGAATATCTTGCTCACCACTAACAAAAACCACCAGCCACTAAAAACAAATTTTATCCACTAAAAAAGATATCTAAACCACCAGTTTACGTGAAAAATCCACGAAGTTGTCAACACTGTTAGCCGCTGCGGGACTTTCCTGACCCACAGTTTTACATACAGGTCTGGAAACGAAGCCACACTTCAACGATGCCGTGAGGCACCGTTACAAGATCCACTTTTTATTCCGCTCGCCGCCACATGTGTCGCTCCTATCGGAGGATATCCCCCACCCACGGTCTTCTGTGATCTCACCCTACTTATAATTTCCATGTTGTCATGTGAACGATAAGCGCGGTCCGTGTGTCATCTCATGCTCTTAAGGCATTTCGTTCACGAACTCGAATATTTAACAATTAATTGATTTTCGTCTATAATCAAGTAAAAATACATCCCCGTATACGGGTAAAATTGCAAGCCAATTGACCGAACTTTTAATGAAAAATGACAACTCTAAAAAAGGTCTCATTTATACGGCGCTTTATGGAGATAACGCGCTGGCCACATTTATATGTAATAATTTAAACACTAAATAACTGTAGATGCCAGATATAAACTGCTCACATGTGTAAAATATTATAAAGATTTCGTAGCGACAATAAAAATAGCCGGTCACCGAATGTTTAGAGAAAATATTCAGAATTAAACCTAGAAATATGTGACTAGCAGACGAGTTTTCGTAGCTGCGACTTTTCAGAGAATGGGTCTATCAATCAGTTTAGTCTTCAGTAAGCGTATTATTTGTTCATTTGGTTTTTTATTCGTATCCTCATCAAATATTCGGGGGCAAGGTCGACGGCGCATGCGCCTCGATCTGGAGAGTGGGAGAGACAGACAGAAGATATTCTATCCATGTCACACATGTACCCGTCAACGGCAATGCCACGTAGTGGCGAATAATGTAAAGAAAAGTAGATCGACTTAGCGCGCCTAACATATCGTGGTCGTTTCCAAACCTTTATTATTATTAGATGGGACTTCAGTGAATCTTTGCCCGGTTTATCACTTATAATCCAATACTTCTTGATCATTTATGTCTCGGTCGCATCATGCGAGAAAAGTTTTTTAAAACTGAAATTTATAAAAAAAATTCGTCGAGCTATGATGAACCAAGAACGCCTAGTAAATCTGTCCATTCTATCAATTGAAAGGTAAGTTTCAAGGGAAATAGATTTCAACGACGTTATTGAGAAGTTCAGTTAAATGAATGCACGAAAACATGTAAAATAGTTACAAAGCAAAAGCTTTGTTTTTAAATATATAAGTACAGTAAAAGTTACTTTTTTATTATAGTCGTCATTATTTATTTACACTCTACCTGCTAGCTGCTGTGTTAAATGCTGATCCGTGTTCTAATTTTTTTACCCATATCATAAGTAGGGCGTATAGTAAAATTACATATCATCAATAATACATCCATTTTTTAGCAGACCGGGGGTCTCATTTATTATATGCCGCCCCGGGCTTCCGACGGGCTTAGTCCGCCACTGGCTTCCTTAAGATGCATATTTTAAAGTTGTATTTGAACTGACCCTCAAAGACCTTCTAGAAACGTACACCTTTACTTTTCTTTGCATAGCACATTCTTCTGATATTCTGTCTTACGCTATAATTTATTACATACGACTAGGAATGAGACAGAACGTCTACCAAGAGAATTCAAAAAAGAATTCCTCGAAAAAAATAAGCAGTCTAAATTTACAAGTCAACAAAAAAATCGGTGCGAACAATCTAGCAAATACTTTTTTATTTTCTCTTTGTAATTGTCCCTAGTTCCCCAACTTGTAAATTAAAAAATCATGTCAGGAAAGGGTTATTATTAATTTTTACTTTTGCGAAATGGAACTCGAATACCCGATAAAGGTAAGTAGATATAACTTAGTTGTACTAATCTTTTTAAAAATACAACGTTATTGAACGTCATGTGATATTTAAAAAGAAGTGACGATTAAGATTTACAAAAGAAGATGGTCGAAAAAAAATTTAATACTTATTGGGTTTGAACATTAAAAGTCGAAGTTAAAAGTCAGCCGCCATACTGATGCGGCCACATAGGCACTTTGGTATAGAAATATCAAAACTGATACATGTTTATACCACTCTCTCAGGGATTGAGAGTTATTATGCTTCTGGTGTATGGTATTGGAGGTTGTCCACATCTTACGATGAATGAACAATTTAACGTGTGTGCTTTGATGTTGCTTCAAAGTCTTAAATCGTATCAATTCGTTATATGCGCTTAGGTAATTAGAAATAGATCGACAATCTGTTTCCATCTCTCTTTGAGAGCACCACCCTACCGGTGGCGCCCTTCTGGCGGCGGCTATGGGAAAGACATTTTTTTATTTAGCTGTACCAGGCAAGTTGTCAGAGTTTCAAGACCAAGGAGACTATATGGAAGGAGTCCAATCTTTGTATGGTGAGACCAGCCCCCTGTCACCATCAGTTATACATGGCTCGCGTAATGCCCGTCGTTTTTCTTTTTAATCGCTGCTACGTGTGGCGCTAGTAGTCACCTGCTCGATAACTTGTTTTCTGGCACTTAGGGACCGGGAAGTAAATGTATGCGTGGGTGTCCGTTTCTTAACAAGCATGAAAATTTAAAGAAATAAATCGATACACATAAATATGAGGAAAAATATATTTATTTCCCTTGAATAATTTTGAAATTATCAATTGCCGCTCAGCGTCGTTTGATAATTATAACCTACACACAATACAGAAGGGAAAACCGATGTGCTGGTCTAGTGGTTAGCGTGCTTGCCTCTGAAATCAGCACATCGGGAGGTCACGAGTTCGAAGCGCCGTCTCGTAATTTCGGAGAAAAAATAAAAACACGGGCGTGACGTAGCTCCAATTCTATACAGATGTCGCGCACACGGACCGGTACGTGTGTGTGCCGTGTGTGTGGGGCTGTAGCCTGTGAGCTATTTCTCGACGAAACGCGACTAGCTCCGAGACTGGGAAGCGAACTCGTGACCGGCTGTATTGGTATAGGTTTTCCGCAGTTTCCCTATACCCATGTCAGAAAATGTCATGGTGAATGCGATACGGAGGAGGAAGTCGGCTGCGGCCGCAAGGTGCGGATCGTTTAGGGATGTAGAGTGGAGAAAATGGTGGGAAATGTAATAAGGGGAAATACCCCGTACACGGAAGCTACAATAAGCGAAGCGTTCGCCGTAGCAGACAATGAAAAGACAATACAGAAGGTATATCATGGTAAACAAAAATACGAAGTGTATTTTGGTTTACCACCAATCGCGAACTGATTTTTTAACATTTAAAATGTTGTGAAAATTTTATTTTACTCACAAGCCACAACTCAACCGTAAAACGCGTAAAACTCCAAATACTCCGAAACTGTTATTATTATGTCGAGCATGGAACGCGCATGCGTAAAATAAACCGAGCAGATGACTACTAGTGCCACGAAGTGGACTGTAGGGCAAACACATCCCGGACAACACGCGAGTAATTTATTGCCATAGGAATAGTACCCAGTGTCAGGGGGCTGGGTGAGACGGTATAAGGAACGTCCGTAAATTTGACCCAAGAGTGTGGTGTTAAATATGGCCTGTAGGCATCGTCTATGTCCGTAGTGTATCAAAAATATAGTAATACAGTCCGTGCACAGGGAGAAAGTGACTGTCATGGCGGCTTATTGTTGACGCTTGTTAGAAAAACACCCATCGTGCACTAAGATTGTTTGCGATTTAGTTCGTCTAATTAGTTTAATGCAATAATTGGTATGACAATTTTTACAAAGTTCTTAAATTTTTATTTAATTATGAAAAATGTGTTATGATTTTGTAAATAATGTTTATAATGCATTTTTGGATAGTTACAAAAAACGATAAACCATCGATAAACACATTAACGTTCATAGCTTTTAGGAATTATTACTATTTTTATTTGCGTTATTATGATTCTTATAAAAAAATTTAATCAATAATCAAACTAAATTACCGATGAAAGGTGAAACAAATAATTTTAATTAAAACAAAAAATTTCAGTTCAACTCGCGCGGTGCCATACAGTTTTTTGATATTGTGCGTAAAATTAAACTTAACAAACAAACGCATCTCAGTAGTTGTTAGATTGTAGTCTTTGGACTGTTGTTATCAGCATCTTTAAGTCTTGATATTAGTTTAATAAATGTGAAATGTAAAATGATGGTTCATGGTAGCGGTGAGACTCGTGATGCTGCGGATGATGCTCGCCACTGTAGCGAATCTCTGTGTTGCTACTGTCGCTGCGGGTGGTGCCATAGCTTATGCAAAGCATATTTCCGATGTGACTTTCGGGTTTATCGCTTCAATTCTTTTGATGAGTTGTCGTTGTCTAATGTTTGTCATTTTATGAGCGTTTCTATATGAACTTGTAGTATAAGCATCATTTATAGTTCACTGGGTGATCTGGTTTATTGCAATTTGCACAATGAGAACCCGCGCGAGTCTTGTGATACTGCGGATGATGCTCGCTACTGCGTAGCGAATCTCTGTGTTACCACTGTCGCTGTGGATGGTGCCATACTTTACGCAAATGATATTTCCGATGTGACTTTCGGGTGTATCGCTTCAATTCTTTCGATGAGTTGTCGTCCAATGTCTGTCACTTTATGAACTTGTATTGCATATGAACTTGTAGTATAGGCATCACTATAGGTATAGGTGACCTAGGTTATTGCAATTTGCACAGCGAGAACACGCGCAAGTCTTGTGATGCTGTGGATGATGCTCGCTACTGCGTACCGAATGTCTGTGTTGCTACTGTCGCTTCGGGTAGTGACAAAGCTTATGCAAAGAATATTTCCGATATGACTTTCGGGTGTATCCTTTCAATGAGTTGTCGTTGTCTAATATCTCTCAATTTATGAGTGTTTGTATATGACCTTATGGTATAGGCATCACTTATGATCACTGGGTGATCTAGGTTATTGCAATTTGCAGAGCGGTGGAGCTGTTTATCTAATGAGTTATTTGAAGTGCGTTTTCCGTTTTCGTGTGAAGCACTACCCTTGACGCGGTGGTATGTGAGTATGCAATTTACACTCGCATGTCCTAGTCGCTGACATTTTCTACATCTTTTACATACTATAACCACATAATTTTACATACTATTACATACTATACATACTATAAGCCACCTGACCACATTTGAATGGAATGTATGTTTACGTCAGATATAAATTGTTATAGAATTTTTAAGGGCTTTTTTCCACATAATTAGGTGGGTTATTGCGCTACGACTTAAATGTAGAAACATCTCAAGGCACCACTACTACAGGTACACGAAATTTATTTATAAAATTGATTAAGGTTAAGAAAATTAAAATTTTTAGCTCATGTGACAGCTAATAACAACACAGACAGCTGATAACAACGCATGCACAAAACATACATGTATTTATAGCACACAATGACTAACTTCCCCAGCGCCGCTTATACGAGACCCAATTTTGTGCCACTTTTACGGACGCGCCAGAATACGGAGATTGGAATCCTTCCCTATAGTCTCCATGGTTCGGACTAACGAATTTCGCGAATTGTGTTAGATTTAATAAAAAATAATTGTTTCTCTGTGTAATATACATTTAAAGTGATCTGCAGCAAAAATGATAAAACGAATGTGCTGAATTGTCTCGTGTTCATAAATAATTTTTGTTTGTTACTGTTTCGGCAACGAAAAGAAAACAGTGACGTAATTTCTGTATTCCGTTATTATTATTTATCTGTGCAGCGTATCATAATGTGTAAATATGATGTGTGATAAGGGGGTAGCCGGTTAAGGGGGGTCTGACGGCCCCCACCGAGTTTGATCGAATCGACCCAAAAACCTGAAAGAGGGCTGAAAAACAAAATTTTAGAGATATTTTTTAACCCCCTAAACCCTTATGAAAACACCATAATCGCAAAAAATGCGTTTTTTTTATGTTTAATTTTTTTTGAGCTTTCAAATGCATTTTAAAGCGGTTTTAACACAACCAAAATTTTGTTTCAGATGTGTAGACATGCCCTGAATTTTTCCAGATTTTTTCGTAAAGTTAAATCATGTGCAACATAATTTTAATGGCAAAAAAACCGTAAAAAATCGTCATTTTTTGTATTTAATGCTATGGTTTTTATTGACGTATTAATGGTAAAAAATCGTGCACCATAGCATAGAAAGCTACTATCTTCCTCTACAAAATGACGCTAATTGGGCTCAATTCGGTCGTCTCTAGCGTCCGAAAATCAAACTTGAATAAATTCCGTTTTTATAATTTGTGCATTTTCAGTTACGAAAATGACACAAAATCATATTTTTCAATTATTTTTTTTTAATAAAAGTACATTTTGGGGTTTCTGAGGTCGCCGATTACAAATTTGATGTCAAAAATTAGTTTTGTCACATGACAGCTGTCAAAACGAAGAAAAAATATTTTAATTTTTGAAATTTTTTAAAAAAGCTATGGGAACGATATTAATAAGGATTTTTTAGGTCGCTGATTATAAATTCATTCTTATACACGAATTTTTAATCGTAACAGCTGTCAATAGTTATATTAACAAACAAAAAATTACGTATTATTCAGAAAAAAAATTTGGAATTCCCCGACTAAACTGTCACCTGGCGGAGAAAATCCCAACTTGTACCTTATTAAGCCACGTACCCGAGTGCCTAAGGCCACCGTACCCACGTGGGCCTTAGGCTCGTATGCCCCTCCGCACGGTACTGCGCATGCCCACTACGCACTGACGAATCGAGAACCCCGCTCCACGCGGTCTCTCTTTCTCTCTGTGTTCAGCCGCCGTCCAGTACACACGTCATGCGACGCACTCTGCTCCGTTAAACAAATCTATTTGTTTTGTTAACAGCGTTTTTTAATTTATCGTTTAACCTGCCTATCTCAACACGAAGTGATTGAAGCAGTATTCTAAGGTGAGTTTGAATATCAATTTAAATATCAATCAACATAAAAATTGATTTATAATCATAACCTCAATCTACAATCGTTTGCCTCATAGTCGACTTGAAATCGTACAGAAGGTGGCCGTCAACTTCAAGTTGTTGTTTAGTTCACTCACATGAAAAGAATTAAAAAAAAGCAAAAAAAAAACAAAACTAAGACGAAACGATATTTCAATAAAAAAATGATTTGGAATACAATAATTTATTTCTGTTTTGTTTACCGATGTTTTCAACATTTTTTTTGTTTTGATTTACAATTTTTAATGTACTTTCGATTTTCGTTACTTTTGTTCTATTTGTTTTTTTAATTATGGTTTTTTTTTATTCCGAGTTTCAGTTACTTTTTTCATTTTTTTCAAAAAAAAAAAAAAATAATTTGTTAATCATAATAAAAAAAATAACAATGTTCTTTTTTTTTCTTTAGGAAAAACTGTGCGATGCCACCGAAAAAACGAAAATGTACGGCTGGTGAAAGGTGCATAAGATGCAACAGATTGTTGCGTTATGATACCGGAAAACAGAAGTCCATTTCTTCAGATGATGACGTACACTTATATACTAAACTACTAGGTAAACGAGTAGAGAAAGGTGACGTTTTATGTCATCTGTGTCGTTCCGCAATCGCTAAATCCCGAACGGTTTCACCATCGACGAGCAGTGATTCTGATCCTGAAGAAAATCTTCAGTTGGATTTTAATCCCGAAGAAAATCCTCTGCCAAACGTCAATCCCGAGGAAAATCCTCTGCCAGATGTTGATCGCGAACAAAATTCTGTCGATCCTGTAGAGAGACATTCATCAACACTCTCCAATTTGACAGTATCAGATGACACAGAACAATCTTCGGAACAGTCTTCGCAACAATTGTCACGGTCGGAGTCTGGATCTTCCACAGGACAGTCATCACAATCTTCTAAGGACCCTCCTTACTTTCTTCGTCCAAGAGAACCGGACTATGAAATGATCGAGATGCCTTTCAACAGAGTTACCGCGACTCACAAATGTTGTTGCGTATGTCTTACTCCAATTACGACATCTCCGGTTGTTCCGTTTAAAGCGAGGTTACAGGTATTTATAAGTTCACGAATTTTCATTCCAAAAGGCAATCGCTGTTGTCCTGTACATCTTATCAGTGAACGTATGTACGTTGACGAAATTTCAAACTTGAAAATATTTTCGAATACTTGTACTATCAGTTCTCAAGAGTTGGCATTATTTTTGGATGCACTGTCCAAAAAATGCGACAACAGTATTTTAGACAGAGTAGATGATTACAATTTATCGGCAGAGCGCATAAAATCGCTAACTGGATACACAGTTGCAGAAATCAAGACTCTAAAAAACATGTTGGTCACTTTGCGAAATTCTCAAAATCGCAGTATTAATCAAGCTCTTTTAATATTCCTTTTTAAATTAAGAACTGGAAATTCCAACACAATCACTGCGTCAATTTTCGATATCAAATCTGAACAACTAGTATCTGCTTATTGCAAATCGGTTTTGGATTCATTCGCGAAAGACGTCTTTCCACTTCGTTTCGGAGCTCGGGCATGTTCTCGCGAAGATTTAATTGCTAATCACACGTCGCCTTACGTAAAAAAATTACACGGATTTGAAGATCGCCTGCTCTTGATTGCTGATGGTTCATACCTTCGACACCAAAAAAGTAGTAATAATTGTTACCAAAAAAAATCTTTCTCTGGTCAGAAAAAGTGTCCACTCTGTAAACCCTTCACATTTTTGTGCCACAGATGGATATGTAATAGATGTTTACGGACCGTACGAAGCAATTGTGAATGATGCGAAAATCTTACAACATGTACTAAGTGATCCGAACGGCTTGAGATCAATCCTCAAAAAAGGGGATGTTTTTATACTTGACAGGGGGTTCAGAGACGTCAAAGATTGGTTAGAATCTCAAGGGTTCGTTGTGTTGATGCCAGCGTTGAAAGGCAAAAGAAAGCAACTTCCAACAAATGAAGCAAACGAAAGTCGATTTGTTACGAAATTGAGGTGGGTGGTAGAGGCTGTCCACGGTATAATCGGTAGTAAATTCAAACTCTTGCATAATCAGTTTAACAACAACATGTTGGATTCAGCGATGCTTTATTGCAAAGTAGCGAATTTTTTGGTTAATGAGTTTGGAAAAAGACTGAATTGCGATACCGATTTACAAGATCAAATTGCCGAGCAAATGTTGAAAAGAAAAGACGTTGACAATTCTTTAGCGAAAGTTGTGGAAGAACAAAACTGGAATAGGAAGAAAAGGATCTTCAAACCGTTAACATCAAATGACGTATTAGACTTTCCGGAAATGACAGAGCAAGATTTGAAGATCCTTTTCACTGGCTCGTACCAGTTATCGCAAACTGTTTCATACTTAGCTGAAATGTATACCGAAGAAGGACTTTTGAATATGCAATACTTGTTGGAGGACGATACCATTTTGAAATGTGAAGTTAAATCAAGACATATAAACAAGAAAGTATACAGATGTTACGTTCAGTACGACCCTAACAGTATTGGATATAACGGTATAAAAAACTACGTATGTGATTGTGCAAATGGGCTAAGAACTGTTGGTTGCTGTGCCCACGTTGCAACAATCATTTACTTTTTAAGTCATGCACGGTATTTGTCCAAAATCATCCGCCCAGCTCAAATTCTAACGAATCTATTTCACGTTGATAATGTCGAACCTGTTATTGAAGAACACAGTGACGAAGATTAACAACATAACAATCATGTTGCAATGTATGTATTACTTGTGTCTGTTTAATGTATATATTAGATGAATGTATGTAATATTATTATAAATAAATAGATTTTTTAAAATACAATGACTTTTAATTATTGAAAAAACCGAAATAGCAAATACCATTTTCATTTGATGACATGTGTAATTTTTTTTTTTTGTTAGCTGTTTGACATCAAATTTGTAATCGGCGACCTCAGAAACCCCAAAATGTACTTTTATTAAGTAAAATAATTGAAAAATATGATTTTGTGTCATTTTCGTAACTGAAAATGCTCAAATTATAAAAACGGAATTTATTCAAGTTTGATTTTCGGACGCTAGAGACGACCGAATTGAGCCCAATTAGCGTCATTTTGTAGAGGAAGATAGTAGCTTTCTATGCTATGGTGCACGATTTTTTACCATTAATACGTCAATAAAAACCATAGCATTAAATACAAAAAATGACGATTTTTTACGGTTTTTATGCCATTAAAATTATGTTGCACATGATTTAACTTTACGAAAAAATCTGGTAAAATTCAGGGCATGTCTACACATCTGAAACAAAATTTTGGTTGTGTTAAAACCGCTTTAAAATGCATTTGAAAGCTCGAAAAAAATTAAACATAAAAAAAACGCATTTTTTGCGATTATGGTGTTTTCATAAGGGTTTAGGGGGTTAAAAAATATCTCTAAAATTTTGTTTTTCAGCCCTCTTTCAGGTTTTTGGGTCGATTCGATCAAACTCGGTGGGGGCCGTCAGACCCCCCTTAACCGGCTACCCCCTTTGTAAAACTTTTGTTTGGATTGAAAATTCTTATGAATTTTCTTGTGTCTATAAATAAATTTTGTTTGTTTATACTGCTACCGCAACGGAAAAGAAACACATTGACTTAATTTCTGTATTTCTCTATTATTCTTTATCTGTGCAGCATATCGTGTGTGATCATTTGTAGAACTTTTGTCTGGATTAAAAATTTGTATGAATTTTCTTATTTCTATAAATAAATTTTGTTTGTTACTGGTTCCGTAACGAAAAAAAAAACATATTGATGCCATTTTTGTATTTCGTTATTATTCTCCAAAACAATCTATATCTTATAAGAATTCTATCTATCTATATAGAAATTTCCTTCGTCAACTGGTTTTACAATTAATTTGATCAAATGATCGCTCCATATAAAGTAGCAAAGGGTGCTTTTTGCATATCGTACGGCGCTGGTTTTACAATTAATATGATCAAATTATCGCTCCATATGGATTAGCAAAGTGTGCTTTCTGCATATCGTACGGCACTAGTTTGTTGGTGACTTTACTTCGGTTCGCTAGGAGAGCAACGCCCCCCTTCTCGTCCTCACTTTCGCGGACGTTCCGTCGACACTGCGTTCGTACCACGGTCTTACATACAGGTGTGGAAATTCTAATGCTGGCAGCCGAGATCAGATGGATCAGTTAGCGTGGCAAATTTCGGTCCCAGCGCCGTCACTAGTTATCGCTGCGGTTCCGAAACTCGGACATACATAACCTCAATACGGCGAGCAACGGAGTGAGCGGTTGAAAACGTGTGTCGCTGATTGTTTTTTTCTGCGTTTTGGGCACAGTACGTTTTCGATAAATTGAAAGCATATTCTTTCATAATGATGATGTGGTGCACCGTACTGCGCATGAAGGGGCATCATAAACAGATTTGAAAGGATTCATTCTGCTTACCTCGATATGAAAACAAATGCGCGTACAACAATAAAAAATATCGTTGAATTTTCTGTATTGTACTTTGTTAAATTGCAAAAAAAAACACGGGAATGAGGGATGGAAGAAGAAAAATTGAGACAGTGGCTTTGAACCGACAACAACGCGAGTATGAGGTGAGTACGGAACCACTCCGTCAAAGTTCACATGCAATGTGACAGCTTTAAAATCGTATGTATATGCTTATCACGCTCGCTTGGCTTTAGAGAGTTTGTTTGTTTGATTACGATTAGAATTATATATATTTTTATTGTATTAATCGAAACTGACAGGACCAACGCCTTTTCCTGGCCCTTTTAACAATATTTCGAACTCGTAATAAATATCCGTATAACGAACATGAAAGTGGGACAGAGATAGAGGGATAGAAGCATGGCCGACCAGTGCTGTCTCTGTCTGACCACCCGCCCCCCCGGCTGCGCCGCAACGGGTATTCTAATCGCAACGAATCTAGTGGCGACTAGTGAACTACCAGCTCTCTTAAATAAGCTTCCTACCCGTATGTAAGACCGTGGTTCGTACTCCTTACCTCTAGTCAGGGAGACTATCAAGAAGACTGTAGGGAAGGAGTCCAATCTCCGTATTCTGGTTCTGCATAAGCGGCGTTGGGGAAGTTAGTCACTGTGTGCTACATGCATGTTTTGCGCATGCGTTGTTATCAGCTGTCTGTGTTATTAACTGTCACATGAGCTGAACATTTAAATTTTCTCAGCCTTAAATCATTTTATAAATAAATTTCGTGTATCTGTAGTAGTACCTTATGATGTTTCTACATTTAAGGCAATTGCAAATATTGCAATTGCCTACCTAATTAAGAAAAAAACACCTAAAAATGCGATAACAATTTATATCCGGACGTAAATATAAATTCCATTCAAATATGGTTAGGTGGCCGAGCTTATGACGTATAAAGTACGTACAAAATGTCATGCAAGTGTAAGTAGCAACCTCAAATATCACTGCGTCAAGGGTAGTGCTTCACACGAAAACGGAAAACGCACTTTAAATGACTCATCAGATAAACAACTCCTCCGCTGTGCAAATTGGAAAAACCTAGATCACCCAGTCAACTATAAGTGATGCCTATACTATAAGGTCATATACAAACGCTCATAAAGTGAGAGACATTAGACAACGACAAATCATCGAAAGAATTGAAGTGATACACCCGAAAACCACATTGGAAATATCCTTTGCATAAGCTATGGCAGTGCCCGCAGCGACCGTAGCAACACAGAGATTCATTACGCAGTAGCGAGCATCATCCGCAGCATCACAAGACTCGCGTGTGTTCTCGCTGTGCAAATTGCAATAACCTAGATCACCCAGTGAACTATAAGTGATGCCTATACTACAAGGTCGTATACAAATGCTTATAAAGTGAGAGACATTAGACAACGACAACTCATCGAAAGAATTGCAGCGATAAACCTGAAAGTCACATCGGAAATATCCTTTGCATAAACTATGACACCACCCACAGCGACAGTAGCAACACAGAGACTCGCTACGCAGTAGCGAGCATCATCCACAGCATCAGGAGACTCACCGCTACCATGAGCATTCATTTTACATTTTACATTTATTGAAATAATAACAAGACTTAAAGATGCTGATAACAACAGTCCAAAGTCTACAATCTAACTACTACTGAGATGCGTTTGTTTGTTGAGTTCAATTTTATGCACAATATCAAAAAACTGTACGGCACCGCGCGAGGTACTGTTTTCGATTCTCTCATCGTAAAGTTTTATCATAACTGAAATGAATTTTTTTTAATTGAAATTATTTCTTATGCCTTTTATCGGTAAATTAGTTTGATTATTGATTACATTTGTTATAAGAATCATAATCACGCAAATAAAAATAGCAATAATTCCTAAAAGCTATTAACGTTAATGTGTTTATTGATGGTTGATGGTTTTTTGCAACTATCCAAAAATGCATTAGAATTTTTTTTACAAAATCAATACATTTTTCGTAATTAAACAAAAATGTAAGAACTTTGTAAAAATTGGCATACCAATTATTGCATTAAACTAAATAGACTACCTAGATCGCAAACAAACAATCTTAGTGCACGATAGGTTTTTTTTTGACAAGCGTCAACAATAAGCCGCCATGACAGTCAGTTTCACCCTGTGCACTGGCTGTATTACTATATTTTTAATACACTACCCTGCTGCAAATTCCCACACAGGAACTTTTATGGGATCCCACACGGGATCCCACGTAGTGTTTTCGTACAGGGAACCCGTACGGGTTTCCATATAGTGACCCGTACGGGTATGGGATCCCACGTGGTAACCCGTACGGGTTCCTGTATGGGAACCTATACGGGATCCCACATGGTGACCCATACGGGTTTCTGTATGGGATCCCGTACGGGATCCCACGTGGTGTCCCGTACGGGTTCCTATACGGGATCCCACGTGGTGTTTTCGTACAGGGAACCCGTACGGGTTCCCATATAGGAACCCGTTTTCGGTGTTACGAAAAATTGTCGAGATAAAGCGACATTTCATTGCAGTCCCCACTGCCAACATTTTTAGGGTGTGTTTCCACACTAAGGTGCACGAGGATGAATATATTGCACCGCTAACGAACTTGTATTTCTATTTATAGCCATTGTAATAGTACATTAATCATATAATATTATTGCAATTTTCTGTAAACACATTTTTGTAAGACGTAAAATGATAACATAATAAAAAAGTTTAATAAAAAAACATTAAGATATTGCGTTTAATTAAGTTTAACTAAGAACTGTGTATTAAATATTTCACGCCATTTTGCGAGGCCGGGACCCACGTTGAAAAACAATACTTTTGACGAGAGTTCAAACATTTTCAAAAAAACGTTGACAATAGTGATTAATGATTTATTTTCTCACGAAAGTGTAGATGCTAATGAAAAATTAGAAGTTTCACATTTGTTTTGATTCAATCGTGATTAGCTTATTAAGCGCTGTCTCAAAAATTAAGCTACCCACATTTCCCCACACAGGTTTCCATGCAGGTTCCTGTACAGGAATGTTCATCCTGTGCAGTAAACCGTACGGGATCCCACACTTTCCTTGGCTGTCCCATGCTTTCCCACACATTCCCACACTAAAACCCGTACGGGAATTTGCAGCAGGGTAAGCACACGGACGACGCCTACATGCCATATTTAACACCACGCTCTTAGGTTAAATTTACGGATGTTTCTTATACCGTCTCACCATACGAAGATTGGACTCGTTCCCTAAAGTCTCCTTGGAGACTATACCGAAGGAGTCCCAACTCTATTGGGAGGGATAGAGAAAAAGTGGTAGGCGAATCTGCTGGATTTAAGTAGTGCCTGATTGAGCCACCTGCAGCACTGGGTAAAAGCTGACGCATAGCCATGATTCCACCGAAGGGTCTCGTTTCCACAATGTTTATCTCTACAACGCTGCGAGTCCGTTTTTCAACTTTACGATGGCTTATCTCTTATCTGTATAAACTCGGAAATCTACCAACTGTACAAGAGTCTCAAGTTTGCAAGATTGAACCTCTACAACGATCTAGCCTTATGATTATCCCTACAACGTATTTATTCGGATTTGTATCAACTACACAATGAGGGATTTGCAATATGCATTAATTCTACAATGTATCAACTCTACAAGAACTTTGAGTACTCAACGTTCAACTGGGCAATATTATTGTTAACTCTACAACAGCTGGTATATTAGGTGAATCAATTGAAGACGAGATATATTAGCCCATTAACGCCCAAGCGACTATGTTTGAACACTTGAGAGAAAAAGGCTGTTTTTTACAGTCTGCAGCAAAAATAATGTCATATAGGCAAATAATAATGTCTATAGGCAAAATCGCCGGTTCTTCCGATTTACGGTGTTAACTTTGACTTTTGACCCTTCCCAAGGGGCGAAAAATGGGTTTTAACTTGAAAAGCGGGGTAAAATCCAAACATTCTTGGACAAATGTATGAAAAAAAATTTAATCGCTAAAAAATGTTGTATCCTTACTCATTTTGGTATAAAATTCACGATATTGGCTCATTCATTGGCATTTCATTGGAAATTCTCATTGGAGAAATTAATGTCTCGCCCTGTCATCAAATAACTAACAATAAGCTAAGTTTCAGAATATACAATGATCATTTATACATCAGTTATTCAATCTATTATTCTATAATTAATAATAGACTTTCATCGTATCATAATACGCCATGCGGCAGAGAGGACGCGTTCGAATTGGTTTGAATGAATGAATGAAACAAATAAAAATGTTCTTTATTTATTCATTCATGAATTAATATATTTGTTTATTTATAAGGTTATTTAATTGCAGGTAAAATGCGAATGAAAACATTACTTACATCGACGAATGTTGCCGGATTGAGAAAATCGAGCTCGAAGGGTCCTTACTCAATTTTTTTTTTCAATAACATGAAATCAACCACTATTGAGCAGAGTGAGTGAAATAGGGCACTGTCAATTCTTTTATTAACTACCTATCGCTGAAAAAGCACGAATGTTTTGATTTTACCCTGATTTTCAAGTTAAAACCCTTTTTTCAGCCCTTAGGAAGGGTTCCCTGGCGGAAAAAATATTTACGCGGTTTTATTGCGAAACTAGTTCCAAGTACGAAAAAAACTACAGCACAAAGGCATGGGCAAATCTACGTGGTTCAACGTCTAAGTATGGGGTTTCGCGCACTTTTTTAGTTTCGACTAGTATTACGTAGATTGTAGTACATTTCTGCAGTAGTTAGTTGTAGATCGTTGCAAAAAGGGTACGTTTGAAAAGTACGTGAAACTACATGCATCTACGTCGAAGTACGGGCAACCACGCGAAACTAAATGTATATCGATCACAACTACAGCACAAAGGCATGGTGAAATCTACGTGGTTTAACGTCTAAGTATGGGGTTTCGCGCACTTTTTTAGTTTCTACTAGTAACATGTAGATTATTGTAGTTAATTTGTGCAGTAGTTAGTTGTACGTGAAACTACATGTATCTACATGTATCTACATAGTGGCGCGTAAAAAAGCGATAGCAAAGTTGGTTAATGCAAACAGTATTTAAACACTGTGAGACACTGCAAAAACTGATTGTTTTCGCAGGCAGTGCAAACACTGTTATGCACGGACTTATGCAATTACTTCGGACGATATTGAATGTAGAGTTGTTGTTCTTTAGTTAATTTGCAATAACTTTTCATAATGAATTGAAGCTCGCAAACCATTTTGTATGTAAGAAAAACTGAAAAAAATATTTATATTGGACTGTCGCCATACAATTGAATATTGAATCTAGTATAATTTAAGATTCGTGTATTCATTTGAAAATAAAAACTATAGAAAAAATCTCACAAGCGGTATCGAGTGCATTTTTTTCTTCCACCTATTCTATAACAACACTACAATAACATTAGATATAACATGAACAATGTTATAAATTTCAAAAGAAATTTACAGTATTTAATATTATCTAATATGTTTGTAAAAGTACATAGAAGTTTTCTACGTAAAAATACAAGAATTACGTCAAAGCGCAATTTCGCATAATGTGCTTATTGTGATAAATATTCACTAACTGCTTAACGTTAAAAAGTAATCAAAAGTTGTAAATGTACGTAAAAGATTTTTACGTGGAACTATGAAATACTACGTCAACGCTTAATTTCATATCAATACAGCTTACTACGATCAATAACCACCAACTACTGCTGAGAATTAAAAAGTAGTTACAAGTTGTAAAAATACGTAGAAGATTTTCACGTGAAACTGCAAGATACTACGTCAAAGCTTGGTTTCGCGTGAATATGTTTTCTACGTTCAACGATAACAAATTACTACAAAAGGTAGTAAAAGATTGTTTAATGTTGTAGAAATGCGTAGAAGATTTTCACGTGAAACTACAAGATACTACGTCAATGCTTGGGTTCGCGTGAATATGTTTTCTACGTTCAACGATAACAAACTACTACAAAAGGTAGTAAAAGATTGTTCAATGTTGTAGAAATGCGTAGAACTTTTTTACGTCAAACTACAAGATACTACGTCAAAGCTTAGTTTCGCGTAAGCATATGTTTTCTACGTTAAACAAAAACAAACTACTACAAGGTAGTAAAAGATTGTTGAATGTTGTAGAAATACGTAGAACTTTTTTACGTCAAACTACAAGATACTACGTCAAAGCTTAGTTCCGCGTGAATATATGTTTTCTATGTTGAACAAAAACAAACTACTGCAAAGTAGTAAAAGGTTGTTCAATGTTGTAGAAATACGTAGAACTTTTTTACGTCAAACTTCAACATATTACGTGAAAGCTTATGCTGTAGATTTATAAGACAGGCCCGTTAAAATATGTAGGTTGACGTAAAAATGGCGTTATTCGTAGTAGAATTGTTTCCGCCAGGGTTACAAGTCAAAGATAATGCCATAAATCGGAAGAACGGGCGATTTTATTTATAGGGTGACATTATTTCTGCTGTAGCTTGCAAAAAACATTATTTTTCTCTCAAGTGTTCAAACACAGTCGCTTGGGCGACTATATAAGAGATAATATATATCTCTTCTTCAATTGATACACCTGATATACCAGCTGTTGTAGAGTCTACAAGAATATTGCCCAGTTGAACGTTGGGAACTCAAAGTTCTTGTAGAGTTGATACATTGTAGAAATAATGCATATTGCAAATCACTCATTGTGTAGTTGATACAAATCCGAATAAATGTGTTGTAGGGATAATCATAAGGCTAGTTCGTTGTAGAAGTTCAATATTGCAAACTTGAGACTCTTGTACAGTTGGTGGATTTCCGAGTTTATGCGGATGAGAGATAAGTCATTGTAAAGTTGAAAAACGGACTTGCAGCGTTGTAGAGATAAACATTGTGGAAATGAGACCCTTTCGATTCCACGATTAGATTCAGCATTTGCTATAAACAATCAACAGTAATTAATATCGTCTGGTTCGCGTACGCATGAGCATGGGGCGTTTCAATCAGGGAGACTAGAGGTAAGGAGTACGAACCCCGTGTCGTCGAAACTTCTGCAAAAGCGAGGACGAGAAGGGCAGCGCTGCTCTCCTACCGCACCGAAGTAAAGTCAGCAACAAACCAGTGCCGTACGATATGCAGAAAGCACCCTTTGCCACTTCATATGGAGCGATAATTTGATCAAATAAATTGTACAACCAGTTGGTGAAGACAATTTCTATATAGATAGATAGAATTCTTATACATAGATTGCTTTGAAGAATACCGAAATACAGAAATTAAGTCAATATGTTTTTTTCGCTGTGGAAGAAGTAACAAACAAAATGTATTTATAGACACAAGGAAATTCATAAGAAATTTGCATCCAGACAAAATTTTTACAAATTATCACACATCATATTTACGCGTTATGACACGCTGTACAGATAAAGAATAATAACGAAATACAGAAATTAAGTGAATGTTTTTTTTTCGTTGCGGAAACCGTAACAAACAAAATTTATTTATAGACACAAGAAAATTCATAAGAATGTTTAATCCAGACAAAAGTTTTATCACACAAATTATCACACTTCATATTTACACCTTATCATACGCTGTACAGATGAACAATAATAACGAAATATAGAAATTGAGTCATGTTTTTTTTTCGTTGCGGAAGCAGTAAAAAAATGTATTCATAGACACAAGAAAATTCATGAGAATTTTGAATTTGAACAAAAGATTTACAAATTATCACACATCATATTCACACATTATGACACGCTGTACAGATAAAGAATAACGACATGCAGAAATTATGTCGATGTTTATAGACACAAGAAAATTCACAAGAATTTTAATCCAGACAAAAGTTTTACAAATTATCACACTTCATATTTGCACATAATGATACGCTGTATAGATAAAGGATAATGACCAAATACAGAAATTAAGTCAATATATATTTTTTTTTTCGTTGCGGAAGCCGTAACAAGCAAAGTTTATTTATAGACACAAGAAAATTCATAAGAGTTTTGCATAAAAACTTTGAAAACAGACAAAACATTCACAAGTGATCACTCATTATATTTACGTCTGTACAGCGCATCACACATTGTGATACGCTGTAATACGAAATGTGATACGAAAATAATCACGCAAGGAAATTTAAAACGAAATACAATAGGAAAAAATCAAAACTGTAAGATCGAGTTATCTGTACAGCGTATCACACATTGTGATACGCTGTACAGATACCTCGATCTTACAGTTTTTATTTTTTCCTATTGTCTTTCGTTTTAATTTTCCTTGCGTGATTATTTTCGTTGACCGATCGCGCTAGAAAATGTCTTCTCATGACGAGATAATAGTTTATTACTCTCTTCGTGAGCTCTTCGTTGTGTGCTTGGCATCCCACGTACTGCAAATTTTTGATGTCCGAAGCTTTGTCGAGAACTTGATGGAGAGTGTTGATGTTAACGGTCATCTTACCGACTACGTCCAATACGACAGCTTCTAAAGTAGACGTCAGCGAAAACAAATTATCTCTCGGACATGTGAGTCCGCCGAATTGACTCATCTCGTCGATCACGATGTCCCATTCTTGAGGAATCGTATTCTTCAACGCGCCAATGCACTCGGAGCATTTTGTGAGACGGCACATTTTTCGCGCAACGTATCCCGCGACGTAGCATTATACCAGATGACGCGCACTTGTCACATCGTAATCATTACAGGAAAGATTATCTGACTGGCTCCAAATTGACACGGTGTCGATGTCAAGATTACGAGATTTCGAGACCGACGGTTCTTCTGGAGCAAGGACGTGCTGCAATTCAACGATACTGTCGATTTTATCGAGCCACGTTTGTTTCGGTGAATTAGCAGCAGCCATTGATTCTTCAGTTTCCATTAACGTCTCCAACAGTTCTGTGCCCAAAACGTTGGATCTCTTTGGCGGCTTAACCAGAGAGTAGGAACAGAGCAGGCGGAAAACTTGGATGAACAGCGCTGGGTCAGGGTGATCATTCGACCCACACGCATCCTCATCATTCCGAACAATCTCTAGAATAAGTCGATCAAAAAATATAATTGTAACGTCTAGAAGTACACTCCCGCTCAAAAGTTGGGATATACTAGCCGAGATTTCTAGCCGCACTAAAAGTTAGACAGTTCATTAAAAAGGGACGGATTTATCTTCATTATGCTTTTTTAGAACGATTTTTTTGGACCCAGTACACACTTTCGAACGTGGGTATTTTTTTGCTCGTCCAATACTTCTCCACAGCTTGTAGCAAATGTTTCCTTTGAAAACTTAATAAGAGTATTAAAACCTTCATTTTTTGTTTATAAAGTGTCGTACAATATTCTTTCGCGCGATTAGTTCTTTTTTGGCTAAAAAGATAAGTTTTAGAAAAAAAGGTGTAATCCAAGAACTATAGGGTTTCAAAGGAAATGTCACGAGGGCAAAAAGTTCACGCTGATATGGCTACAATTTTTTCAAAATGATCAAAACCTTATTTTCCCCATTTTATGTCGAAAATCTGATGAGTAGAGTGGCTTAATGTTTTATTTTTGTATTTTAAATTTTCTAGAACTTTTTCAGAATTTTTTTTTGTCGTGACTTTTTTGCCAAATCGACAAGGTGCTTTTTTAACATTTTGTCGCAAACCCCATACCAGCATGGCAAAAATGTCTATTTTGTGGACTTGCTTTTTAACGCAAACAAAAAATCGTCTTAGTCAATGAAATTTCTTACCTCATTCATACACGTTTTTCGTCGGAATAACCGCCTTTGGCTGTGAGTACCGCGTTCACAGATCGTGGCATCCGTTTGACTAACGACAAATTAATTGACTCGTGAACGCAATACTCAACGCCAAAAGCAGGTTTTTCGACGGAAAACGCGTATAGATAAGGTAAGAAACTTCATTGACTAGGAGCATATTTTGTTGCCTTATAAAGCAAGTCCAAACAGTTGACATTCTTGCGGTGCTGATATGACGTTGCGACAAAATGTTAAAAAAGCACCTCATCGTTTTGTAAAATAGTCATAGTATGCTAAATTTAAAAAAATTGAAATGAGTTTAAAATTAAAAAGGGAAAGCGTTTGATATTGACTTGATATTTTGTCCCGCAATTCTCGAGTCAAGCCACTTTACTCATCAGATTTCCTACCAACAATGAAAACAAAAAATTTCGAAGAAATATTTAGAAAAATGCTAGCCATACTAATGTGAACCCATGCAAGTTTTTAGCCTCTTAATATTTCCTCTGAAACGTTATATAGTTCTTGGATTACGCCTTTTTTTATATAAAACTTGTCGTGCTTTGCCGAAATCGAAATAATCACGCGAAAAAACATGGTATGAAAGTTTTTTAAAACGAAAATGGAGGTTTTGATACCCTTTTTGAGTTTTTGATGGAAAAAAGTGATATTGAAAGCGTACAGAATTTTCTAAAAATGCATACCGAAGGTAAATTTGTTACTCCGAAACACCTTTAAAAAGGTGTTTCGGAAATTTGGCTATTTTTTTTTACTGAACTACCTAACTTTTAGTGCGGCTACAAATATCAACCGGTGTATTCGAACTTTTGAGCGAGAGTGTACAACGGTTTATCTAACGGTACTAAAATAATCTTACTTCAAGTGCATCCTGATTGAGTCGAGCCGTCATGAGATACTCAACGTTTTTTTCTTCGTGCAAATACTGCAACAATTCCAAGGTCGAGCCAATAGTGATCTTGAACTCATTTACGGTGCTCGGCGACACCGGGAAACGTTCGTGTGGGTTTTTCCATTGCGTCTGCCACTGTCAAAGAAATTAGTCGAAGTCCTTGATCGCCTACAATGCAAACAAGATGTTGTGATTTCCATAATAGTTACGGCGAACACTGAAAATTTGCCAACAAAAGATCCACGATACAATGTACCATGCATACATTCTTTGGGGGTTTTGATGTTTCTGCATGGTGTAACGCATGAAGCTGGGTTTTTATTAGCGTTAAATGGACGTTGAAAACGAGCGTTTTGCCAATCACAATGCCAGGAAAGCATTTTCACTTAAGGAAAATACTTACAAAGAAACGTTGCGAGGTCGATCTTTCCGATTTCGATGAAATTTGGCATACTTGTAGAATGGGTAAAAATAGGCGACAGGGATTTTTTTATATCTCCGGAACCCGATTTGTAAGGGGTGAAACGCACCCCGGAAAATAGTGGGTTTTGTCGTGTTTTTGTCGATAACGCCATTGGTCTCATCTCCAGTGTATAGTACATGAAGAAATAAACATTGTTGCAATTTGAAATTTTTTCATATCTCGTACCGTTAAAGAGGTATCGACGAAAAACGAAAAAAATCCAATTTTCGAGGGCATGTTTTATTATTAAAAAATCGGGTTCCGCAGATATAAAAATACGTGTCGCCATTTTTTACCGATTCTACAAGCATGCCAAATTTAATCGAAATCGGAGAGATTGACCGCGCAACGCTTCCCTGTTCGATGCTCAAAATGTGATACAACGTACCAACGCAGTGCAATGCGAATGTATATATATATGCATCATTCAGCCCAGCACACTGAAATGAAATATTATTGAGATGAACGAATTATTTCTACATGAAAACTTCTTGGAATAATTCAAAACATAACGTGCCAATACGGTGACGCGTAACTTCATTGCGTTAATTTAATCAAGTCACAATCAGTAGAATGTGCAGTCCAAGCTTGCGAAAACCAATGAATATTTAGTGGTCGCTCAAGGTTTTCGAAATTCAACATTTCCGCGAAAAAATAAATCCTACATGCATTATAATTCCTTGTAGCATAAAAACAAAATAAACAGCGAAGTGTTACTCTTTCTGAGTAATTTATTATTATAATTTGTAACAAACACCGATTACACTATATGTGTTATTATTCATTATTATGTATTATTGTATTATAGCGTCGCTCGTCACAGAGCACAGCCACGATTGGTTCGCAGTTTGACTCACGAAACCAACTGTGGGGCACATTATGAATGGCGGGAAATAGCTGCCATTTCAATTTCACGAATAAAACGACTTATAATTTTATTTATGGACAAGAGCTTTAAACATTTATTTTAAGATAACAAAGATTACAATTCTTGGGTTAGCAGTGTGAGGTCAATTTAAAAAAATATGTTTCAAAAGAATAAAAGATTAGAGTGAGCACGCACTAGTGACTTTTGTCACCGTGACTTTTTCGTTACTGTCGCCACGTTTTATTGACCCTTAAGGTGCGGCCTCATGCAGTCGCTCGTCGCTCGTTTGCAGCGACAAATCTGGTCACGTGATATCTAGCGACAAAGCTGAAAATGTTGAGCTTTATCGCTGGGAAAGGAGAGTGGGGAGAGGAGAGTGAGCGATACAAATCGTAATATGTGTGGTGCTGCAACTTATTTGATTAATTGGTATAAACAATGAATTCAGGCGACATCTCGTCAATTTCCGAAAAAACACTATTATATTTTTATTTTTATTCACTCCGATTTATTTCACTTGTATCACTACCACGACTGCCACTAAAGGAGGTTAGGAAAGCAGCTTTCGAGATCAATCCTGCAAGCAGCCATGTTGACGCTGCTATTCGACGCGGCGACTTTTTTGAGTCGCGGGAAATTCAAAATAGGGTCACGTGACCAGATTTATCGCTGCAAACGAGCGACGAGCGACTGCATGAGGCCGCACCTTTATGGCGGTGACACGTATTCGAGTGAGCGCCATAAGGTAGGGATGTTCGATTCTTTGAAAAGAATCGATTCTCATAAAAAAATCGAATCCAAAGAATCGATTCTTAAGAATCGAAAAAAAGTTACTTGCTAATTAAAACTACCGTAAGTGTTTAATAAGTTTTTGCTGTGGAAAATTACTAAATTGGATACATTTATTTTTAATAGAAAATAATGAATTCAAAATAACAAATATAAAGCAGCTTTTATTCCGACTAAACACTAAACATAGTTTGAGTCTTTTACATATTTGCACTTTTTAATATGATCTTAAAAATATTATGAATGTATTTTACAAATCAGACTTTTTTTATTACATAAGTTTTTATTTTAACCTTGGCATTGAGGTTTTCTAGACTTTTAACAATCTTTATTCAATTGCCAATCTTTAATAGACAATGAATTTAAAAACAGTAGCTGTTGCAGATGTTCAGGTAAAAGGCGACTTCGAGAATCGGTCAAAATATTTCCAGCTTTCGAAAACAATCTTTCCGAAGGCACCGATGTTCCAAAAACTGCCATTTATATTTTGGCAATGATCGCTAAAGTCGGATACACCGTTTTGACACTCAACCAATACCGAACTGGATCTTGCGTGCGATCTAGCATTGGTTGATTCAAGCAATGTCGAAAATCCGTTGGAATTTCGTCTTGGCACTGTTGGTCATTATATATATTCTTCGTTTGCAATGAAACATCGTGGAATGACCATAGATCATCAGTTTGGCTCGATATTTCCACTGTCGGTCCAGGAATTTCATCATTGGACACGTTGGTTTGATTTAATTCCTTCATCCACTGAGTAATACGATTTATTGCCTTTGCGTACGCCATAGGCTGAGTGAAATGTAGTTTTTTAAACCTGGGATCCAAGATTGTTGATGTCGCCATAATAGCGTTGTTTTCAATTTGCCCAAACCACAATGAAATTGAGTTTTCGAGACGGTCGAGCAAAGACAGTGCCGTGTCCGTTTTGAGACTCCCACGAAGCTTCACAATTTTATATTTTAACCAATTAATCAACGGAATGATTTTGCTGGTCGTGACGAATTGTTCTCCACAAATTTCCCTCGTCACTTTTTCCAGTGGTTGCAGGACCTCGACAATTTCGTTAGCCAACGGCAATCCCGATGCTGTTAACATCTTAGGCGAATTCGGGTTACTTAATAAAATTGATCTAACTTTTTTGAGAGCAAAATAAATCTCGTCAACATAGCGAAGGCCGAGTTCCAACGTGTATCGATGCTTTGGATCAACTTGAGACGAGTAACCTTCCGTAATTCATCGGCAGCAATCGAAGACTGTTTGAAATATGTCACGATTCTTTTAATTTTCGTGCACAATGATGTAGCGTCCTTGAAGTTCATTGCGTCTTCAGCGACTAGATTGATGGAATGGGCAAAGCACGAAATATGTTTTGAAGGCCCAAAAACATCTCTCACGGCCTTTTTCATACTCGCTGCGTTGTCAGTTACGATGACGACAATTTTTTCAGTCTCGACTCGCCATTGTCGCAAAATGTTTTGCATCCATCTTCCAATAACTTCAGCGGTGTGTCGCTCAGTCATTTCGGTAATACCCGCCGTGGTGGATTGCAATTCTCCGTCAAACTAGTAGTGAACTGTCACGCCTAAATAGCTGACGGTATTGTGAAGATCCGTCCAGATATCCGATGTAACCGAGAAATGACCAATTTTTCCAGCAGCTAGCAGTTTCGTAATCGTCTTACTTCCAGGCACGACATATAAAGGTACCGTAGTTTTCATAAGGTTCCTGAATCCTTCATTATCAACTGTCTGAAAAGGCAGATTATCTTTGGCAATCATGAAGAGGATGGAATTGAGTGTTTCGAAAACATTACCTGCAAATGATTGAATTTGCTTGAAAGAGTTGTCGATTTTGGGCTGAAGCGCCAGTGGTCTTTGTCTAATCGCACTGGCGAATCCGCTACTTATTTCTGAGAGTACTGGTGACGACGCTCGATTTGGTGAATCTGGTGAATCACAGTCAAATTCTGCGACGTCCATGGATATCAACGTTTATGTTGATGACGACATTGATCGTTTCTAAAGATAAATAAGAATAAGAAGAAAAATATTGCAGCCACTGATCCCTACAGCAGAGTAAAGAACGACCCAACAACAGTTTTTAATTATTTAAAAAACGAAAAGTGCGGTGTATAATTGAACCATGCTGCTGTTGCATATAAGAAATATTTTATGTTATAATGAAGATAGGGAGTCTTTCGGTTGAGAATCTCAAAGATATTTATTTAAAAAATGTATATTTACCAATATATTTTGTTGTTCGACAGTTTTCTTTTTTTTTTTGTAGAAATACTTTCACTCCAGGGTTCTCCGAATGATTGCGTTTCAAATGGTTCTTTAAATTGGTTGTACAACCACCTTTGCCGCCGGACTTCACAGCTCTATTGCAAATTTTGCATGAAGAATCATCGTCGTTGCCAGTGGATTTGGCAACAAATTTCCAAACAAAGGATTGCTTTACTTTAGGCACTGTAAAAAATAAGAAAAATCATGGAGAAGTTCTTGTAATTGAAAAATATTAAAAAATCAAACAAAGCCTTATAGACCAAAACCAAACTGATCATTAAAAAAGTCAGGTTAAGTGTTAGGCGAGACTCGCGACGTATCGAAAACTTTTTTCCACAACGTAACTCAAAAATATACCCACTTTTTGGAGCGTTTGTCGTACAATCTCGATCGCCAGCAACATCAATGCACACAAAACCACAACCTAAAGATAATCTATAAATTCTGCGAGGAAAAGGAAAAGGAAAAAAATAGGCACGCAAAAATGAAAAATTATCGGGTGAACATAATACCATGAAGCGTGCGACGATTTTGTTGGAGTGAACGGAAATATTAGTGTAGTAAACATTTTAAAACTATGTACTTACCAAAATTCGATGGAAGAACCAGGTAGCGGGATATTACAAGATTTATGTTTAACGCGTTTAATCGTTTAATGTTGAAGGCCGATAAAACTGTAGACTTAGCTACAGGTGTCAGGTGACGAAGAAGAATGACTACAACGTGAAAATACTATGCTAACTTCATTGTATCACTAACGCCTTACTTCATATTGATAACCCCGCAACATGAACGCTTGCCGTGGCTGAATTTCGAACTAATATCTTTTATCGCTTTACAGGCCACGTTTTTGATGATTTCGCCAAAAGCGTTCGGGCTCTCTTCGTGAGCGAACAGTCGCTTCGGTCGTGGTAAAAAAAAAACGAGAAATTATAAAGAATCGAATCTTCGATTCTTAGGGTAAAGAATCGATTCAAAAGATCGATATTTTGAACAAAAGAATCGATCTTTTGAAGAATCGAATCGGAATCGAACATCCCTACCATAAGGATCGATAGACGTGGCGGCAGCGACGAAACAGTCGCGGTGACAAAATTCATCAGCCCGCTCTTAAGGAGGTACACCAGCTTCATACAATGTTGCCATGCTAAACCATGGTCAAATTTCAAAATGGTGATAGATCAATAAAATTTGGTGAGTATATTCTTTAGTATTATTTAGTATTATAGTATTTATATGTCAATACAATTTTTTTCAGATTTTTTCATTGTGCCGTTATCGAATAATTGAACATTGAAGTTCACGTGTATAAGCATAGGGTTTTTATAGATATAGGTATATATTCCGGGTATAAGAATAAACGCTTGTGAATTATTTGTAACAAAACGGCACAACCAAAAAAACTGAAAAAATTTGTATCTACATGAATAATACTAAAGAATATATTCACCAAATTTTATTGATCTATAACCATTTTGCTGAAGCTGGTGTACCTCCTTAATTGTTCTGAAAATTTTACAAATCGTCAAATTCGTGAGTAAAAAGAGTTTAAAAAATTGACGACAATTGGAAATTTCGAAGCTCTTGAGCGACCACTAAATATTCATCGGCCGGCGAGAGCTTTCACGAGGTTAATTAAAAAATTATAAAGCGTAAAATTCATGGGTGCGAAGTGGATAAAGAAAAATCGTCTACTTAAGGGGGTAGGCCACTCTAGAATTCTCGAAAAATCGATTTTTTTTAATGGTCCCCTAGGACCTCAAAAGTCATGTGCCAAAAGATTATGGGCGGAAAAAATCTCCAAGTACTTGGTTTTCGAATTTTAGTACAAGGCCATCTGGTCCGCAGCGAGCTCCTTTTGTGAGCGCTAAAGGAAGGTACTTTAGGAAACTAGAGCAGGTATACGACAGATGTTATTGAAATCATTTGTTTCCTGACTATTCTAGACAAGTTTAGACGTGTCGAACGTCTGTTTCAGTCAGCTAGGCACAGCCAAGCATTTGAGAAGGACGTTAGTCGACAAACACTCGTTTTTCTCTATATTTCTGTGAACTTTCATTTCTTTTTCCCTGTGTAATTATTGATTTGTTTTTACAATGAGTGACAAAGTGGTGTATAGTGGGAAGAAAGGAGGAAAAATCGCATCCGGCAACAGCAAAAGACCGATAACATCTCGAAGAAGACCATTAAATCGGCATAAGTTAGAAGCACCAGATGACTGGAATCCCAGTACATCGACAAAAAATTGAAGCAATCGGAAGATCTGTATGATATCGAAGTGAATCGTTTGGTTATCGTATCATAAACTTTATTGCAGTATTTTCGGCTATTTCGAACGTTGTCGTTTGTAGGGTATGCCAATCGGAAGTGAAATTTACTGAAAGTGGCAAGCGCGGTTTGAGATTCAAACTAGTAGTGTCCTGTAAGAATTGTGCAAAGACTGAGATACCGAGTTGTCCATTTGTTGACAAAGGCTATGAAATCAACCGTAGAATCATAATTGACATACGATTGCTTGGAGTTGGTTGGCACGGAATAAGAAAATTCTGTGCATTCATAGAATTACCTCGGTCTACCTTTCACTCATTCTACGACAAGGTTGCCAAACGAATATCCACTACAACCAATCTAGTTTGCAATAACAGTATGATGAGAGCTGCGGAAGAAGAGAAAACCATTTCTATTGAAAATGGAGAAAATGGAATTGTAGTATCAGACGATGGTTCGTGGAGAAAACGTGGATTTACGTCTTTGTATGGGTTAGTGACTATTATTGGCAATAATTGTGGAAAAATCGTTGATTGTGTAGTGAAATAAAAATACTGTAAGGCGTGTGAGTGTTGGGCTAAAAAAAAGATACCGAAGAATATGCGGAATGGGCAGAAAATCATGCAGAAGAATGCGCTATGGATCATGATGAATCGGCAGGAAAAATGGAAGTCGATGCAGTTGTTGAGGTGTTTCGGCGCTTTGAAATTTTGCACCAGGTCAAATACACTCACTATATTGGTGACGGTGATTTTAAGACTTTTAAAGACTCTGTGGAAGGGGCAAATCGACTTTAAAACTATCGTCTATCTATTTATTATGGATTAGCGATTCGTAGGAACAGTGATTCAGTTGAGAACATGAGAAGCTGTATCTGGGCTACACTGGACCATAAATTATCTACTGATGCCAAACCGCAGCACGACAAATGTCCTATTGGGAGGATTCACGGTGCTCATGGCAACTGGCTAAAGCTACAAATACTTTGGCTGAGTACAAACATAAGCCAGATCTTCCGATTGAAGTCTATGAAGCTATAAAACCAGTCTATGAAGATCTGGCCAGTGAAGATTTTCTAACTCGATGCATCGGCGGTTACACACAAAACAGTAACTAAAGCTTCAACTCGACTGTGTGGGCATTGGCCCCGAAATCCATTTCGAGTGGTAAAACAGTCTTGGATGTAGCTACGGATATTGCAGTTTGTGTGTACAATGACGGGTTTTCTTCAATTTTGCACACGATGGAGGCAATGGACTTGGAAATCGGCCCGAACAGCTACGAAATGTGCCTGGAGATCGACAAACAGCGCATAAAGCTTGCAGAGAGATCGCTGTCTGAACGAGTAAAAAGGCAAGGATCGCTTCAAGATCAAGCAAAAAAGAAATGCAAGAGCAGGACGATAATCTGGAAGGTCAATTGTATGGTGCAGGCATCGCAAATTAAAAGTATTGCAAAACTATTCATGATTTTTTACTATTAAAAACTTCAAACGCGTTGATCTCAAAACTGCATTTTTAAGAGGTGAGATGCAGTCAGAGGCGTGAAAAAACGAGCATTTTCAATCATTAAAAAAAAATAATTAAGTTTATTTTACAAAAGTGGTTACACAGACTTTTTATGTTATATTTCAACTTGACTTGTACAAATTTTCAAAGAAAAATATTGATTATTTATAAAAATATAGCCATCTTTGTCGGACCCCCTTCGGCATGTAGTGCTTTGCGGTGACCATCATCAAATTTTACGGGATCATCTGAAATCAAAAAACCAAAAAAATCAATAGTTTAATGATAAATTGTGGGATATCCCGGAAACTATTCATCGGATTGACTTGACATTTTCAGGGAATATTTTCGAAACATCATACTTCAAGAAAATGTATTTAAAAAAATCGATTTTTTGAAGATTCTGACTGCATCTCACCCCTTAAGTTGGTCGGAAACATAACTCAGATAACTTTCAACCGATTCACTTGAAATGTTGAATATATCTTAAAAAATCCAGTGTCTATGGAAGTATGTAGGATTTTTTTATATTGCATAGTTCATTTGTTATTAACAATTATCTGACGATTTTTTAGGCAAATTTTTCACTTTCCACTTTAGAAATGCGCCATTTGGCCAAAAATCAATATATCAAAAAAAAATCCTACGTACTTCTATAGTAGTTATTATATATAATCAAAAAAAAATCATTGGCTCATTAGAATTAAAAAATTACAGGAGCTGTTTTCCGGCCGTGGAGCCTGGAAAAAAGGAGACTTCATCGCAAAACCGCTGCACAGCAGCCATTTTCAAACAAATTGCTTCAAAAAAATTATTGTGTACAGTCACTGATATGTATGATAAATGTGTGATAGTTTTTCTGAAAAAATCCCTAAAAACCTATTTTTTCGGCTTCTAGAGTGGCCAAAGGCCTTAATAAGAACTTGAATTTTTGGAAGGCTTGAGTGAGCTCTAAATATTTTTTGACCACTCGCAGGTTCCACGACAATTTTTTCTTCTTCAACGAACATAATTCGATGCTGACAAAAAGGAAAAAAATAAAGCTCAAAATTGTGCCATCCCAGCGGCTCGCTTACACTAGATTGACTGCTGAAGGCAGCAGCCGACATTGGCGTGCTTTCGGCATTGCCATGTAGGCTGCTGCTTTCGGCAGTAGACGTGAGCAATTGTATGCGAGCACAAATGCTCACTTACATTTTGTTAAGGGGAGGGACCTAAGTACATTTTTTTTAAATTCTTTTTTTTTCTTTTAGTTTGTAGTTCAAAGAATATTGTGTATAAATTTCATGTAGAAATTCACAATAATGAAGAAGTTGTGGGTTATTCTGCGAAAGGCGACAGAATGTCGAGCGCGCGGTCGGTTGGGTCTACAGTTTCGGCACTAGGGCCGTTCCATATTCCACAACGGTTCAAATATTGTCAACATTGCTGCCAATATTGCCACATGCGTTTTTAACTGTGGGGCAAAATACTATCTCCAAGTGATGGATGCCTTGGGAATTCCAGGCGGGAGAAATACTGACAGGCAATGCGAGATCGAGAATGCGGACCGCATTGCGAAGGCTGAAATTCAAACTCGAAACGCGACCCGTGAAGAGAAAATTCAGCACAGACAATCGAGAATTGCAGCTGACGAAGCAGCGAGTACTTCGGAAGGACCAATGTATGGCCCTGGGATTGCTGATTAACGGTAAGGTAAAAAATATCTCTAACCTGCAAGTAATTTTTCTGACAGACTTCGAAACAGCATTGAAGTACACTTTTTGAAAAATCGATTTTAACTTCTTTTTTATTAATGTTCGAAGTACCAAGAATATTGTGTGAACATTTCATGTTGAAATTTCGCAATCGCCAAAATTAACGGAGAATTTACCGAAAGATCGTGCAGCGGCCCAACGGCTGAGCGCGTCATTTCTTTACCCACTTTTCAAACGCGATTATCTCGAAACAGAGTTTTCAAAGTCGTTGCCAGATGTATCTCGAAAACGGCTTGTCCGATTTGCTCCAAATTTGGACACAGTATTCTTCGATAGTTTTTCTCGTTTGCTACGTAGGGGTTTTTCATTCAATTGAACCATTGCTTTTTCATGCAACCAAAATTGTCGGAAATTGCAAACGAAAAACGAATGTTAAATTAAAACGTCCGCAATTCCGTAAAAAATGAGAATTAAAAAAAATCCTACGAGGTGAACTCCTTTTTATATTATATTTCAAGAATACGTTGCGGTTTCATGTTTCAGATCAATGGGCTGCCCGGAATCCTTGGCACCACAAGCCAGGTCAACGAACAACACGTTGACGTTGACCACAACAACGGCCCTTCCAGTCAACGGATTTATTTTAAAAAATTCCTAAACATCCCTCAATGTACATATTTTCTAATAAAAAATCCGGATCCAATCGAAACATTAGTTTTTGAGATAAAAATTCCCGAAGTTTACCTGTTTTTTCACCGTTTAATCAGGTACCTCCCCTTAAATATTCTTTTTTTGCTCACCTTTGGCACTGCAAAAAGAGAGAGCGGCCGCTTTCCTTGGATTTTTCTTAGGTTTAAATCGGAGTATTGTGCACTGCAACAATTCGCTGCAGCGCACACTTTGCCCATACCTTTGAGAGCAGAAATTAAAATTAATCGTAGACTACTGAATAAAAAATAGTACGAGTAAGTAATGATATAATAATATTATGATACGACTACAAAAAAAATTCCATCGAGTATTGTACAAAATGTTTATTTTCGAAGTGTGAAAATGGAAAGCGTGAAGGAAAGCAACGCACGCCTCGTGTTTTATAAGCAGCGTACACGTTATGAAATACAGACGTGCGTCCGTAAAATATCCATTATCGTACAGAGTGAAATAAAAATTATCACAAACACGAGATACGGAGCAAGTGTCCTGTCGATGTGAGAAAACGTGCATTATATGGATTTTTCGAAACCATACTTTTTATGAATGTAAGTACTATTTTGCTTACCTACGTTTGATTGCTTTCGCCGCAGATAACTATAAATATATTTTATACCCGGACACAATTATTTTTTTATTACATCTAATACAATTCGCCAAATTGGTTAGTCCGAACACGCTTTATCCCAACATGGACGACAAGCGGGAATCATCGATGACGCATAGTTGTGTTTTTGTCGCTCAGTTCACTGCGGTGCGGTCATGCACTAGCGACGCATGCCATGAAAACACTAACTACTAAAAACCACAGTTTCACGGACACTTTTGGATCGGGCTCCAGAGATTAATGGGGAGATGCACAACGCGGCCCTTTTCGGCGTGCTTCGTAAATGGCGCTAAATCGCGGCGGCGAGTTCGGGAGTATGATTTCGTGATCATCGCCTCTGTCGAGGTTGCAGATTCCCTTGTAGCCGCGCGAGTCCGTGATCACCGCTAAAGTTGGTATCGCAGCAGCGTGAACACGAATTGGTAGCTCGGTGGGGGATAAGTCTCTGCCCCTCGCTCGCTCGACAGGCGAACGGAGCGAGGTTTTCCGTCCGATCGAGCTCGACATATATGTGTGGCCGTACTACGGATTGGAATATGCATTAAATGAATTTCAAAGTGAAAAACATGTATCGAGATCATTGTTTTCTCTCGGTTGCCCGTTTATGCCGAAAATGCGGGTTAAAAAAATTAACGACGAACCGCGTTGAAAAATAAAACGCCGAAACGACCGTGAAAGGTTCAAAAAGAAATCTTGAGCCTTTGCCGCGATCGTTTCGGCATTTTTTTCAACAGTAAACATTATGGAAAAGGGTGTATCATAAATGTTTCTTTATCTGCAATGAGCGTCGTGACTGAGTTGTAGCGTGACGGATTACGATGCTGAAGGTCCGGGTTCAATCCTCGGTGAATGAGCTTTTTTTTCTTCATTTTATATTCAGAAAATTTCTACCTTACTCTCGCTTTATCTATTCTCGCCTGTCTAGGCATTATTTTTTATATTTAATTCATATATGTATAACAAAAAAGAAATGTTGCTACGGGCATCGAAGCCGCGCCGTCCGTACTCAGAGCTCGGACGCAGTGCAGCCAGATCGCGCGTAAAAGTTACCCCCTCTCTAGTTTCTTACGCGCCCATCACACCATCGTAGTAGCGTGTGTCCGTGAGCGAGCGATGCTCGGACATCTTCGGAAAGAGCCGAGCAAGGCGAAGCGTCCCGACCGCGCCTTCGGCTGCTACACCAATGCATGGACGCTGAGCAGCACGTTCATGTGCGGCCAAGCCGAAACGAAGGCTTCGAGGGAAAAAGCAATCTGAGCACGACTCGCGCGTGACGTCACCCGACGGCACGCGCGAGGCTTTTAGATGATTTCAATGCTAAGTTAGTTCTTGATTCTCTGCGTTATTAATGTATACAAAAAAATGTATTGCGCACTCAGGTCGCTTATTTTTTTAGTTTATACGTTAATTTAAACATAATAATATATCTAAATTACAACTTATTTATCTTATATAAAATTGTTTACGCTTTACTCACACTCATCCTTATGCCAAATAAATTATTATTCATAAAAGTAAGCGGAAATATATTTATATTCGTATTATTATATTAATTCTCATACTTTCATCAAGCGATAAAGCATTATCCCCAAAAACAAGCCAATCATCCATCCGGCCGCGAATTGTAAGTACCGCGTATATTCTACAAGCGATGAGATGGTCCCGTTGGTAGCGTTCCTGGCTTTCTGATTTCTTATTTTTTTTCTGGAAATTTCTCCTTTTCCTATGACCTGAGTGAACGGCTGCGGAGATATTCGGAGAAAAGTTAAAGATGAAAAGAAATGAGATTTTCGTTAAAAAACTTTTTATTTTTATTATTTTTTTCGGAAATTTCTTTTTTTCCTATTACCTGAGTGAACGGCTGCGGAGATATTCGGAGAAAATTTAAAGATGAAAAAAATGAGATTTTCGTAAAAAAAACTTGATATTATTTTTTTTCCGGAACTTTTTCTTTTTCCTATTGAGTTTGTTTGGGTTTGTTTGGAGTTTGAGTCATACAAACACAGATTTAAACAATCTTGAACATTCACATCTCCGAAATAGAAAGACGTGAGTATCTAATATTGGTAATACCATCTATAGCAAAAAGCCAGATATCGAGGATACAAACTTCGAAAGTTTTGATCTCAGATAGGCAAACGAGCGATGGTCCATAATAGCGAACACCGAAATAGCGAACATCAAAGAAGTGGACGAGTTGCTTCCTAATTTTCTGCCGATTTTCGCTAACACGTACGAGATTCTTTTAAAGTCTTTAAGAGGGGATATACATTTACAATGATCAAAAAATCAATTTCTTTTCTTTAAGGGATAACACCATTCTAGGAATTTGGAAAAATCGTTTTCTTTTGGCTTCAAAAATACTTTGGGGTCATAAAAACAATATGCAGTTGGTCCTGCAGCGATTTTTTTTAAGGTTGGATAAGTGTGTACAGTAGAACCTCGATTATCCGAACCTCGACCATCCGAACCCTCAATTATCCGAACGATGACTTAGTTTATCCGGAAGCTCAATTATCCGAACGTTGGCGCGAAAGATACATGGTTGCTCGCTGCCACCACCGTGAGCAACAATAAGCAACCCAACGCAACTTCTCCTTCTCAAACAGCTGCGAGACTTAGACGCTCAAAAACGCGTTGCAGCCGTTCGTCAATTAAAAATGGACGATTTTATTTTTTAAAAATATTTTAAAAGGCACTCGACTTTTTTCAGGTGCTTAAAACACACACACACACACACACATATATAAATATACAGGGTGGGCGGAACATTGACGTCCAAAAATAAAATTTAGGTCCCTTGTATCCTGGGGTATCCGAATAACCCCCATGTATATCCCGCGACTTTTCATAGTTTTCGAGTTACGAATTTTCGACCTGACCAATTTAAAAAAATCTAAAAAAAAGTAGAAGACTGTCGAGATTTTTTTTGCAACTGAATCTTCATGAGTAGTACTTTTATGCATAAAATAATCAGCTTCGTAACTGTGATGAAAGTTATTAAAATGTTGGTGTAAAGTGAAAAACTTATGTTCGGTAAATTATGACTTAAATTTTCAACTTTAAATTAAACATCTAAACAGGTGACTTCATGGTTCCTAATTAGGCCTCAAGAATGCGCCAGACTCTCAGCTTTCATAATCATTTAAAAAAAAAGCAGTACTTAATAGGGATACTTTGGCTACAATTGACCTTCAAAGACAGCGAGGTGGAAAATTCTTAAAATTAGCCATCTGATTAAAAAAAAATGCCCATTTTATCATTCCCAAGGATATTTAGTTTGTTATCTAACCAAAAATGACTGCAGGAAAGCTAAGATTTAAACATTTAGAGGTTTATTTTTTTTTAGTTCGATTCAAGTTTAATGAATTTTGCGCCATCCGTTCTTGTAACGAGAACGGATCGCGTAAACGAGCTTTTACCTGATCCATGAGAACGGATCGCGCAAAATTCATTAAACTTAAATTAAACTAAAAAAAATAAACCTCCAAATGTTTCAATCTTAGCTTTCCCTGCAGTCATTTTTGGTTAGTTAACAAACTAAATAGCCTTAGGAATGATAAAATGGGCAATTTTTTTTTTTAATCAGATGGGTAATTATAAGAATTTTCCACCTCGCTGTCATTGAAGGTCCAATTGTAGCCAAAGTAGCCCTATCAAGTACTACTCTTTTTAATGGTTATGAAAGCTGACAGTCTGGCGCATTCTTAGGGCCTAATCAGGAACCATGAAGTCACCTGTTTAGATGTTTAATTTAAAGTTGAAAATTTAAGTCATAATTTACCGAACGTAAATTTTTCACTTTAGACCAACATTTTCATAACTTTCATCACAGTTACGAAGCTGATTATTTTATGCATAAAAGTACTACTCATAAAGATTCAGTTGCAAAAACATCTCGATAGTCTTCTACTTTTTTTAAAGATTTTTTTTCAATTGGTCAGGTCGAAAATTCTCAAAAATGCAGTAAAAAATTCATAACTCGAAAACTATGAAAAGTCGCGCGACATACATGGGGGTTATTCGGATACCCCACGATACAAGGGACCTAAATTTTATTTTTAGACGTCAATGTTCCGGCCACCGTGTATGTATATATATATATCAATGTTAATATGTATGTCAAATTTTAATATATATTTATGTATTTTTTTAAATGTAAAAACGTGTTGTTGATGATCTCGTCCCAAAAAACCCACGTTTCGATTATCCGAACTTTTGATTGTCCGAACTAGTCTCGGTCCCAATTGGTTCGGATAATCGAGATTCTACTGTATACGTAAGGCAGGTTTGCAGTCACAAGAGTCTCGCGGTTGAGATATGAGCGTGCGGGCTCTGAGTGTAGACGACGCGGGTTCGATCCCCGGTAGCAATGTCTTGTTTTTTTTTATTAAGCATATACGAATTAAATATCATAAATAATGCCTGAACAGGCGAGAATAGCTAAAGCGAGAGTAAGTTCGAAATTTTCTGAATATAAAATGAAGAGAAAAAAGTTTATCCACCGAGGATTGAACCCGGCCGTTCAGCATCGTAATCCGTCACGCTACAACTCAGCCACGACGCTCATTACAGATAAAGAAACATTTATGATACACCCTTTTCCATAATGTTTACTGTTGGAAAAAAAATGCCGAAACGATCGCGGCAAAGGCTCAAGATTTCTTTTTGAACCTTTCACGGTCGTTTCGGCGTTTTATTTTTCAACGCGGTTCGTCGTTAATTTTTTTAACCCGCATTTTCGGCATAAACGGGCAACCGAGAGAAAACAATGATCTCGATACATGTTTTTCACTTTGAAATTCATTTAATGCATATTCCAATCTGCAGTACGGCCACACATATATGTCGAGCTCGATCGGACGGAAAACCTCGCTCCGTTCGCCTGTCGAGCGAGCGAGGGGCAGAGACTTTTCCCCCACCGAGCTACCCATTCGTGTTCACGCTGCTGCGATACCAACTTTAGCGGTGATCACGGACTCGCGCGGCTACAAGGGAATCTGCAACCTCGACAGAGGCGATGATCACGAAATCATACTCCCGAACTCGCCGCCGCGATTTAGCGCCATTTACGAAGCACGCCGAAAAGGGCCGCGTTGTGCATCTCCCCATTAATCTCTGCGGGCTCGCCACAGGCGTTCATACTCCTTACCATGGAGCCTAGATACCAGGAGGTTCAGCGGTAATGCAAAGGCGCTGAAAAAAGCGTCCCCGAAAATGTCCCGAAGTGATGGCGCTGGGGTGCAGCGGCACCTACATATATAGTAATATATTGGTCAACGAGGTGAAAGTGATCGGATGAGTTTCTAACCTCACGATAGACCGATCGTGACATCAAACGTCGAAATATCCGCCGATTCATAATTTCCTCATGACGGTTCGGAAAAAAACGCAAAAGCGAGAAAAGATCTCAAACTCAAACTCAAAATGGCGGCGATACAGCCCATCTAGAAAAACGTGTTTTTTTTACATATAGCTTCACGGGAGAACGGTTTTCTCGTAAAATATAAGACCTGAAACAAAACCCAAAAAAATGATAATTTATATATTATTAGCTATGAGACTACCTAGAAATTTGCTTTCAAATTTTGCAAAAATAGCGCACTTTGAAGGAAATAAAACGATTTTTTGCCAAAAAAGCAGTAAATTGTTTATAAAAAGAAGTTTACATTTAATCAAAAAACGGCTACGTACTCCCATAAAGAATATGATTGTGAAGCTGCTATCAAAATTTCAAATCGATGCATGCAGAGGTGGTCGAGTAATCCGTCTTCCGAGATCGAAAAAAGTGGTTTCGAGAAAAACGCGTTTAAAGTTGTACGAGCAACTGAGCGCGCGCTCCGAGGCGCTGCGGCCAAATCGCTAATTGAACCTTTAAATTAAAAAAAATCGCTACAGGACCAATTGCATATTGTGTTTATGACACCAAAGTAACAACTTAACACGAATGAGGGTTAGGACATCATCTGTGATCTGTCTTAGATCGCACCCATGTTTAGCGTATATCTATATACATTTAGGTGCCGGAGCACCCCAGCGCCATCATTTCTTGTTCTCGTTTTGGGGACGAGTTGAAAGGCTTCGCTGAACCTCCTGGTATCTAGGCTCCATGCTCCTTACCTCTAGTGCTCCTGATAGCGTTGCCACGGATATTGCCAGAATTATGAAATGGCGGCCTGTGACAACTTAAGTCAAACCTGATTGCGATTTTACTTTACTTACCAAACTAAAATACCATGGAGCCTAGATACCAGGAGGATCAGCGAGGCCTTTCAACTCGTCCCCAAAACGACAACGAGAAATGATGGCGCTGGGGTGCTCCGGCACCTATATGTATATAGATATACGCTAAACATGGGTGCGATCTAAGACAGATCACAGATGATGTACCTAACCCTCATTCGTGTTAAGGCATAACACCACTCTAGGATTTTGAAAAGACGTTTTCTTGCCTAAATATACTTTGGTGTCATAAACACAATATGCAATTGGTCCTGTAGCGATTTTTTAAATTTAAAGGTTCAATTATCGATTTGGCCGCAGCGCCTCGGAGCGCACGCTCAGTTGCTCGTACAACTTTGAACGCGTTTTTCTCGAAACCACTTTTTTCAATCTCGGATGACGGATTACTCGACCACCTTTGCATACATCAATCTGAAATTTTGATAGCAGCTTCACAATTACATTCTCGATGGGAGTACGTAGCCGTTTTTTGATTAAATGTAAACTTTTTTTTTTATAAACAATTTACTGCTTTTTTGACAAAAATCGATTTATTTTCTTCAAAGTGCGATATTTTTTCAAAATTTGAAAGCAAATTTCTAGGTAGTCACATAGCTAATAATATATAAATTGTAATTTTTTTGGTTTTTGTTTCAGGTCTTATATTTTACGAGAAAACCGTTCTCCCGTGAAGCTATTTGTAAAAAAAAAACACGTTTTTCTAGATGGGCTGTATCGCCGCCATTTTGAGTTTGAGTTTGAGATCTTTTCTCGCTTTTGCGTTTTTTTCCGAACCGTCATGAGGAAATTATGAATCGGCGGATATTTCGACGTTTGATGTCACGATCGGTCTGTCGTGAGGTTAGAAATTCATCCGATCACTTTCACCTCGTTGACCAATATATTACTATATATGTAGGTGCCGCTGCACCCCAGCGCCATCACTTCGACACATTTTTGGGAACGCTTTTTTCAGCGCCTTTGCATTGCCGCTGAACCTCCTGGTATCTAGGCTCCATGTAAAATACAAACAATTATCACATGCACTTCTCAAATAATTATTGTCTGTATCGTGTTTATTATTATACCCGAATACATTATATTTTGGTTCTTTCAGATTCGATCATTTATACATTTTCTGTTGACTAGTCAATCCGCTAGTACTACCTTAAATTTGAAAAGTCGAGACAGATTCAAATTTCCATTCAGTTGATATTTATTGTAAATCAGAAACCTTATTAATTTCCGATTTACCATAAAATTATAGCAAAATGTAAATAGAAACAAACAACAAGAGAATGATGAGCAACAAATATAATCACCCAATCTGCAAAAACAGAATTTGATTTCGAAAAAATTTGAAAATGTTACGCACATATCTTTCAGATGGTGTTCGGATACTTTTTAGATAAAAAATATAACTAGAATGAAAATAACTTGAAGGAAGATGTAATAAGTCCATTTTTTATATGAAAAAACAATGTTGGCTGATTTATTCTCTATGCTCGTTCAAAGAATGTGCTTGGAGATGTTCGACATTTTTATCATTTAAAATTAAGACGTTGATTGCTTGAGTTGGCTTTGTTTAAAGTTTTCGGCCAGAAATATTCCTAAAAACGTATCTTAAATACATAATTTATTTATAATGGTCACGAGAATTTTCATGCAAAGAATATGTTGTAGAACTGCAAATGTTGTTCTACTCTGGTCAGATTATGTTAGAAATAAGTGGGCATTTAAATTCAGTTACATACGCGTTTTTCGGTTTTTACAAAGTCGATTTGCTTACTTTCTGTCTCCCTCGCACCCGTTCCGACTCCAACAAATAGATTCTATTGTTTACTACCTCCACGGATTTTTACGTTGAGCAACAATTTGTCGGTCGCATTCGGCAAACGCCTTCCCACGGCACCGCACGTGTTTAGTTTGCACGAAAATTAAATTTTCATCGGCTACGTTTCGGAGTCTTTTTGCTAGTTTTAACAAATTAAGCGATTTCAATTATTTTTCCTTTATTCGCTAATTGTTTCATTTAACAATGCCTAAAAATAGCAATCGTGCATAGAACGGATGTGATCATTCTGCACGGAAGAGGCCCGACCTGAGCTTCCACCGTTTCCATCGTGACGACGAACGGTATGTAGATGCTGCTGCGATTTCTGCTGTGGTTTTCGGGATTCTTGGATCAAAGGCACGTAGAGTTCGGATAATAAAATAACAAATGCGTTTATTCGATACGAAAGGCGCGAGTACAAGCGTGACGACGATGTCGCCGGAAGCGGGCACCGGCAGACAGTAGTAGGCCGTCGAGTATGAATCTATATAAAGCAAACCCGCACGAGTAGTCTCGTTCCGCGTGGCAACGCGCTCTGCTGGCGTACGACCCAACCTCGGGCTTAAGCTTTATTCTCAACAGATGCACGATGAAAATAAGCCTAACGTAACAGCAGTAAGGTGATTGTAAATAATTCACTCGCACGAGAATGACTTATGTACAATTTTTAACATGCACTATGGAAATGGTTAGATATCTTCTTTTTTCTTTCTAAAATATGCATAAAACCAAGCATGTATATATGAATTAATTAAACATTTAACCATACACACTCTACACATAACATTCAAATAGCGGTTTTCTGCTAAAAACTGCGCGGTCACTAGCGTAACAGAACGGCTAGTGTTGGCTCTCAATCTACTGGATTGGTTGCCGGCAGAACACTGATGAATTTTTTTTTCCTATTTGAAATTTGAGTATTCTCAGCATACCTCCAATTGCTTTCATAAGGTCAAATGGAAAAATAAATGGACACAAAATATATCAACGAAAAATTTGGTTCAGCCGATTTTTATATCTTTTTTTAATACGCAATTATAATTGTTTACGAAATGTATACGAATTAAAAAATCATTGATGTAAAAAAAAACATCTTTAACATAATTTTTAGATCCACGGACGTTCAGCGTGTTATCCTCTCAAGTTTCAAGCATAGGTATGTGCAAGAGCGAGCGAGAAAGAGTTATTGACATTCGCGCATAGGCGTGAGTGAGACAACATAAGAGGCGGGTCAGCTGAGGCTTTGAATGTATGCGGCACACCGATACAGCGCGGCGCGCCCTGCAGCCCAAAAGCGGAACTGCTTTTTCCGTGTCAAAAACTAACACGGGCCCCGTTGTTCCATGTAAATCTATGTTGACTACTACTGTGCATAGCCGTATCATAACTAGGTTGCGCGGTGTGCAAGTATCACAAACTAGGAAAATTCCGTGTGGCGACAAAATTCGATATTAAACTGAGAAATCGGTTTTAACAACAGCTGTGATTTTTTTTGCTAAATTATAGTGATTCGAGTTTTTATCAACAATTTATATTCTTCACTGATTAAAAATATTAATCATCTCAAATATAAATCACTTCATTCACTGGTATCGTACCGGTACGCGTACGGTACCGGTACTCAGTACCAGGTTTGAACAGGTATTCAGCGTGTACCGGATCACAAACTGGATGCGTTCTCAATTACGTGACAACTAATCGTAAATGTCGGAAATGCGATTTCGGACACGATCCAGCTAATCATGACCGACGATTAAATTTTTACGGCAGTGCTAACCCGGTAAAAAAGTTCATTTCTGAGTGGATATGTTCATATATGTTTGAGATATTGTCATATATGTATCAGATATATTTATATCTGATCAAATACAGTATCTGGCCTGATCATATATGAACTCATATCTGTTTATATCTGGCTAAGTACCAAGGCGAGTTGGTACCGTAAATTCGTATCTGAACATACATGATGTGATATGTGAACGTATCTGTTCGTATAAGATCATATCCGATCAAATACGGTACCAGACTCCGCTATATGGATCTCATATATGTTTTTATCTGGTCAGGTACCAAGGCGAGTTGGCAGCGTGAAACCATATCTGAACATATATGATGTGATATATGAGCAGGCACGCTGATATAAAATTTTATCCCATCAAATACGATACCAAACCTGGAAAATATACGAAGTCTTATACACTCATACCTTATCGTCTATGTAGCTCAGTTGTTCACACATGAAAATATCTGAATATATGAAACGATATATGAGGATATGAGACGATATCCGATCAGATATGGCACCTCACCTGACTGTATTATATGTGATCATGTGAGTTACTATGATATTATTAATTATTAACACGTCAAGTGATGACGTGTTAATAACCCCGCTCTATATATGTAAACATTTTAATATCTTCATGACTGCACTAACGGTCGGAGTCGGAGTCATACCTGGTCTGATAGTTCAGATAAACTATGATTCCATCATATGGGCAGGTGTATTGTTCATAGATGTCCAGGTCTACTGGGATCCACGGTATTTTATTCTTATACGGACAGACAGATCTGGTCCAATAAGATCAGATTTGCCTGACATGATCAGATCTGGCCCAATAAAATCAGATCTACCTGACATGATCAGATCTGGCGCAATAACATCAGATCTGGTCCAACAAGATCAGATCTTGCCTGGGGATTGAATCTGGTCAGACCTGCTGCGGTATGAACGGGTCTGCTCTCAAAATTTTTAAAATGGCTCTGATATGATCATACATGCTCAGATATAAGCATACACGATTTGTCATGACACTACATGAACAGATATGGCCATTTTTCTTGTCTAATCATATCTGATTCTACAGATATGATTCAGATATATTCAGATATGAACTTTTTTCCCCGGGAAGGCTATGGAAATACGAGCCGCCGTTACTTTGACAACTCAAAGTAGTGTTTTTAAAAACTTAAATATACATCACAGTATTTTTATCGGGGACAATGATTCCTCCAGTCTGAGCGCGATGAAAAATCGACAACGAATCCGATTCGCAAAGTGTCTGATATGAATCATACGTTCGAAGGAGTAAAAAAACATGTTATACAGGATTACTGAACAGGACGTTGATCAGTATGAAGTAAGAAAAAATGCAGTCTGTTCATTGATGCTATGTTCACTGTGCATTGATGATAAGTGCATTGATGTTTCACGTATGCAGTAGCGCACAACTCGGTGCGGGAAGAGATTGAATAAACGATGAGGTACTTTCTAGCCGCCCCCAGAAAGCTATAGAAGTCCTAGTAAAAAACTTGAATAAAATCATGTATTCGCAGAAAACCCCCTCAGACTGAATCTTATACGAGATGTGCCCGATCCCAAAACCTTCTCAAGGCTACAGGCCGATCACTTTGGAATCATGCGCGCTAAAAGTATTCGAACGAATGATAAAGAGACGTCACGATTTTTTTTTCTTCAGACAAAACTTCTAATCCCCAATTCGATATTTCGCCATTTTGACAACCGACATATGCAACGCGTATTTAAGAGGAGAAGTTATTACAACGCCCTTCTTCGTCCTCGAAAGTGCCTACCATAACGTCAGTCCAAAGATCTTCGTTGCCCATTTATCAGAACTAAGACTACCGAAATGTCTTATCAAACTAATTCAGAATATTACTAACAAACGGAACGTCTATTTTTATTCCAACGCATCATCAATCGACAATCGAGACATTACCTCTGGCCTACCCCAAGGATACGTACTTGGCCGGTGCCGTTTCAATATATACCTGAGAAAGATTCATAAATATATGGGCAATCAATATTATTCACTACATTATGCGGATGATATAGTTCTGTGCTCAAAACACAGATGTGTATAAATAACCTGGAAATAGCAGTTGAAAGCCGATGCAGATGGCTAAAATCCATAGGCCTGAAAATATCGATGGATAAATTAAATAATCATGTTATTTACAAGGAACACATCTATAGCTAAGATCTCATGTAGCAAAATTTGTAGAAGTCACTGTGTACTTCAAATTAAACTGAACTAAAGTATCTCAAAGTACTTATATAATAAAATGTTCAACATACAAATCCTGGGGCGCGCACCCCTCAACTATGCTTCTAGTCCATAGAGGCCGCATGAGAGCTCGACTAGAGTGGGCGTTTTTCTGCTTACATCCTGCATCTCTATCCCTCCTAGGGACATTAGAGAAAAAAGCTCTGCTCTTCGAACCATCTTGGGATGTTTTAGATCCACCCCTACTAACATACTAATACATATGGCTAATGCGCCGTCCTTGGAATTCAAGGCTCAATACTTCACTACTCAATATCTCTGCAGAGTTTACGCACCAAAATCACATCCACTCCTCCGAAAACTGCAATACCTAAAAGAAAGGATTAACAAATATACTAATATTCCAAAATACTGCCGGTCCTTCATTTTCGAAACTTGGTGCCAAATTACCACCAACCTTAACGGAATCCTGCGGGCAAACCGCCCACACTGCTACGAAACACCGCTACATCCTTAAATAATGCAGACGAATATAGATTCGGATACTGGAATCGCAATAAAACAAAACCCGATGAAAGAGGCTCTAACCTTTTTTTTTTCAAGAAAAATCCCGCGTAAACTGGCCTGACTGGACACAAATATATACAGACAGATAAAAAAAGCAGCAGATCATAATACCCGATTATTTTCCAACCCATCAGATACAGAGCATGATGTTCTTGTTGTTGAACGTTTTGATAGCGTTTGAGCAGCAAATCACAAGCTGAAATTTTGTCCATTAAGTTCTTTTCGCTCATCTCGTGCGGCACCCAAACATCAAGCTTGTTTACCATCCAAAGTTTCCGTAAATGTCTCGAAACAGTTGATTGGTCAATACTGAGCGTATGTCCAATCTCTGTAGTCGTCAAGTGCCGGTTGGAGTCAATAAAAGCCTTGATTTTATCGACATCAGTAGAGCTGGCCGACCGGAGCGAGGAGCATCTTGGAGATAAAAAATTTCGCAAACGACTTCCGACGCACTTTCGCTTACGACATTCTCGCCGTACACGGCGCATATCTTTTAGTGAGTTTGCAACGCGTTTTAGTCTTTTCGGAAATAAGAAAGTGAAGTGCACCGAAAATACACGTTTTTTCTTTCCATATTCAAAATATAATTAAATTTCCAATACGTCATGAATCTCGATGGATTTTTTTTATTTGGGCACAGGTTTCTGCTTTCACTTAAACTTCATATGGTTGACGCAAGTGCCAACGGAGAAACAAGTGCCAACGATATCTGTCGGAAATTCGCTACGGACTTATGCATAGACCTAATATTATATTTAAAGAATTAGCATCTACAGAATAAATGTATACCTCGTACGGATTTTTTTGAGGATCAATGAAAAAAAATTATAAACCACGATTTGACTCATCTGGACCGCTCAACCTCCTTAGCACAACCTTTGTCGAGACAAAATAACACTCATTAATAGACACCAATCTGGCCACATAGCCACAACAAACACCTATTTAGAATAAGATTGACAGAGAGCCCGGTCTGCAGTTGCGGGTTCGTAGTACAATCGATGAACCACTTGTTTTGGCAGTACCATGAGACGTATGAATTCTATACAGAACTAAAAAAACTAACTATGTAAACTGAATATGTTCCTGCCGCATGACATGAGGAACTTGTCCTCCTCGGCCTCGCCGGAGGTGATCTACGCGATACACAACTTTGCTCATAAGATAAAACAAATATACGCCTTAACATACGGATAAATAAGGAGAAAAAAACCTATTGCAAACTCTCATACAGGGAAGACACACTCTAATAAAAACCTGTTAACAGAGATGCGGGAAAAGAAACAAGCCGTGTCGTTGCCCCGTTGCGAACCCAACGCAGCAGACTACTGTGTTTATCTTTTTGCAATGAACGGCGGCTGCATGTCCCTTCTACCAAAATGTGTAAACTCTCGTAGCGAATCAGAAAATCGACGAGAACACTTCATTTTTTTATACTTGATTCTTTAATAATAATACATTATTATTACACCTACACCATTATAAACACCTACTCGATTTTGAGGATTTGTTGTTTTTTGAGCTACCGGGTACAATGGCAACAACGGAAGTGGTCGAGGTCGTGTTCCGTCCCTTTCGATGCTTGGAATATTGAAGTACAGCCGGAGATTAGCGGCGAGAGCAGAATACACGAAGCAGGTCGGCGGAAATAGCAGAAGGAAAAATACGAATAGACGTTGGAAACGGACGCTCCGACAGCCCCCTCCAAACGAGAAATTTGCGAGCAGTATGCGGCTTACGCTCCGTACTCTCACGACCGCATGCGACGTACAACCATTGGCTCTGGCGCTACCGTGTCGTAAATTTGCTCCGTAAACATCTTTCCAAGCAACTATAGCCGTATTTTCTTACGTCGGAACATTGGCAAAAAATTGTAATTTTACTCACGCAGAACCAAAGTGTACTTTTTTCTCACCCTACCAGCGTGCTTATCGAAAGTCATATTTTAATAGAGAAGCAAAGTTTTTTAGGTTCGGTAATCATCGTTACCTGCGCAACTCCTTCTTCTTTCTCCGGGAAACATCGCTTAGCTATGTGCTTGCTGGACAAACAATTTTAAAAAACTACAACGCGGCGTGCGTCCATGTGAGTGATAGAAAAATGGGTGAGTGGAGCGTCGAACCATTTCAAGACAAGTGAAATAGTGTGGAGATTCGCGAAACGCTGAACGTATGTATCGCCGACTCAGTCGTGTCGTATTGATTCCCGCGTGCCCCTCACATTCATATATCTATACAAACATGTGAGATACATACACGCACATGTATGTGTCGCTGAATTGCTTCAATGAACTACTACTTCAATTTCGTATTATTACGAACTTAAACACATTTCTATGCTATATAAGAACGTTTTGGAAACGATGACATACGTCGTGGTAACTTCTCGAGGTTGAATAGCACACACACTTTATGTACACAGCGATAGGACAAGATAGCGACGCTTCTTTTTTCCACGTACCGTCATTGGAAAAAGAGAACAAATATATTCCTCTATGTATATACATACGAAAGAAAAGAAAATTTGTAATAAATCTACGAGTCAAATATGATTTCATTTGTACATTTGTTGATAATTTTATTGGATTACATATATGAGCGACAGATGTAGCAGTACACTGGCCCACTTATCTACGCTGTTCAGCAAAGAATACTTTTCACTGCAAGCTTCAAAAGGTTAGGCTACTATAACGACGTGAACAGGAGTATTAAAAACACATTTGAAGGAACAAGTAAGATGATTGAGAAATCGTTTGCATATTTATTTACATGTACATTAAAAAAGTTGTGTACCAAATTCCATTTCAAAATATTAATCACTAAAGAAGTCATAAACAATCACGTGAAGGACCTTTAAACGTGAGGGGCTCAAAACTTGATTTTGGCCACCCGATTGATCTAAAATAATATTAAATAATATTGGCTAAGACTTCACTGAGCTTTTTTTAGTTATAGTGTGCAAAACATTCTTAAAAAATCCATTTTTTTCGGTTTTTCGAGGAAAAATGACATCATTGTTGTTAATTACTAATGAAAAGAAACGTTAATAAGGAAAACGTCGGCCAAGACAAAACTACTATTATACTGAATAAGTGTACTAAATTTGAAGTCAATCCGTTCGTTAGATTTCTAGAAATCGTGTACACCGTTTTGAAAAACATAGTTTCAAGACGAACTTCAAGAAAAAGCGTTTAAAGTGTTACTATAAGTTCTATTTTTGTAATAATAAATTTACCTTCAACCTTCGATTCCTACACCATATGTTGGACCTTCTTCTTCAATTTGAGTTGCCTCAAGGGACGAACGATCTTTTGATACTTTCACAGTAGCCAAATCTCTTAATATGTAAAAGTGTATATTGTGAAAAATGAAAAAAAAAAAAAAAAAGAATACGAAGAAGAACAATTCCACTCGTTCAAAATCTGTTAAAATCGCCATTTTTTCACATCGTAATAATGATCATTTTAATAATATCGTGACACGCATTATGTCAAAGGCAATAGACGGGCCAATCATAGTACTTTTTGTCGCTAAAAATCGCCTTCGTATGCGTTGACACGTTGTTGCAGATAAAAGTCAGCCCGGCTTGATCATAGCGCTGGCCGTTGGTACCGGTGTTTTTGCCTGGTGGTGGTGGTGGTCCTATCGTAAGGAGACGAAGCATCAACCACCGACGAAATGGCGAAAAGTCGGCGAACTTTCCGACTTGATCGTATTTCCTATAAAATCCCTCGGTGCCGTACGCTCAAACTCGATGGAGTGTACTCAACTCGGTCTCAAATCCGGTTGGCTCCGTGATCGTACGCTCATGGTTGTCGATCTCGATGGCCGATTTGTAACCGCGCGAAAAATGCCTCGAATGGTTCTGGTATTTACTCGATTTTTAATTATTCATTATATACAATGACGTCTGTATACCTACTTTTATCGTTATTGTATATAGATAATGATAGTAATATATAATACTAGTATGGGAAGTAGGGGCAAGATGATAACGCTAAGGTCAATTCATGTTCAAATGCAACAATCCATATATCAGTCAGCCAACATTGATCATTTTTTAAACTAATCAACATTTATGAATCTTTTAATTTTTGAAGCAAAAAAATCAGTCTTTCTCATTTGTACCATACAACATATATTTTTAATTAACCTATATACCCCCCATCTTACCCCGTATGCGGGGCAAGATGAAACAGCGTTGGGAGAATGATGAGACGCGAATTATTGGCATCTTTCGCATATAAAAGTGGTTTCATTCTCAATATCAGCATAGAAAAACCATGCTTCTATATCATTTTAATAATTTGTAAGTTGTTCTCTTCCCCTGGTAGAAACGCCGGTTTAAGAGGAACCAAATGCTTTACTAGTTTTATTTCACCCTTTTTAAGGTGAATAGTGGTATGTTGTAAAATATTGCGGCTTTGCGATAGCTTGTATTCATCTTGCCCCATTAGACGGTTAACGAATTAACTAAAAAAAATCACACAATAACCTTGAACATTTCTGACAAACCCTTCGAATTATATTAATAATTAGAACTTTCATTGTGTTTACCTACCTGTCTCTAATCAATATCAGCAACTCAAGTGAACTTAAACGATGTTAAACTTTACCAAAAACAACATCGTTTTGTCAAAAATCGATATTGTTTTCTCACTCGAGACGCGTGCTTCTGCCACAGTTGATACTTTCACACTCATTGACCTCACCGTCACCTCTCCAAATTCCAACGGGACCACTGTGCTCGCACAAACCGTTTTATTAGCTAGGCTTATGATTAATGTTACCCTTCGTATTCGTCTTGCCCCGAGTTCTCCCATATAGATGATGATGCTAATATATAATACAAGTATATAGATAGTGATACTAATATATGATACAAGTATATAGATAATGATACTAGTATATAAGTACAATGGTAAACATATGACGAGAAAGTGTCGGGTGGAAAAAATGTATATATATTTTGATCGGGAAGGTATCTCCGAGCATCTCGGGCTCGGTTCTGACACTTCGTGCCCCGGGTATGATGTCCACGAGCATCGATCTCGCGCAAATTAAGTCCAAAGATTTCCAAGCGACGGTATGGGAACAAAAGGTAACGGCGCGGGATTGCGGCGATGAGATTGCACGATGGCTGTCCCGTTTTCTTCTCCAAGAGGAGCTGGGTCTCAGGCTGGTGTATTATCCGGTGGAACGACCGTCACGCGAAGTCCGTGCGACAAATCAGCCTTTTCCACTTACCGTCTCCGCTGATACGGTAAAATAATACCGCTTTGGTATTTTCATACCGCGCTCGCGCAGTCTTACACTCAGAAAAAAGATTTATTAAGGACAAAGAATTTTGTCTCCCGGCGAATAAGTTTTCTTATTCGTATGTCGGCCTACTACGATTGTATTAACAGCTAAGAACATTTTTTATTTAACTTTATGTTTAAGATTTACTAAGAATTTTTCTTAACATCTAATACGATATATAAGTTAGAAGAAATAGGTCTTTTATGTCCGACAAATAGAGTTTTTCTTAACATCTAATAGGATTCTTCATAATCCCCCAGCTGGTTTTCTTCGAGGAATTGTGTCATTTCGTCCGTCATTATTTTTTCACTTGATCGTTTTTTTCTCACTTAATATTCTTACTTACACTCAAATCATTCCTCACTGTCGAGTTTCTCACTTCCGAAACGCAACACTGACACTTGTGCCAAAAGCATTGGCATAGGAAGAAGCTACATGGTAAGCGTATGCGTGAGCTACATCTGACGAGCGGCCTGCTGTTGGGCCCGTCGCGTTGAAGGGCAAAGTGCGCATGCGCGCATTAGTATCATAGTCGCGAAATAAGAGGTTTTCGTGATTGGAAAGTAGTATTTATTTGATTTGAGGAAATATTTATTCAAATTTTTTATTTTAAATATGGCTTTTAATTGATGTGAAAAATCGGCACGTAAAGAAACATATTTAGTGACGCCGAATAAATGCTGTGGTTACAATCACATAAAAACTGTCTCCATACGAGTAAACGTTTATTAATTTCTAAGAAATTATGTTCTAATGTGCCAATTTATTGAAACATAATAAATCTTTTTTCTGAGTGTACGCTCTCGTCAATTTTGATAATATGTTTTTATTGTTGTTGGTTTGATGGTGCGTATATGTAGGGCGCGTATCCGGACGCGACTAGTTACATGCTGATAAACGAGGCATCGATAGCTGATCTGAATACGCGCATCGCCGACCCCGTCACTCCCGAACAGTTTCGACCGAATTTCGTCGTTAAGGGTGCCCAACCGCTCGAGGAGGACAACTGGGACTGGATAAAAATCGGGCAAGTCGTCTTCCGAAACGTGAAACCCTGTACTCGGTGCATCTTCACTACCATCGATCCCGAGACCGGCAAAAAACATTCCAATCTCGAGCCACTCAAGACTCTCAAAAAGTGAGTTGTTTCTTTTCCTTTACGAACGGAATTATCATTGCCTAAGTAGTTACTATTATGATTTATTGAGGATTAATAAGGACTCTAGATAATAATTGTTGTATTTCAATCAACTAATGAAGTCTACGGATTGTCAATGGCGTCGCCAGGAGGGGCCAGGGGTCAGCACGCACCTCAGACATCCCGGTGCCCTCTCCCCCCCCAAATCCATCTAGAATAATTACGTCCAAATAATCAATCAATTTTATTCAAGTTTCACCTAAGCAAGCATGAAGAAATAATTTGATTAAACTTGAACTTCGTCCTTTTTCGTGATTTCGTAATTTGTGTAAAAAGTAGCCTCATCGTTACGTAAATTAAATAGATATTCAAATTTCACTATTAAGTTAACTGTGGGCAAACGCAACACAGTAGATTTGCCGGGCAATACACAATCTGAATACTAGAAGATCAACATTTACTACCAAGTGGTAGATAATGTTACTGTAAATCTCAAACGCCGATTTGAGAATCTAACGTTAGCTCATGCATTTGACGAATTTTTGACATTGGATATGAAGAACGGAAAGGATTTTATCAATAATTATTTTTTAAATCTTAACAATTGATACATCAACCTTGCAAACTGAAGCGATGGTCATGAAAAACATACTTTCATTTCAAAATGATTGAATAAATGCTGGAAATTTAAAAAAGCATATTGAAAGGAGCACTGCTCTAATTTATATAAACTTTTCCAAGCATCAATAGTACGCCCAGCGAGCTCTGCCGGCTGTGAGAGGAGTTTTTCTGCCACGAGGCGGATAAAACCGTGGCCTTGAAGCACAATGTTTCAGAAATGATTATCTCATATGTCGCTGCTAAAAATAAAGAATGACATTGTTAAAAAAATCCAACTCTAAAGTGTCGGCAAAATTTGCAGAAAAAAAAAAGAAAATCAAGACTTATTCGATTGAGCACCTACTGAAAGTACAGTTTGAAGACTAGTAATTGAATTGAAGAATGATGAAAAATTAGTCGTGTTTTTTTAGGATATTGCAAAAGTTTTATATTAATGTTAACATGAACGCATGATTGAAGCTACATATTTTATGCGTGTTGCGTGATTATCGACTTTTACGTAGATTTCATTTAAAAAAAGATAATTGTGAACAAAAGCACTTTTTTGTCAGGCCCCCCCCCCCCCCCGCCAGCCTCGCTAATGCTGAACATGCTGACTACGCCAACGCGACATGTTAATATATATAGCGTTCGTTTGGGTTTAACTTGGCAAATAGTATAAATAGATGAGTGTTGAAATTTAAAGGTACAGGCTCGTCGAGGATCCCGCGTTAGTCCCCTTTACGGGGGACAGTCCGGTAATGGGAATTCATTTGGGTCTGAAAGGACCAAACGGGACTGTACGCCTGGGTGATGGAATTTACATCGGTGTAACGGAACTTGGGGACGAGCCGCCGCCGCCATTGGTATCGCCACCGTAGCTGAGACGTTGGGATTCTTGCGAGTGCCACACGAATCCCGCTAACGACTAACAAAGGTCTCTGTCCGAAAAATCGGAACGTTCCGATAAAAAAAAAACCCCCTGTGAACGAAAAAAGGAGACGCAACGACAATACGTACGTCACTTTCGCTGATAGATCAGTCTAAATAGTAGTTATTTTTTCTTCCATTGTATTTTTCGATACCTCTGTCGTTCGAGTTTCGTTATACAAATAAATATATATTTATACAGTCCACCGTATCGGTAGCCTTAAAAAAACATACATTACGATGTCTCGATCGGAATTGTGCGTTTACAGGTTTCAATGAGTCGAGATGCCATATCAACTTTCAATTGTCTTATCGAAACAAAATTTATTTACACTACGAGATAACGAGGAATGCTTTACATGTACAAATTAGAGAATGAGAGAGAGAGAGAGAGAGAGAGAGAGAGAGAGAGAGAGAGCCAGGGATTCATCGAAGGCAAGTTGTAAAAAATCGACATTCATGGATGACTTTTCGATTGGTCAAAGCAATTCAACGCGGTGCATTCGAGACTAACTCGTTAACTGCCTAACAACACCGAGACACAATAAAGCGAATAAACGTAAACAAAATAATAGATAGACCTGAAAGTATATACAAAACAAAAACGAAACTAAAACAGAGAGAATATTCTCAGCATTTGTGAACCGATTTTGGAGTATTTCGATAATCGACTGATATGATAAAATAAACCGATAATGGATATTCTGGAGTCTTTCAATGATAGATACATTTAAATATTTCAAAGGTGAGGCAGCACGATTAACAAATTCACTATGCCTGAAATGTAACTGCTTAGTTGCTCCCGTGCAAGCGTTACCAATAATACAAATATATCTATATATATTGACTCATTGTTCTCGTCGTTTCTCTCTCTCTCTCTCTCTCTCTCTCTCTCTCTCTCTCTCTCTCTCTCTCTTTCAACATTAATTATCAATATTTATATGTAGATATACGCGAGGAACCTCGAGTACAAAGGGCAACGGAACCACGAAACTTTGTCTCGTTTATCATTATCGTCGTGTATTGCGAAAAAAAAAGTTTCTGGCGATCGCACGTTGCCGGCGTCGTACTCAAGTTTCGCAGGGCGCCGCGCCGTCTTTGTCGGATACATTCCAAAAAGTCCCGCCCGATCAACGTCGCGATTAATCGAATATTCCGCGAATTTGCCCAGCTTCCCGTGTTCCGCGGCACAAACAATCTCAACGTATTTACGCACTCGCGACGATCGCGCGCTCTACCCTCACGCCCGCCCTTGCTCCTCGATCATCGTTATCCTACCGCTGCCTCGTTTTAAATTCGTTATATTTGCGGCGGAAGACTGGCGGCTTGTCTTCGCGCCTGACAATGAAATGTGGCTATTTTCTTCTTCGTCGAGAAGAAAGAGACAAGTTTGTTGTTGTTCGTGAGGAGGTCTTTTAGATGATCGACGTGATGAGTCGCGCCTTGAAGTTGACTATGCGCTCGCTCGTCGCCGCCAAACGCTGTTAACAAACATAAAGGAGAGAATTTTCAGAATTGGTACAAAAGGTAGCACGTATAAGATAAGTAAACATCGAGGGAGCCTCGTGGGTTACTGCTCGAGTGAGAAAATAATATCGATTTTTCGATAAATCGATCTCATTTTGTGTAAAGTTTACCACCGTTTCAGTTCATTTGAGTTGCTGATATTGATGAGACACAGGTAAGTGAATACAATGAAAGTACTAATTATTAATACAATAAGAACGGTTTGTCACAAACTTTTAAGGTTATTACGTAACTTTTTGTTGATTCGTTAACCGTCTAATTGGGTAAGATAAATACGAGCTATCGCAAAGCAGCAATATTTTATAACGCACCACTATATACGTAAGAGAGACGTGTTAAAGCTACGAGAAACGGTGAAATGAAACTAGTAGCGCCTCTGGTTTCTCTTCAACCAGTGTTTCTACCAGAAGAAGAAGAAGAACCAACTTCTAAGATTTAACAGATATGGAACGGGATTATTCGGACTAAATATTACAGAACCTGGACAGTTGGCTTATCAAATTTCTGGTATTAAGAATGAAACCATTTTTATATGCGAAAGATGCCAATAATTTTTGTCCCATCATGCTCCCAACGCTGTTTCATCTTGCCCCGCATATGGGGTAAACGGGGAAAAATAAAGGTTTAATTTAAAAATATATATTGTATGCTAATGATCAGAAAGATTGATTTTTCGTTTCTTAAATTAATTTCGTTTCTTAACTTAATAAAACAGATTAATAAATGTTGATTAGTTCAAAAGAATAATTAAAGTTGACTGATTCATATGTATTGTTTTATTTGAACATGAGCTTAGCGGTCTCATTTTGCCCCTAGTTCTCCTAATAGTATTTTAGTGACCGACGCTTTTCTTCTCAATATTTTTATTCTCTACGAGATTATTGATAACTTCTTCAAGTATTAATATTTCCGAATGAAACTTGGTACACAACTTTGTTAATTCACGTACAAATCAATGTCCAAACAATTTTTCAATCATCCTACTTATTCCTTGGAAATGATTTTTTTGAATAACCCTGCTTTTCAGTCCATCATAGTAGCCTGACCCCTTAGGGGGCCCGATATCGTTCAAGAGTTCAAGGGCTTACCGAAAAATGTAAGAACAAAAGAAATTAAACGGAAGCGAGACAAATGTGGCAAAATAGCCTGCTAGACGGATAAAATGCGTACGTGATCTGTTTCTCCCTCCATCTCTTTCTCTCTTTCTCCATAAATACAAATAATAATATACAATACGGAGGGGGACGTTGCGTAAGTTAGATAGCAGCGGGCCCTGCCCCGCGCTTCTCGCCCCCCTTCGAGCAGGGGGTCCGAGATATTTCATAGAGAAAGTCCCGAGCGCGCAACAATTTTTCCTTTCCATCGATTCGTCACCCCCACGAGACACCGAATTGCGCAATTTCTTACACTTTTGTAACTGGAACACCGGACACGCGCCCGTTAACTCCGCACTCCCCCCCCCCCCCCCCCCCCACGAGACACGACGAGGAACTCTCCGCGGACAAAGTACATGAGATTTCGTCCCTTCGGGCGATCGATATTTGTCGTTATAAACGAAGCCGAGATTTTTTCCCCGCAATCTTAACGAGACATCGAGGCTCGCGTTGGCTCAGCCTTTTATCGTTTTCATCACTCAATCGGGTCAACAAATGACTTTTTGTCCATTTTTCTAAACCCCTACTGCTACTTTGCAAGTTCAGGAAGGAGCGTTTATTAATGTGCGAACGGCTGGAGCCGTCTGGTAAAATGAAGCGATCGACATTTTCACTTTGTGGCGGTGAGCCACGACTAAACGCGAAATGCCATTTAAAAAAAAACTCGGAGCAATTAACCGCCGAGTATTATAAGTGTTATTTAGTCGCGGGCATATGTGCACGGCGTTATATAGATACGTTTGCGAAATAATGATTATCGGACGTATGTACAAGAGCGAAAGGCTTGTGTACAAGTATATCAGGAAGAAACGACCACCACCACGAGAGCGAGCGATTACGTAAAACTGGTATCGGACTGTATACATAGAGCGTACGTGTCAGTTGCGATAATGTGGATCTTCGTTTTGCAACGAAGAGCAATTATCGTTTCGACGATTTTCCTTTATAGTGTGCGAGTGCTCTCGATCTACCGGATCATCAAGGATTGAGTCATTAAAACGAGAAACTATTTTCTTGCTACACATGTTTCGTTACACGGAAAGAATTACTTGTTTTTTATTCCCTCGATTCTCCGGCACTTTTTTATCTGCATATAACTTGCTGCAATGAATATTTGTGTCCGTTGCACACGCAAATGAAAAAAAAAATGAAGAAAGAAAAAAACTTATACGATAAAAGGGATAAAAGAAGAAAAAAAAACTTACGAGGATGAGATCCTGAATGAGATTCGAGATTCCTCGATTCGCAATGACGAAAAGCCTGGTGACGGGTCCGGGAACAGCCTCGGTCGTGCCATCGTTTTGTCCAGGCGAGGGTGCGCCTGCGGCTACGTCACCCTGTTGGGAGCTTCCGCTTCCTGCGACGAGCTGCAAAATATTCGAAGTTACGAAGCTAAGTTCCGCTGTCTCGGTGAACGGGGGGAGAGGGTTCGAAATAATCAGCTAAAAAAACTCCCTCCCAATCGTTTCCGCGACTGTTGGCTTTTACTTGAAAAATCCCAAGATCCAAGTTCAACGAACAAAAATGTAAAAAAAACAGTTAAAACAAATGATCGAACAAAATAATAAGGGTAAACGTGAGACCGGATTCGAATGAAATTGACACAATACCCGCAACGTGTGTTGACGGTTAAACAGAATTATTACTCGTATTTAGAAAAGCGGGATAATTTGTGAAACTACCCGAGATGCAAAAGAGAATTTAAGTGAGAAATAGAATTGAAAACAAACTTAAGGAGCAGAAGAGCGGGAAGTATGGAGACGCGCGTATATCGGTGACGTTTAAGGCCGTATTCTATCGTGAACACCCATTTCGGGGTGATTTTTCGGGAATTAAATTAAGGTAATCCTATCGCTTCACACTAGTCATACCACTGATCATACTTGAGACTTGTACCATTTATATTTTTAACATATGCAAACAAAATTATTTGTGATGATTAAAATTTTCCATGTGTAAACTGTTTAATAAATGTTCACATTTAATTCGAAAATAGAAAAAATAGTTATTCCAACGATTCGCGCAGTATTCCTAGGTTTGATATTTGGCAACATTGGTTCTATCTCTGTTTCTTTTTATTCAACCATGCGAGTTCAACCTCCATGCTTTTCAACGTCGATCTGTCAAAACAATGTCAGGTGCGGGAAATATAAAGCATTGTATTCGGACCACGACTGGTAAAAAGAGTGGAAAATTTGTGTCGGCGAAATATGTCGGTTAAAAATGAAATATGTGCAAAAATATGTTGCCTTGCTGTCAGGTCTCTTTATCGTAGCAAATGGTAATAAATCCAATACTGGAAGTTCAAATTAAACTTGATATTACATGAAAATTAGGTCAATAAGCGTAATTTTTTTCTGAGAGCATTGGATTACTACAAGTGTTAAGTATGTAAATCTGATTATTTTTAAGAATCTGACGGATTCCCACTATTATATACACTTTTATAGCGACCGGAAATTGGGTTTTTGTATGTCGTCTCGGAATTCCTTCACAAAAATACGCAATCAAAATTTTTTTCTCCGTAATTAGGTCGATAACCGACCCTGAAATTTTACAGAGACGATTATTAATATATATAGTAAAGTTTAAAAAAAATATGATAATCCTATGGATTGAAGCCTGGCGATAGGATTACCTTAGTAAAAACGATTAAATCTAGTGTTAGTATTTCACAATTATACATGATTGAAGTAACATTTCACATTTTTTCAAATAATTGTATTCGAAATTGTACATGATACTTGATGCTGCCCAGGTCATGTCGCAACAATATCTTTCAAATCGGGCGTATATCTTTCTCAGAAACTACTAAGCCGATCTATTTGCAATTTTGCACACATGTAGAGTACATGTCAGGCTATCGTTCGCCTTCCATCAATTAGATTGCTTTATAATTACTATTCTTCCGGACCGCGAGAAATGAAAATTTTGTTGTAAACATCAAAGCTCTGACCCGCTGCCTGGAAAAATAGTAATTATAAAGCAATTTAAAAAATGGAGGGCCGTAAGATAGTCGGACATGTACTCTAGATGCAAAATTGCAAGTCGATCGACTCAGTAGTTTCTGAGAAAATTACACGGCCGATTTGAAAAATGTTGTCACGACATGGACTTCGCAACGTCAAATATCATGTACAACTTCGAATAAAAATCTTTGAAAAAATTCAAGATGTTACTTCAAACATCTATTAAATATAACTGTAAAACACTAACAGTGTAGATTTAACCGTTTCTCTAAATTTAATTCCCGAAAAAATAAACTCAAAAATGGTTGTTTGCACTAGAGTACAGCCTTAAAAAAACTTTACATTCGTATGTGCTGGTACACGAGTAAACCACATAACGTATGCATACGTATACCTACGACGCTACACAATAACAACAATAATAATAATAACAATACAGTATATGCACCTCAACGTCCACAGCTCAGCGCTCCCGACACTACGGTGCTTGCACCTTTTACGATCGCATACATACATATTCCAATATCAACACGATAAGGAAACAAAATAAATGGTGATTGTAAGGCGAACAAATAAATAAAGATCCTTCTTCTACGCCCGTACAACATGTGCGGCTATCATCGTCATCATCGTCATCCCCTTGGAATCTGGCGCTACCGGGATCTTTCAAAGGTGCGTATATTCAATGTTGTCATACATTACGATTGCAGATTAAATATATATTTATATGGTATGTGTGTATTGTGTGCAATATCGAGACGCAGCGAGTGAGACAAGGTGCGATATACGGGGAAAATAGTGCGCGGTGAAGGCGCGATCGCGGTGTGCGGCTGCGGCAATCTCCTGTCGCAAGCCGATACTCGGATGGGTGACCACCGCTCATCGGCTCGCGGTTGTACCTCGTTTCCGATCCGGTAAACGCAGCTGGCAACTCGGTGAAAATCTAGCCGCCTCTGATGCAGCACCAGCTTTCTCAGACTTTGCCCGTGCCCTTGTGCAAATGCAGAGCTACAATAGTGCATTGGGAAACGAGAATACTTGCCGGGCGTCACTCTGCAAGAGGGAATCTCTAACCAACTGAAAATAGAACTGCAAGTGACGAGGGTGGGCTTCAAGGGGGGAGATACCTTTAGGTGAGGAAAAAAATTGCTGATTTTCATGATTTTTATTAAAAAGGAAAGATTCATTCACCATTTTTGAGACTTACGGTATGTTTTGTTACTTCTTTTGGCTGCTACGGGGTCATTTTTTCAATCCTTAAAAATGGCCGAGGTATCGCACGGTTTACTAAACTGCATTTCAAAACTGGCATGACGTACCTATAGATAAGAAATGAATAGACCGATTCTGATGAAATTTGGTATAAATCTTCCTAACCTTATTGTCTGAAACATGATCCTAAATGTTTTTGAAAAAAAGTGTTTTTTTTTTCAATTGCAGAATTGGGTAATTTTTTTCGGAAAATTCAATCTTTTTGTTTCACAACGTACCATTACATCGACTTTCTACATTACTCACTTTTTCTTGGTTCATATTCTGCGTATGAGAGTTAATGAAAGAAAGATTCTCGTTCATTTTTTTTTCAGCTTATTCCTGCCGACGCTACGTGTCACGCAGTCTGAAAACATCCACCGCAACCCGTCTCGAAGACGGTACCAAACCACCGCCATTCTTAAAGATTAATTTTAAAAAAGTACCATGTAACAGCCGAAAGTAGTAATACAACATACCCTAAGTCTCAAAAACCGTGACGAAATCTTTCCTTTAACAAAAATCATGAAGATTAGCAATTTCTTCCTCACCTAAAGGTACTCGCTCCTTGAGGGGTCTTCTCACTTTAGACGCTAAAAGGGCTATTTTCATGAAATTTTTCATAAGTTTCTATTATAGAAATTCATGTAAAAGTTGTTGCACTTACTAAATACAATTTCGAAATATATTTGAAAATTTTTTTATTCAAGTCACTATTTATAGACGAAAGTGGCAGTTAAAAAATGTCCTAAAAAAATTGTAGGTCTGCCCTGTTGATGAAATCTCGGAGATGGATCATCCGAAATACAAAAATCGAACGGTTTTAAATCAGTATGTTAATGGCTATAGTGCATATCATACGATTTTTTATATATGCAGGAATTACAAAGAGGCGGACATTTTTCGAAAAAAAAAAGTTTTTTTCACCGTTTTTGGCCAAAAATAGTAAATATCAAAATTGAAAAAATATACTTGATATGCGCTATAGCTATAGTTGTAAAGAATATGTGGTTAAAATTTCATAAGGATCGGTTCAGTAGTTTCGAAGATTTTATCAACAAGCCGTCGAAAACCGTTGTTTCGAGAAAAAGCGCGTTTGAAGTTTATTTGAGTTACATAAATACATAAAGAAAAATTTCTAATGTATTTCGGAAGTGTATTTATTAAGTGTAATAACTATTAGATCAATATCTATAATATAAACCTATAAAAAAATTACGAAAATAGCCTTTTTAGCGTCTAAAGTGAGAAAACACCTTAAGCAGTAAAGATATATTCGTTGAGGCTTGCAAGGGGGGCATCGATGGCACTCGAAATAGGAAATGGCAAAAGGGGCTCTTATCGTCGAGGGCATTTGGCACGACGAAGAACGAACGACAGCTTGTTAGCTTAGGAAAAAATATTGTACCTTGCGCGGAAGAAGAGGAAGGCAAGGTGCAACGACGAGAATTGAAATACAATAACCACGGACGAGGTGCGCACTCCGCTACATAGAGAATATTTATTTGCAAGGTACTCTGTCGCAAGGTCTACCGCTACTCTCGTGACACGAGCCGCTCCGTTCTCTGTAGCTGTCCTCGTGTAGTAAATTAAAAAAATAAAAATAAGAAAAAATATTGCGTACGCGAGAACGATGCAGGCAGGCCAATCGCGCATATTGTCGTTCATTATTTTTCCAGGCATATTCAGCAGCGATAACTCTACGTATATACGTTCACGGAAGCAATAGGTTGACCTTAGACCTCGCCGAGGCAATCGTGTCATTACCTCGTCTCTCTGTCTCCCTCTGTGGATTGCGTTATTTGTAATTCCGCCGATTCGTCTGCGCCAAATTTAATATTACGGGGGTGAAAAAATAATTTTCGATGCGATTGAGAAAATTGAAAAAAAAATATTCAAGTCTTTGGATTATTGATACGCAGGGCAGGCGAAAGACTATTGTTGCTGCTGCTGTTTGAATTTACGAGAAATTACATTCTTCTTACTTTCATTGTGCAAGTGGCGTTATTTTTACTTCGTTGTTAAAGTGTAGAAAAACGTGTTGGAATGTGTGAGTAAAATCGAACATTTCCCGCCCGTACGTTTCTCTTAATTTATTACAAGGGGACGCCCGAACGAGAATATAAATGGACAATTTGTTGGTAACAAGTAGGTGGTCGTGAGCGTTGCGTCGGGATCGTTGGCCGGTTGGAACTATCGGATGATTAATGTTCACGGATCCGCGCGAACGATGCTTTCGTTAATGGCCACCATTTAAAAAATGAGCATATCAGAAAGAGAGCGAGAGAGGAAGAAATGCATAGAATTTGACTAGAAAACGCATGCTGATATTGCAAACACCTCGATGGTATGGACGCAATCGAAATTGCATATTGGCCAGTATCGGACAGAGACATAGATCGGGAGAAGGAGAGACAAACTTTGAATCTGCGCCACGCTTAGGACACACGCGTTTAGCGTGAACATCATCAAAGATAAAAGCACAATACGAAAGGTGCAAGGGTGCCAGAACATGCATTTGTTTTCTCTTTCGTTAGGTGATACAAGTATACGTGCATTTTCCATGATCGGGAAGTCGATGAGATTTTTCATGAGATGAAGTGTTATTCGATGGTGATGAAGAAGCGTGAAAAAGGTTACGATTTTTTTTTCTTTCCGATAAGACATAGGATTTTTTTGGATATTTCCATTAAGTTCATTTACCGATGCATAATTAATCGCCAGATTCTTTTTAATTTGTTTAGTTTTTTTTTTAATTCTTAAAATTAATTCATAGTTTTTTTCTCAGTTATTTGTTTACTATCAATGATTAAAAACATTTCGATTGTATTTATTTATCAATGGAATTCGAAGTGAGAATTTGTTTTGATAAAACATTGATTCTCATGCCGAATACGATCGCCTGTTACAGTAGCTGATCGTGCAGCCTTATCATAATCGTAGGAACAATTGAATCCAAGTGGAAAAGCTGAAAGGGCAAGAGAAAAAAATAAAAGTAACAATGAAGTGCAATGATGAAATGACCAGTGAGTTGTTAGGTTCACGACGATAGTAACGGTGATAATATCGATGATGATGATAATGATGATGGTTGGTGGTAGTGGCGGTGGTTGTTGGAAGGAATGGCGTACCGGTGTTTGCGTGGCATTTCCGGGCGCAGGGGCAGCTGTGGGGGTGGGAGTGCCGCCCGAGGCGCCACCCGCATCAGAGCCGTTGGGGGCCGGAGCAGCCGATGCTGGCGCGGGTGAAACGTCACGCGAGGCGCTTAGACCTAGACCGAGGCTTTGCGTTCCCGCTACGACTCGATACACCGTACCTGCCGCTCTAGCCGCCCCGTCCGCGGCTTGCTAAGAAGACAAGACCAACCTTCCTTTACCAGTTCTTCCTTGGTCTTTGTCGCAATCGGCAATTAACGAAACAACAACAAAACACAACGAAAAAAAAAAAACAAAGTCCCGACGATTTTTCCCCCACTTTTGTCTCTTCTTCGTTGCCGCCACCGCTGCTGCCGCCGCCGCTGCTGCCGCCGGGTTGCCAAGCCTTTTGTTTCTTTCGTTCGAGCGTGGCTGGCGATTCCTTTCTTTGTTGGGCTCAATCCTCGTCCCTCGTGGCCTAATTCTTCAAGGCGTCGCGCGAGTCACGCGCCCCAACGAATCGCTTCTATTTTTCTTTCACCTTTCGCACTGGTGAAACTATTTTTCGTGCGCGCTTCTTCTTTATTTCGACGGTGTGGCAAATTTTACTTTATTCGCTAGAAAAATATGAACCTCTCGAGCGGGCTCGTTCAGCGCGATCCCCAAAATGCATCCTTCCCCAAAAAGTCAATCCCTAGTTATGACCTGATTCACCAACATCACCAGTCGTATTTCACGTAAATAATAATTCTACGATATTACGTATGAATACACGAGTTGCTTTTTGAGGGCGACAAGTTTGGGATCGCGCCAATCAACCTCGAAGGAGCATTGTTTTTATGTTAAATCGCTGCAAAAAAATCATTAGTCGCTGATACATTTTGCCTGTGCCTAGGACGTACTCGACGTTCGCCTCTTCTAGGCCCTATCGCCGTTACTCATTTTTTGTTTTTTGTCTCAATGTTTATTCATTATTGCGATTTTTCGTGAAAAATGAGGCGTAACGAGCGAAACGGTGTCACAATCCTCGCGGGGGCAGTATAAAAAATAGAAAAAGGCCGGCGAGAGGCGATGAAATTGTTTCGAACGACCTCAGGGGCTCATGGACGCGATCGAACTCGTTCCGCGCGACATGGCCTGCTGCTCGGTATTGCGCGATCGTTCGAGAAAAGATAATCAAAATTTGCCGTTGGCGAGAACAAAGTTGTCGCGTTCCCTCGGCCCGTGATACCGTGAGAAAAGTGACACGATGTTTAAGGGGTCTTTTCACTTTAGACGCTAAAAAGGCTATATTCATGAATTTTTTTTGATAGGTTTATATTATAGATATTGATATAAAAGTTGTTACACTTAATAAATAGTCACTAATTATAGACGAATATGGTAGTTAAAAAATGTCCTAAAAAATTGTGAGTCTGCGCTATTGATGAAATCTCGGAGATGGATCATCCGAAACCAAAAAATCAAACCGTTTTAGATTCAGTATGTTAATGACTATAGCGCATATCATACGATTTTTTACATATGCAAAAATAACAAAATGGCGGACATTTTTCGAAAAAAGACGCTCTTTTTTCACGGTTTTTGGCAAAAAAATAGTAAACATCAAAATTGAAAAAAATCCTTCATATGCGCTATAGAATGCGCCATTTCGAGAAAAACGCGTTTAAAGTTTATTTGGGTTACATAAACACGTAAAAAAATGTTTTTATGTATTTCGAAAGTGTATTTATTAAGTGTAACAACTTTTATATCAATATCGGTAATCTAAACCTATCAAAGAAATTCATGAAAATAGCCTTTTTTAGCGTCTAAAGTGAGAAGACCCCTTAACTCGGGGCTTCGAACGTGTCTTTTGAATAGCGCGAGTGCTTGTTAGAGCCTATAATATCGTATCGATCGAATCGATTTTTTCGTTCGAGTCGAAACTCACCCTGATGAGGTCGAAGAGAATATTGCCCGAGCCACCGCCGCTTCCAGTCCCGCCGGTGCCGCCGCTGCCGCCCCCGGCCGCGCCAGCTCCGCCACCGAAGCCGAAGTTCAAGAATCTCTTGTTGCGATTTTCATCGTCGCTTAGCTCGATGTCCTCGAGCGGTGCGAGCTCCGATTCCACCGCCTCGTTGGCACTCACGCTCGTTTGGTCATCCGCGAATTGCACGCGGACTTGGTTGTTCTGGGATTCAGCGGCATCCAGGCTCAATTGATCCTCGGCCTCGGCATTGACGTCCTGAAAAAAATGACACTGAAAAATCAGATTTGTCCTCGAGATAATATAGCCACCGGGCATCAAAGCATCGACTTTCCAAGCTCAACAATTTTGCGATCTCATTTGGCACTCGTCCACGTTCAAACCTTTTCGATCTATCAATTATTTATTTATTTGTCATTTAACATCTACCTCGTCGTATCTCAACGAGCTTGATCCTGTGCAAAAGCTATGTTTTTCCTCCATTTCGATGTAAATTTATATCAATTGAAAGCGATAAAGCTGTCCGAACAAGTTTAGCGAGGTCCGGTTTACGCGGCCCCTATAATTCTCTCGAACAAAACGGACGTCCACGTACACATACATCTGTACAATTGTATCGTCGGTGTATTATAAATAGCAATGATCAACGTTTAGTCGTTTTGTACATACTAAGACAAATCCAATACGATTAGTGTACAAAAATGTCCTTCGGGACGAAAGAGAAAAAAAAACAGAAAAAAACCTCATCACCGTAAAACCAATATGGGGAACGATGAAGAAAGAGCCAAGAGAGACCCGATACACACACATGTTTGAAACTAGATGAGGAAGAAATCTCATGCCCCAGGGCGGAATGAGATGCGCCGAGATTACGATCTACGACGTTGCGTTATGATAAACTTTTTCGTCGATGCGACAAATGGAAGCGAACGAGTGATCGGGTGGCGACGGTTCTTTTTTTTTGTTTTAATTCCGAGCCCAAAGCAAAATACCGATGGTCGAATGATGAAGAAGGGTGTGCGAGTGGTCGAGCGTAAGAAGAAACGAGCCAGTTTCGTATGCCGAAACAAGGATAGCGAATGAGAGAGAAAAATGGGGAATGGAAATAAAATGGTTGCGAAAAACGATTGCACTTGTGGATGCGCCGAATCGTCGTGTCTCGAGCGACGTGGTCCCTCCAATTGTGCCAAAGTTGAAATAATGAAACAATTAGAGAAATAGAGAGAGAGAGAGAGAGAGAGCCCTCGTGTTCTCACGTCTGGCGATTTGAATTCGTTTGTACCGAGGAGGACGATTTGGTGAAAGTGTTCGTCGATAACGAAGCGATCGTCGTGGTACGAACGGGCGAAGATTCCGTAGCCCTGTCAAGTTCCTCCTCGTCCGGCGGATAAGTCGGCAACGATATCGAGACCCTCGAGCCACTTTTGCTCTTGGCCGATAACTTATAGTCGCTGTTGGATGAGGAAGCGTCGCCGTTACTCTCACCCTCCTTGGCGACGTCGTCGTCGTCGTCGTCGAACGGCGACGCTACCTCGACCGTTGTCCCGGCGTTGCTCGTTCTCCCCTCATTTCCACCACCGCCCCCGCCGGCTCCGCCGCCACCACCTCCCAGCACACTCCGAAGCACGATCGGACCGAGTATCCTTGTCACCTCGGACGCTATCGCATTCACCTTTCTCTCGACTATCTAAAAAACAAGAGGACTTGGACGAGGGTTTTTTTCTTCTCCCGCGTATGTTTAAGCACCCCCGCGTGACGCGGCCATATCCTGGATTCCATTCTCATTCGATCGAACGATAATAAAATTTGCCGTTGGAAATTGGCGCCCTCCGAAACCGCGGTATCGCAGGCTAGATGGAAAAAGTAGCATCGAACTTGCGTAACACGTGCGCGCCACGTATTCGCTGCATCCCTATGGAGATTTGATAGGGACGCCGCACGTAGGAAATCCACATTGGAATCCAAGTAAATTTCGCGCTATTTCTCGATTCGCGTCGTTTGAGAATTTTTATTTGAAATTCTCAATCGAAATTGGTTGGATATCCCAAAACATATTTCTTCGTGATCCCGTGCACGTATTTGTTGGGGAGTCCCGAGATGCAACCGGATCTCTTGAGGAATTTGTGAGGGACACTGCACATTCGAATCGAATATGTGTGAAAAGTCACGAGAAAAAGCTCGACGTGTTGAAACATAATTTGCACGCTTCGTGAGCGTCTAAGTATGTGGTGATATTATGTTAAAGTGCGGTAAAATAAATAATAAACGATAATTAAAATGGATTTTCAGTAATGTGATTCAAATCGATTTGTAAGATATACTTTTTTAAGGCCGTATTCTGGTGTGAACACCCATTATCCCAAGCTTTCATTAAACTTGACTTGGTCCGAGATGAATGGACTTTCTTGTGAGATGCAAAACGGAAAATCGATATTTCACCTACTTCCCGACTACGTGGAGCACTGAAATTTTGCAAACATGCATCTAAGCGGTGACAATGCATGATTCAACTTGAAAAAAAAAATTGGACTGCGAAAAGCTAACAGGAAAGAGACCTTGCAATAACGAAGCGTTAGCAGAAATCGACAGAATGACAAACATCGCATAGAGCTAAAATACGTGGAAAGTGCATGAGAAAATATAAATTGGCTCTAAGTGCTCTCGGATCGCACAATCGTTAGAAGGGATCAATAGGTAAAATAGGCTAAAAGATAATGTCCAATAGGTGGTGACTCAACATCTTTGATAGATGCCACCTGTCACAGCTCTCCAGGATTTCTCCTGGCAATCAACCAATTATAACGCCGGTTCGTTTGGACGGATTAATCCCTCTTGGTAAAAATTTCAGAGCTGTAGTAAAATCCATTAAAGACTAAAAAGTAGAAAATCATTGAAATGTAATTTTTTAAACACCTTCTATTTACTGTACTAAAAAGTAGAAAATAATTTTCTTTACCAAGTCACGAATATGTGACTATAAATAAAAGCTTGAGGCGCTTAAAATTTAGGCGTATAATCTTTAATGTACATAAATCCGTTAACATATCAACTGTATTTAATTTACTGTGAAACAACCTTAGATTTCTTGAATCAAAATGCTGAAACTGTTTGTAGACGTGTGATAATAATTCCTCTCATTACTATTATGCCAAATTAAATACGGTTAATGAAACTGAATTGATCAAATTTATTAAACATTTAAAAAGTTGAGCGCCCCAAGCCTTTATTTATAGTCACATATAGGTGACTTGGTAAAGGAAATTATTTTCTACTTTTTAGTACATTCAATAAAAGCTTGTTCTAGGTGCTTTTTTGGGACTTAAATTTAGAGAAACGGTTAAATCTACAGTGTTAGTATTTTACAGTTATATCTGGTAATGTTTGAAGTAACGACTTAAACTTTCTCGACGCATTTTATTTGAAATTGTACATGATATTTGATGCTGCGCAGGTTATGTCGCGACAATATTTTTCAAATCGGGCGTGTACTTTTCTCAGAAACTACTATGCCGATCTACTTGCAATTTTGCACATATGTAGAGTACATGTGGGGCCATCGTTCGGCCTTTCATCTTCTTGAATGCTTTATAATCACTATTTTTCCGGGCCGCGGGCCAGAAAGTACTCCAATTTTCACAATAAAAATGTTCACTTCCCTCGGGCCGGAAAAATAGTAATTATAAAGCAGTCAAAAAGATGGAAATCCGAACGATAGCTCGACATGTATTCCACATGTGTGCAGAATTACAAGTCGACCGCCTGTTAGTTTCTAAAAAAATACGAGCCCAATTAAAAAAATGTTGTCGGTACATGACCTGCGCAAAACAACTATCGCGTACAAATTCGAAAAAAATGCTGTGAAAATCTTTAAGATGTTACGTCAAACATGTATAAATATTACTGTGAAATCCTAACACTGTAGATTCAACCGTTTCTCTCAATTCAAGGGGTCTTCTCACTTTAGACGATAAAGAAGGCTATTTTCACGATTTTTTGAATCGGTTTATATTATAGATATTGATGTAAAAGTTGTTACACTTAATAAAGACTCTTTCGAAATACGTTTAAAAATGTTTTTTTTTAAATGTATTTATGTAACCCAAATAAACTTTAAACGCGATTTCCTCTTTCATATATTCTTTACAACTATAGCTATAGCACATATCAAGGATTTTTTTAAATGTTGATATATACTATTTTTTCTTCTGGAAATCGGTGACAAAACACGTTTTTCGGTTTTTTCGAAAAATGACCCCCATTTTGTTATTTTTGTATGTATAAAATATTTTTATTTATTTAAGTCACTATACATAGTGACTTAAATTTAAAAAAATTAATGTATTGCGAAAGTGTATATATCAAGTGTAACAACTTTTATATCAATGTCTAGAATATAAACCTATCAAAACAATTCATGAAAATAGCCTTTCTTTAGCGTTTAAAGTGAGAAGACCCCTTAAGGCCCAAAAAATTACCTTGAAAATGGGTGTTCACACTACAATACGGCCTTAAGCGATTTATACTTTTTTAAAATAAGATTTACACTTTTTAAAGATCCACTCATTTTGTATGTCTATATATTTTGTTCCGAAATTTCAACGTACGGAATGCGATGGGGTCCATCAAGAATCGTATCGGATTCTGTTATATAATGTGACAATCCTGTCGGACTGAAATCTGACTCGCACATTCTAATGGGCAATTCCGATGAGAATCCAATGTACGAGCTTGACGTTTTAGTATAGGGATCCAATGCGCTGACCCATTGGATCCCTATCAGGAAGTAGGGACTCGTATGGGAATCTAATTGGATCCTTACGACAATTTCTGCACGGGATATACGAGTGGGCTAATTTGCCTTTTAGAGCGAGGAGAGGCTCGAGAAACGATTCAGCACGAGAAAAGCCAGCGAGTTAAAGACCGCAGCGTCCATTCTTCTTTCCGTTTCTCAACTAATTCGCGTCACGTAAAACAAAAAAAAAACAAAAACAATTGACAAGTTCGTAAGCAACATTCTCGCCGATCCAATCAAACCGGTAGATTTGAATTATGGAACGTGGGCAAACTCAACCACCTGCACGAATATCTATAAAAGTGTCTCGTAACGAGTGGCCGTGGAGTGCGGGGATCGAGGGGCAAACGAGCTCTTGTCGCCTTGGCAAAAAACCAATCAATTTTCAATGCGAATTTCGTCACTTTTCTACGAAGAAGCGGGATCACGCTTCTTCGACAGAACAACGAAGAAATATCGAGGCGGTTTTATAGCCGCACCATGGAATACGAAATATGTCGGAGGAATAATACGAGCGCGTGAGCGTGGATCGTACGGATTGATCATTTTCTGCGTTCACCTATTGCGGACGCGCGCGCTTCGCATGCAAAAGTGTGCGGGGATGATGCGTGATGAAAAAAAAACAACATTAAGGAACGCGATGCACGCGCGAAAAATGTGATGCAAAATGAACTTTGCAATTTGCACTTTCACCGCCGGAAAAATTTTTCGCCGCTCAAGTAATTTCACCTTGATACAAAAATACAATCGATTGGCAAGTTAAAAAAAGAAGAAAAAACAACTATTGTATTTGTAAGACGTGTATGCATTACGAGTGTGTGCGCGTACTTATTCTTTTCTCGCAATGCATATTTACGTATAAGATTTATATACACATATAGATATATGTATGGCGAGAAAAGTGTCAATTCGCACATGACGAGATTTGAAGCGCGTGCAGCGACTACTCGCCGTATCGTGCGATAAGCGTTCGGCAATCGTGCTGCTCCTTGTATACCCCGTGCAGGAATTTGTTGGGGAATTCCCAGATCCTACCACATCCGTATAGGGATTTGATGGAGACGCTGCGCGGGTGTCGGGTTGAAATTCCGAACTTTGAATGCTCAGACGGTTTAAAATTCCGAATTTTAATATTCCGAAATTCGAGGTGGGGCCGGGTTGAAATTTCGAACTTTGAATTATCAGAACGCTCATTTAATACTACCCCGAAAGAATTTTGCACGAAAGACCGAAATTCTGAAAATCTGAACACCGTCAAAATAATTCGGCTATAGAAGTTTTAAAAGTTTCAAAATTTTCAATAAATCGACGAATTATTTCAAGATTTTTTTTTTATTAAGAACTGATTTTGCGTCAATTTTGAAATTTATATAGACAATATTATACGTTCTGCATCATTTACAGTCAACTGTGTACTTGATGGCATAGAGGCCGGGTTGAAATTCTGAACTTTGAATGCGTCGACGGCATAAAATTCCTAATTTTAATGTAACGAAATTACAAGGCTCGTCAAGATTATGCCATCAAAAGTCTACACAGTTGACTGTAAATGATGTAGAACGTATAACACTGTCTAGACAAATTTCAAAATTGACGCAAAATCGCTTCTTAATAAATAAAAATTATCGAAATAATTCGTCGATTTATTGAACATTTTGAACCTTTTAAAACTTCCACAGCCGAATTATTTAGACGGTGTGCAGATTTTCGGAGTTTTGGTCTTTCGTGTAAAATTCTTTCGGAGTTTTGATCTTTCGGGGTAGTATTCTTTCGGAGATTTATTGTTCTGATCATTCAAAGTTCGGAATTTCAACCCGGCCCCGCCGTAGTAGGGAGTCCATTTGGGAATCCAAGTAGACACCGCGCTATTTCTCGATTGACGTCACTTGAGAATTTTTTATTTGATAGTCTGAACCGGAATTTGTTGGATTTCTCAAAAAAAAAAATATCCGTTCGTGACTGCGTGCACAAATTTGGTGGGGAGTGCCAAAGTGCATCCACATTTCCTTAGGGATTTGTAAGGGACACCGCACATAGGGAGTGCTCATTGGGATCCAATTGGATTCAGCACTGTTCCTCGATAAACGCCGTTTGAGAATTCTTACCACATTCGAATCGAATATATGTGAAAAGTCACGAAAAAAACTCAGTATGTTGAAACATAACCTGCACGCTTCTTGAGCGTGTACGTGTGTAGTGATATTATGTCAAAGTGCAGTAAAATAAATCACAAACGATAATTAAAGTGGATTTTCAGTTATCTGATTCAAATCGATCTTTAAGGTGTACTTTTTCTAGCGATTTATACGTTTTGAGATGAGATTTAATTTTTTTGACATTGACACATTTAGTATATCTATATATTTGGTCTAGAAAATTCAATGAACAGAATGCGACAGGATCCATGAACAATCGTATCGGATTCTGTTCGTGGATGAAGGTTCGTAATGTGGAAATTCTTTAGGATTCAAATTGGATTCGATCATTAAGATACACACAAGAATTACCACGTTTACTTACCACGTTTGAATCGCGTATATGTGAAACGTCACGAAAAAAAACTCGGTGTGTTGAAACATAATCTGCACGCTCCGTGAGGGTGTTTGCGTGCGGTAATATTATGTGAAAGTGCAGTAAAGTGAACGACAAAGGATAATTAAGGGGTCTTCTCACTTTAGACGCTAAAAGAAGGCTATTTTCATGATTTTTTTTGATAGGTTTATATTATAGATATTGATATAAAGGTTGTTGCTCTTAATAAATATACTTTCGAAATACATTTTAAAAAAGTTTTATGTATTTATGTAACCCACACAAACTTTAAACGCGTTTTTCTCGAAACAATTTTTTTCGACGGCTTGTCCATAAATTCTTTGAAACTACTGAACCGATCCGTATGAATTTTTAACCACATATTCTTTACAAGTATAGCTATAGAGCATATCGAGGATTTTTTTAAATTTTCATATTTAAGGGTCGTCCATGGTGTCCCCCCCCCGCCAACATCACGTGGATTTTTTTGTTAAGAAACGTCAGACACAAGCGATAGAGAGTGCGGTATCTTATTATGAAAAAGGTAATAATATATATCGTCAGTATATTAAAATGGCATTGTCCGCGCAGTTACACGAACAAAAATACACGTGGAATGCCACACTACCCCCCACCCCCCAGCGTGATCAATCGTGATGTTACCCAACCCCCTTCCCCCCCGGATTTCAGCCACACGTGATTAATGGACGATCCCTTACTATTTTTTTTTTCGCAAAAACGGTGAAAAAACCGGTTTTTTCTGTTTGTTCGAAAAAAATGTTCGCCATTTTGTTATTTTTGCACATATGAAAATAGTGTATATGAAAGAAAATTGCATATACAAAAATAGCGTATGATATGCGCTATAGCCATTAACATGGTGAATCTAAAACCGTGTTGTGCGTTTTGTTTCGGATGATCCATCTCCGAGATTTCATCAACAGCGCAGGCCTACACGTTTTTTACGACATTTTCTTAACTACCATTTTCGTCTATAAATAGTGACTTAAATAAATTTTAAAATCTTTTAAACGTATTTCGAAAGTGTATTTATTAAGTCTAACAACTTTTATATCAATATCTATAATATAAACCCATCAAAAAATTCATGACAATAGCCTTTTTAGTGTCTAAAGTGAAAAGACCGCCCAAAGTGTTTATACTTTTTTAAGACAAGGTTAATACTTTTTTGAGACCCACTCATGTTGTATATCTATATATTTTGCTTAGAAAAGTTTACGTACATAATGCGATGGAATCCATCAAGGATCATATCGGACTCGTACATGGCATTCGAATGGAGAATCTCGATTAGAATTCAATGTACGAGCGTGACTCAGTATTAGACTTTGGGGAGTAGGAGCAAGTATGGGAATCCGATTGCGTCCCTACGAAAATTTCTGCACGGGACGTGGAGGCAACGAGAGGTGCGCGGCGGCGTCGTTTCTCTCGCCTATGCCGAACGAGAAGCGGACCAGTGATAAAATGTAGTGAGAGGGAAAGAGAGAAAGAGTGAGTGTAACGAGTCCTGGGAGAAGAATGAGCGCAAGTTTTTCACCAATTTCCGGTCGTCTCGACTAATTCGCCTGGGCGCGTATATATATATATGTATATATATACATATATATATACGTACACGTCACGCTGCGCCGAGTTTTACTCTTACTGTACGCACGTACCAGCGATAGAAGTCAGCATACAACGAGGTACCTCGTACATATAATAATAGCATCTCAAATATTATAATTATCGTGGTTATGGTTTTACCTATATCCACTTGTACTAAAATTGGCTGCGCACAAATGTGGAAAAGAATTGACGCGTAGAAGGCTGTGATTTACGCCCTATCGCGTGTATGCACGCGTATTATGGACAAACAAAGAAAAATGGATAATAAAAAGTCAAACGAAGAAATGGAGATGAAAAAAATAATTTAAATGACTGAATAATAGAATGGCAAAAAAGGTTGTAACGCGGGGTGGGTCTTTCGCGTTAGTGAAATATATAGGATACAAATTTATTCGTGACGGCGAGACGGTACTACAGAGGCGAGCGAGTGCCATGCCAAGTGAGCAGTTATACTTTCTCGCTCGGAATGTTGTGTGCGTTGGAGCACGGATTATCTGGGCGACTCGCAATCGCGCTATTCGAGGGCTCGTGAATAACGCGCCATTTTTCCAGATATTCTTGTTCCATCGCTGCTTTTTTTCTTCAATTTTCTAACGCATTGTTCGAGTTTTTCCGTCGTCGCGACTAACCTGTGTCAAGCCTGGAAACAATTGCCGAAGAATACCAATGGTTCTTTTACTCCTGAGGGCCGTCGCCGCTGCCGCCGCGTCCTCACCCTCAGCCATTACCAGTCGCTCGAGCAACTGGAAACACACGATAGAGCAATGTCGGACGTCTGTCAGAAACGACGAGAGTTTTGAGAGAGTTTAATGAGATGGAGAGGCATTAGGATACATTTTTGTCAGCGCCAAAGTCGATCGGAATAAATAAAATGGTCACTATGAAAGTACGTAACACAGGATTAACGAGTTATCGCTCGACACGGAGCGCTACGGCTATTGGCAATTTGATTTTGCAACGCTAGGATCAAGGCTCTTCATATTTATATATTTATACATAACACACGAGTCTTTCGTAGCTATACATCGTGTGTGTATATAGATATCATTCGATACGTACGTAGAAATATTAGAGCGCTGACTCTAGCTATATCGTCAAGCCGGTTGTAAATATAGGTGGAGGTGAGGCAAGACGGGGTAGCAAGGTAAGATGGGGACCCATGTTCTATCGATGTTCTATTAGAGTTTCGATGATGCAACCAACGCCATCTAGTTGCCTTACCACTAAGGTTTTTAGTGAGCCAATGTTTGGAAACCAGGAGGTGCATGTTATTATTCTGTGGGTAAACATATAATTTTTCACCATTTTATCTAATTTTCTGAAATATAGAATACGTGATTGTTCGCAGAATACGTATTATCGATAGTACGTCATAAATTGATCGCGCATTTTCTACTAACTCTAATATTAGTGCAGTATCGTGCCGGTCGCGTCTGTTTTATAACCTCAAAAAATGTGTTCATTTCAAAAGTACGGTTAGGGCATAATGGGGAATGGAGTACCCCATCTTGCCCACATCGTATTTTTTATAACATTTCTTATGTTTACGTATTTTTGTTTTATTTACTTTCTGAAAATGGTTCGAAATTACCAAAGGAAACAAATAGGGGCAAATGAGCGAAAAAAGGTATGGAAACGGCGATTCAATATGTGTTAAATAGAAAAAAGGTTATAAATTAGCTAGCAAGATTTAGGGCGTTCCTCAAATTACTCTAGACTGCAAAGTGAGATTAGCTAGAAAAAATGGAAACCAAATTTGCAGTGTCAAAATTCCCTTAGGTCCCATACAAACTACTTCCACCAAAGAGGAAGAAGAAAAACAATTCGTTGACTATTTAAGGTAGAACGAGCACGCGCACTTGATTTCTATAGATTTTGTTCAAATTTTAACCAGACATTGTTCATGTCATTATGCATGTTCAAGTGAAATTTCAGAACAGTCGACTATTTCGATTGAGAGATAATTCGTTTTTAAATTGCAACTTTTAACACTGCAGGGTCTGCATTGAAATTTAGACAGAATAATTTTCCGTAACAAATATTTGTCCCCTATAATAAGAAGACATGAGGCACCGCACCGATCCACGTATCCAATAACATAAGATTGCGCGGCATATTTAAAATAATACTGCAACGCAAATTTGTACTTGGAAGTAATTTTTAATCGAACAAAGTTTTTAATTAGTTATGAATTAACCAACACTTTTATTTGTTAATGAAGATAACACAAACAATATAAAATATTAATATTTATAACGCAAATAATTTTTAATGATGAAAGTTTTCAACATCAGGAACACGATAATTTTTTTTTCTCGAAATATTGAACAACACTAACCGGTGCGATGGTCTAGTGGTTAGCGTGCTCGCCACTAAACCAGCGGACCGGGAGGTCCCGGGTTCGAATCCCAGTCGCGTACATTTCGTCGTGAAATGTTTTTCTTCGGCATTTCGCGGCGAAATAAGACTAGTTCCACGACTGGGGGGCGAACTCGATGACCGGCTGTATTGGTATAGGTTTTCCGCAGTTTCCCTATACCCATGACAGAAATGTCATGATGAATATAATACAGAGGGGGACGTCGGCTGCGGCCGCAAGAGGGGAAACAGGGAGAAAGATGGAGAAAAAAAGGAGTAAACAGTAGAGGAAAGAACGGTCAAAATGATGGGAAAGAATAGGTAACAAACGCGACAAGCGTGTATCTAAGGAAAAAAACCAATTAGAAAAAAAAAATATTGAACAACACTATTCTGCGGTGTTGCCATATGTCTTCTTATTATAGAGGACAGATATTTTTGCGGAGAATTATTCTATCTTTACAGAACGTTTTTAGCAAAACTGAATAGTAAAGGCAATCCAAACTTTTTTCACTCTCTTCCTAACTAGTTTGCTATCTAAACATATTTTGTTTTCAAAATTTAAAAACACCATAGCATGGTACGACGAATAATGTGACCTGACTTTCGATCAATGCAGACTCTGCAGTGTTAAAAGTTGCAATTTTAAAACCGTTTATCACCCAATGTAAATAGTCAATTGTTCTGAAATTTCACTTAAACATGCATAATGATATGAACAAGGTCTGGTGAAAATTTGAACAAAATCTATAGAAATCAAGAGTGCGCGCTCGTTCTATCTTACAGGAGATGAAGAGTCGATTATTTGGTTTGAATACTTTTGAACTACGGAAATTGGTATATCATTAATTCGTCTGCAACAACAAATATTACCAATTAAATGGGTTTTCATATTTGTGCTTTTTGTGATAATAACGAAGACTGAAGTACCGACGCCTGTTTGCACCCCGTCTTACCCAACGGCGTGCCTCATCTTACCCCTAAGGGTGGGGCATGATGGGGCAAGAGAGATGATTTTTCAATTGATTTATTTCAGTAAAAAAAGTTGCATTTTACCGTTTTATTTCGTTGGATTATGAAAGTGTAAAGTATGTCGATAATTTTAATTGAAGCTTATAAGTTCCGCTCATAAAAATACTCGTTTTATTAATTGAAAAACTTTAGAGGCCCCGTCTTGCCCCACCTGCCCCTATATGTGTGTCTGTCGTTGAGTGCCAATCCATGTCCCTCTGGGTCTGTTGCTCAACATTCGTCAGGCTCTCGGTCCACTTTCCCTCAAAGTTCGTGCAGCCGCACGCTGTTTCGCGAGCAGAAACTTGCGCGCTACTCCTGCGAGTCGTCCACTTGCGCTCTCGCAGCATAATACGTGACGTTTTCTTTTTCCCTCTTTTTCGCATGATTTATGCACTTTAGCGGTTAGCGCGCTCGTAAAGTGCGACATAGGCAATTTTTATTCAGATCTTCGTTTCGCGTTCGATCGCTCGTGAAGGCCTCAGTTGTAAACTGAATCGTCGAAAAAAATGCCAAGCACGTGGGTCGTTTTGGTCCCTCGAAGAGGAAGCGCCCGATGGCATTTTACGCGGGAACAAACGGAAGTACGAGAGACCAATGTATGCAGCGATATCTCAGTTGGCTAGTACGTTTTACGATTTAACTTTCCCATTGAGGGGATCGCGATCGAGCGAAGAAAGTGTCCGCGGTGTGACCTCGCACTTGGCGATGCTCTTCGCTTCAGGCCGCACGCTCGTACAAGGAGAAAGTGCGCAGGCGCGCGCCCGCCGTGACGCTTCCTCCGACGACGTTTTTACCTTTTGGTCCCGGATATGTTCCTACTAGGATGCTGCGTGCGCGCAACAACTCCTTCTTTCGCACTTGGAGTTTTACGCAATTTACAGAGTAGCGGACGACGACGGTTGTCTCGATCTTCCGACCGCCACGTGGTAAAAGCTTTCTATCGCGTCACTATAGCGTTTCGTTACCGAGCTCTACACGCATTACCCGCTGTTGGCTTATTTAATTGAGATCGGAGACTACTTTGAACACGATTGGATCGTATTGGCGCTCGTCTTGGCGACATGTTACCTCGAACGTTATGGAGATATGTCAGTGTATAATGCTTTGCACTCACGGAAAAATTCTATTGATATTAACTAACTGCTTCTATTTGATTTTTTTTTCATTTGAATTAACTACATTTTTCGTGAAATCAAATTTTTCCTATTGCATTTCATTATTGGAATTACTTATTTGAATTATATTTATTTATTCAAATTAAAATCTATTTGATATCGTCCAATAACGAAATATTTTATTTATCCTAATAAATCTGTGATTCGCTTTCATCGGTTCAAAAAACAATTTAGTTGAATCCACTAAGTATATCGATTTGATTTTTTTTAAATTTAAATTAAATAGAATTTTCGTGGAGTCAACCATTCTTCTATTTGATTGAACTAATGGGCTGTCTTTGTTGCAACACACATATCAAAGGGGAGTGGGAATAAAGAAGGTGAAGACAGAGGAATTATATATATATATATATATATATATATGTGCGTGCGTGCGTGCGTGCGTGCGTGCGTGTGTGTGTGTGTGTGTGTGTGTGTGTGTGTGTGTGTGTGTGTGTGTGTGTGTGTGTGTGTGTGTGTGTGTGTGTTTGAAAAATCTATAGCATTTTATTCGATTAAACTCCCGGATTATCACAATGATGTGAACTAATTGATACAGTTTGTGTGATACAACACATAATTATAGGAAATTCATTTGGTGTCTTATGCTATATCTGTGACCAAGATTTAACAAGCACTCTAGAACAAGCAAGGTAGGTTCTAGGTTCGATTCGATATAAGTGAAAGATTGTCTTTGAAAAAAATCTCAGAAGGCCAGGAAATGAATCATTACAATACAAAATCGTTGTGGTAAAACTCTCAATTAAGTGTTTCATTTAATTTAGGATGAATGAACTATTGTATGCATATAGTACACTTAGATTTACAGTCTACATAGTAAGCAAATAAAGATTTATTTGAGTCGAATCTTCATTTGTTCAATTTGAATATATATAACATTTGAAAAGAATAGCTGAAACAAATAAGATCGTAGTCGGCCGTGAGACAAAGAAAAATCCTATTTGATTTAAATAGACCCTATTTAAATTTAAAAAAAATGTTGGCAGTGTATCGGACGAGTCTCATCCAAAATGAAATAGTTGTTGGGTTTCTTTTCGAAGATCGTTCAAGGCCTCTACGAAATGAACCTTCATACATTTACATTTATCGATAAATTCGCACGGTAGGTATTTGACATTTGTATACGAACAGATGAAGCAACGTTATTTAACAAAATCGGCTAAATATGGTATAATACGGACAACGGTCGTGTTGCTTGGAAAAATGCGTGTCCGGGGGACGTTGCAGCTGCAGAAGATTCATCGACTTTAAGGAGGGAATTACCGTTAGGCGAGGAATAAATTTGCTGATTTTAAGGCAGGATTCTACTTTGAAACTTTGAAATTTTTTTTTTTTTTTTTACATTTTTCGAAAGTAAATATGTTCAAGAAAGTTCGGTCAAAATTTTATAAAGTTCCAAGCAGTCTAACTATCCTTTTTCGCCTTTCGAACGCACCTACCTGAGCGCGCTATTGTGACTCACCAAAACTTTAAACGCGTTTTTCTCGAAACGACATTTTCAAGTACCGTGGTCGTGATAACTCAAAAAGTACTGAACCGATCCTTATGAAATTTGGAACACATATTCTATATGTGTGTACTAACCGACCTAACTACAATCAACTTAAAATTTTGATTAGAACTATTTTTTTATTGCAAAAAAGACCCAAAAAAAACGCATTTTTTTCGTATTTTAGCCGCCATTTTGTTAATTTTGCACGTATATAAAATATTCTAGTTAGGTCGGTTCCTGAAGACATACTGAACATGAAACTATTTGATTTTTTTGTTTCAGACCATCCGTCGGGAAGATTTCACGACCACGGCAACGGTACCTGCTTTTCGAGGCGTTGGCTTTAAACATATTTTACGTGTACAAAAAATGAATAAAATACATTTAAAACATTTTTTTTATGTACTTAAAGAGTGTATTTATTGAACAGTTTAAACCCCATATCGATATCTTTAATAGTATTTTCAGAAAAAATTCACGAAAATAGCGTTTTTTTCATGGTTTCAAAGTAGAATCCTGCCTTAATGATTTTTTTTAAACGTAAAGCTTTCTAACACATTTTCGAGACTTAGGGCATGTTTTATTACTACTTTTGGTTGTTGAATGGTATTTTTTAAATTAATGTTTAAAAATGGCGGAGGTATGACACGGTCTTCTAAACTGCATTTTCAAAACTGGCGTGACGTATAGCTAAAAAACTAATCGACCGATTCTGATGAAATTTGGTATAAATCTTTCTAACCTTGTTGTCCAAAACATGAACTTAAATGTTTTTGAAAATGCAAAGAAAAAAGTATTGGTTTATTGCAAAATGTGGACATTTTATTTGCAAAATTCAATCTTTTTGTTCCAAAGTGTACGATTTCATTGTTTTTCAACATTTCTCACTTTTTATTGGTTCTCATTCTCCCCATGACATTTAATGAAAGAAAAATCTTCGTCGATTTTTCTCAGATTTATTCGTCGACGTCGATTTATTCGTTTCACACTGTCTGACAACATCCGCCGCAAACCGTTTAAACGACCCCCCCCCCCCCCCAATTGCGAAGACTAATAATAAAAAAGGCACGTAACAGCCAAAAGTAGTAATGGAACATGCTCTAAGGCTAAAAAATAGGGAAGAAATATTTCCTTAACAAAAAAAATCATGAAAATCAGCAACTTTTCCTTGTCTCTCCCCGTAAGCAGTTTCGAGACTAAAATTGAAATGCTTGTAGATGATTGGAATTTATATCACCGAGAAATTAATTAAGGATGCATTAACTGTCCAAAAATGAATTTGTTTCACAGCGTAGTTTTGAACATTTCCAATATTCAAGTTGAACATTTATCCATTAAGTGATAGACATGGCACCTTGTGAATACTAGCTATAGGGCTATAAGGGTTAAAATAATACTTCGATATAAATGAAAAACTGAGAAGACCGTGATTATAGTGTTCGGAATGTCGTGTCAAAAAATTAAGCGGTTTTTCTACTTGGTTCATTAATAATACTCGAACAAAGATGTGAATTTTGAGCTTGAACAGTTTGTTTTTGGACATTAACGAAACTTGTAGGTTAAACGTGGCAACACCGCGTTAATTGGCTCTACCGGGCGTTTTTAAATCGGCGGGCATTTAGAACGTACATAGTATAACTGCATTTGAACTTTATATTTCAAAGTATTTATCTATCCCCCCAACATCATAAACGATTTCCCGACTCCGTCAAATAAAAAAAACTCTTAGTGAAACGTTGCACGTTGAACGTTTTTCACCGTGTGAAAAACTTGGAGCTGACACCGCTTTAGCGATAGTCAGTCGTGCCAATGGCAGAAACGGCCGCTGTTGCCAAATCGATCGGTTATTTTTTTCTGAACTAAAATTGCAATATATTTATGTTCAATTGCAAAAATGATAGCTATTAACATCATTTCCCGGCATAGAAATATTTTTGAAACAATATTGTAAGTTGGATATTGCTCAATAATAATTTATTATTATATGAAATTTTTATCGCAAGAAGTTGGCAGCTTGCCGAAAACTCATTGTATTGTCGTCTCTACTTTTGCAGCCGAGGAACGGTATCGAAACTCCTCAAGGCAAAAGCGAATAATCTTTTGAGAAATAACGGCGAAGCAAAGAAATGAGCGATCACTTGCAAGTCGTCGAAGCAATTGCACGAGGATGGGATTAAAAATGCGTCGGAAGTTTGCATCGTTGGAATGCAACGGAAAATCGTTTTTATTTCCTTTTTCTCCAGTCTTAATGCTATCAAAAAATTTTGTCGATAGAGTTAGGTTTTAGGTCTCTAATGAGGATGTTAAAAAAGATAGCGAGGCTTTGAACAGTCAGAAAAAAAATTCGTTGCATTCGAACGATACAAACTTCAATATCATGATTAAAACATGAGCGCGTGTCTCTGCCGGAAGTGCATTTAGCGTAAAATCGTAAAATAATTGTCCGTGACAACGAATTCCTCCTATTGTGAGAAACTCATTTTTAACCGGTCAGAGTGTTCTCCGGTGTAACGAGCGAGAACGCGATTCGACGAGAACCGCTCGTGCCAAAGTAGCGAGTGAAAAATCTCGTCGTTTATTATTATCCTTTTGCATGTGCATTTGTCGGTGCAGTCGCGAGACACGATGCACACAATGAGAATTGCTTTCGCGGCAAATGTTGAATAAACGCTGGTCACTCGAGTTTATCCACGTGGCGTAGGTAAAAGTGTCTCCGTTCATGAGAGATTACCACTCATTTTTTTTTGTCTCGAAGACGTGGCAAAACAAACATGCCCAAGAATTCCGAGCACTTACTCTCGAGCACAGAGATAGGTGTCTTTTAAGAGGTTTTCTCACTTTAGACGCTAAAAAAGGCTATTTTCATGTTTTTTTTTAATACGTTTATACTATAGATATCGATATAAAAGTTGTTACACTTAATAAGTACACTTTCGAAATACATAAAAAAATGTTGTTATTATTTATTTATGTAACCTAAACAAACTTTAAACGCGTTTTTCTCGAAACAACGTTTTTCGACGGCTTGTTGACAAAATCTTCGAAACTACTGAACCGATCCTTATGAAATTTCAACCACATATTTTTTTACAACTATAGCTATAGCGCATATAAAGGATTTCTTAAAATTGTGACATTTGCTTTTTTTCCAAAAACGGTGAAAAAACACGTTTTTTCGAAAAATGTTCGCCATTTTGTTATTTTTGCATATATCGAAAGTCGTATGCTATGCGCTATAGCCATTAACATACTGAATCTAAAACCGTTTGTTTTTTTTCGGATTTCCATCTCCGAAATTTCATCAACAGCGCAGACCTACAATTTTTTGGGACACTTGTTTAACTACCATTGTCGTCTATGGTGACTGAAATAAATGAAAAAAAAGTTTTTTTAAATTATATTTCGAATGTGTATTTATTAAGTGTTGCAACTTTTATATCAACATCTATAATATGAACCTATCAAAAAAATCATGTAAATAGCCTTTTTTAGCGTGTAAAGTGAGAAGACCCGTTAAGGTATTCCTTTCACAAACCCGAAAATTAAACGATTAACTGATATTCGTCTATAATCAAGTAAAAAAATGCATCTCAGTATACTGGTAAAAATTTAAGCCAAGTTACCGAAACTTTTAACGAAAAATTACAACTCTAAAAATCGTCTCCTTTATACGGCGTTTTATGGAGATGACACGGTGGCCACATTTATAGCCAATAATTTATGCACCAAATAACTCTAGATGTCTGATATAACCTGCTGAAGCGTGTAAAAAAATCTTAAGCTTCCGTAACGATCATAAAAATTCTTCACCGAATGCTTGAAGAAAATATTAATGATAAAACTCAGAAAAATGTGACTAACAGAAGACTTTTCTATGCCGCGACTTTCAGAGAAAATGTCTAAACCAAGTAAAAAAATTGTTTGGGACTTATTTTTATTAAGCGCTACTGTAATTTACTAATGATTCAAAAGGGGCCTCCTTACGCCCCCACAAAATACGGCCCCCAGCGCAAGCTATACCTTAAGGCCGGAGCCTGAATTAGAAGGTCCGAAAAATCGTTTTCTTTATTGCTTTAATCGATAGATAAATTATCCAAGAATATATTTACAAAGTGACAGAGGCCAATTGTAAATAGTTTCGAAGATACAATGCCAAAAGCAGAGAAGCGATTGATATTTCCTCCCATTAACAAGTTCAAAGCGCGTTTTCTCCAGTTTTCATTTTCACGATTTTTTCAAATTGGCGGGCGTGATAGCAAAAAAACTAAACGACCTATTGAATCAAACCAATGTTTATTTTCTTCAGTATGAAAATCTTTTCTAAGTGAATTATAAAAGATGTTGAAAAAGTGTTTTTAAATAATTTTTATAGCACGTTAAAGTGTTTTTGTTTTTTTAAACACATATTTTTCAAACCTGAGAAAAGTTATAATTTCATTATCTTTTCGGCTTTTGCGCAATTCATCCAGAAGAAAAATATATGAGAATTAAAAATTTTATTGGTTTTTTTGTTTCAGTCAAGAATTACGAGCTGTATCTTTCACACCGATTGGGGACTCCAGTGGCAAGCCGCACATGGAATAGGCTGATAAATCTGCAGTCATTTATTGTTTCATGTTGACATTCTTTTTATACATTCCAAATACGCATGAAAAGATCCCTCAATGTTTAATGGGCTCACTTGTTTTTTTCCCATCTAAAAAATTCCCGCAAAAACGCTTTTTTGGACCTTCCAATTCAAGCTCCCGCCTTAACGCTTCGGGGTACGCACGTATTTAGGGAATCAAGTGAACAAACGTCGTGGTGGTCCGACCCCGTATAATTTTTTTTTCTCAAGAAAGTAATTCATTATACCGTATAAATTGCCGCGACGATCGATTCGTGAAGCAAGCGTTCTTTTTTTATTTAATGGTCCGCCAAAGTTTTTTCACCTCGCAGAACGGATTATGAAAACGATTATTCGTGGCGGAAAAAGCAAAAACATGATCAAATAATCCAATGGACATTCAATTGATCGAATCTAAAATTATTCCATTATCGCAAAACTGTCATTCGATCGTGTGTAAGCGAGAAAGAACGTGGAAGAATTTGTTACGAAGAGATTATGATCCCCGCGCGTCGTCTCGTAATCGGTCAGACTTTCGCTCGATTTCTTGCGGCAAGCACGAGTGATCGGGAGAAAATGTGCTCGGTGATTATTCACCATCGCCTCGTATAATCGATTAGTCGAGAGAAATCAATGTGTATCGCGTCAAATGAAAGAAAAAGAAGGAGGCAAAAAAAATAGAGAACGATTGTGTAAATTTGATGAAGTCGCGGCGCGAATGCCGCGTCGAGATGAAAGCGACCGTTCGTGAGTACTACAATTTATACTGGTATTTAACATTTCTTAGGCACGTACTTATATTACGTCTACCAGCTACCGACGATCCATTGTGATTCTTTTTTATTGCTCTCGTTAAGGTTAAACGGAGGCGAACGAACACACTAAAACAAAATCCCCAATTAAACTTGAAAAGTTTCAAGGTCGTCCATCGATCAGTTATGAAAATATCATGAGGCCGAGCAATCTCAAGAACGTTTTTTTTACGGATCATTTGATATTCAATGTCTGTATTGTGTTTCGGAGGACACGGTTTTCATTCGTCACGACGAAGCAAGCAAGTTCGGATTAAAATAAATGACTAGCATGTTTTTAAGGAGGTTGGAGCGTTAGGCACAATCCAATATTAAATTTGAAGAAAAATGTATGTTATGGTCTAAACTATATTGAGCCTTTGTGGGCGGGTTGAAATTCCGAACTTTGAATGCTCCGACGGTTTAAAATTCCGAATTTTAATAGTCCGAAGTTCAAGATGGGGCCTGGTCGAAATTCTGAACTTTGAATGATCAGAACGCTCAAAACTCAGAAAAAAAGACTACTTCGAATAATCAAAACTCCGAAAGAATTTTACACGAAAGACAAAATCTCCGTAAAACTGAACGCCGTCAAAATAATTCGGCTATGGAAGTTTTAAAAGTTTCAACATTTTCAATATATCGACGAATTATTTCAAGATTTTATTTATTTATTAAGAAGTGATTTTGCGTCAATTTTGAAATTTGTCTAGACAATGTTATACGTTCCATATCATTTTTGAAATGATTTATCTATTTGTTGAAAATTTTGAAACTTTTAAAACTTCCATAGCCGAATTGTTTTTACAGTGTTCAGATTTTCGGAGTTTTGGTCTTTCGTGCAAAATTCTTTCGGAGTTCTGATCTTTCGGGGTAGTATTCTTTCGGCGTTATGAGCGTTCTGATCATTCAAAGTTCGGAACTTCAACCCAGCCTCGAGCCTTCGCTAATTTCTAAAAAAAAAGTCACGACAAAACACCCGAGATAAAGAATAGTCTAATGTATGTAATTTTACGTGCGGTTCGGTGGGTAAAACGTTCACGCTGCGAGTGATTTCATTTTTTATTTGGCTATTCATCACCAATATAAACCATATCTAACAACGGATTAACGCAAACTATTCCTTTGTAAATATTTAGAAGAAAAAAACCCACCTTGCCCATCGTAAATCACATACAGTCAAAATTGAACCATCAATGTATGATGGAAGATTACGAATCTCGGCTGGCCAATAAAGAGCATTGCTGCCAACAATGTCCGCAAAGTGATATTAAGTAATAGTAACAATAAATAATCTCGTGTCATAATTATAATTACTCAAAATTTCATTCTGCGTTGTATAAAACATTCGCTGACGCAGTCTTTTCAAAATAATCATCGATAATGTTATACTTTTTCAAGTTGGTAGTAACACAAAAGTTTTTTTTTATTTACGTAATAATAATATAAAATGCATAATTTCGCCCTTTAATTATATATTTTATAAAAAATTAGCGTCTACATACTAATTCTATACCTCGTATGCATGTTTTTGAGGTTAAAAAAAAGTTTATCAACCGTCATTTGATTTAACCGGACCGTTCCAACCTCCTTTAGGCAGTACTGTTGTCTAGAAATTTCAAACCATCGTTTTTTTCTTTTCTTTTTTTATTCTATAGACCTTTCTCAATATTCGTGTGAAAAATAGTTTCATGATGCACATAAAAGTAACTAAGTTATGAAAATGATAAGGAGTACGCGCGGGGAGCGCGGTTGAGGCGCAGCAACTTTAAACGCGTTTTTCTCAAAACTATGCTTTTTAAATTGGCAAGCACGATATCTCGATAAGCGACTGACCGATTGAGCTCAGATTTGGCATACACTTTCAGTATACTGTTTTTCAACGTTGGTGGCAGAATTGAGTCGAAATAATTTTTTTTTCATATACCTCGCAGTATGGTCAGACAAATAGTAAAAATTAATAATTAGAGTTCTGTGCATTTTTTTGCTGAACACTCATATAGATTAAGAATGTTTGTTTTTTTACAACGTCCACAATACTGGTTGCCAATGGGGGGGGGGGGGAGATTTCCGCACACCGTGACAAACATAGGTACATGATGTTGATTCCTTTTTTTCAAAATTTGTACATATTCTCGAAGGATCAATAAAAATGTGTATTTATTTGTCAACTTATTTTTCTAGTTATTCCATCCTAAAAATCGCCTCCAAAACAGCGCACTGGACGACAATATTGCCTCAAACGGGTACGGTAATAATAACAATTATTATTATTGTTGTCACTGCCTGTTACGTGCACGCTGTTCTAATTATAATAATGCTGATAATATGTGAATAATGGTAGCTGGAATAATCGAATAATGTTTGGCAAGCTCCGTAAACGAAAGGGGATCAACAAGATTGGGCTTGTGAATGAAATGAAAAAGATCCGTACAGTTAGGTAGACAAATGACCGACCTGAGAACGTAGCGAGTGATCATCGGGAAGAACCGGAACCGAGCTGACTAGAGCGACGACGGCGAAGCTGGCTACCAATATCGTCGTTGCGAATTTCATCGTGTTACGTTTTGTTTTCGTCTACCCTCGTGGGTGCCTCGGTTATCGAACAGGTATGCTGCAATAAGTGTGAAGAAAAAAAATCACAAGGATTAGGCGAATCGCGCAAATATGATAATCGGAGGAAAAATGGCAAACGAAGCGCGGGACCGGAAGTAAAACGAGTATCGTAATTGAGAAGGAAAAAGTGAAGAGAAACGAATGTTCGGCACGCAATTCCGTGAGTTCTCGCGGGCCGGTCCGACGACCGTGCTCGCCGTGAGAGGTACGCGAGAGAGCCCGTGAAAGGTTGAGCGGCGAGGAGGGAGCTGGAACGGTTCGCCTTTCTCGCGAGCGTCGTCCGGTGACTATCACTTTCGACGAGTTTAAATTTCAAGTCTTTCGCCTTCTTCCGAGTGAACGGCGGGGCTCCACAGCCGTCTTCTATACTAACGAAAAACATGCAACTTCTTATTTTCGAAACACGTCTCGCGATTGCGCAATGGGCGATTAATCGAGCCGCTTACGAACGATCGACTTTGGGGTAAATTTGAAAATGTGCCTGCAACACTGCCACTCGTACAGCGTTGTCCAAAATTCCAAGCCTCGTTACGATTTTCTTTCACAAATAAACAAGAGCGCAAGTAGAAAAAAACAATTCGGCAACAAAGTGTACGAAAGGTAGCCAAAAACAATAGCAGAATCGGGCGGCGGTGTAAGGTCGAGAGTACAAAAAGTTCGCAAGTACTCAAGCCTGGAGAACTAACCCCAAAAGCCACTAATCGATTCCGCGCTCGTATTTTTTATCTACGAGAGAACGAGACTCACTCTCGTTTTTCCGAATCACGTTTAGTTCGTATTCTTACAAATTTTCATTCAAACGACAGTTGGCAGGGCCTGTTTGGCGCGAGGTAAGACCGAAGGGCTAATAGATCGACAGCGCACGCTCGGGACGGCGCGTGCGTGCTCTCGCGGGAGCGCGGCAAGTACGAAAGAAGAAACAATCCGCGAATATACGAGCACAGCATAGAAGGGACTTTTCGCGACAAGCTGCGAGGGGGATTCCTCCCTTCGGAATCAACGTCGAGGCTCTCTCTCTCTCTCTCTCTCTCTCTCTCTCTCTCTCTCGCTCGGCACTCACTATTTATACGATCAAACGATACAAAGCCCACTTGTCGATTCAGCAGCGAGAAAATAGCACAAAACAGTTATGAAGGACAAAAAAGGTCACGTTCACTCTCGTCGGTGTGGTCGCTCGATCGGGAAATATTAGCGTAGAAAGCGCGGTAAGACGCTGAGGCACGCGTCGATAGAGTAAGAAGATAACAAGTGTCTTTCGGTGAATGAGAAGAGTGTGACAGTATCCGCGAGGGAACTCACCACTCGCGCACGGATATCCGTATTTCCTCGTGTGCGTTATCGATAAACTCAAACGCGGAATGGAAAAGTTGCGGGAAGCTCTCGCACGGCAGCAGACTCCTGCTCTTTAGCTCCGGCTGTGACTGTCTGTGTGGCAAGGCTTAGTGAGCGGCTTTTATTAGCAGGAGGGGCCTCGCGCCGCCGCCGCCGCCACCTCCATATCCTACACACTTGACTCGTCTGTTCCGAGATCTCCCGGCGTCCCAGCGAGGCTCCCAGGCGAATTTTACGGACGGACAAGGACAGGACGACGAGGAAGGATCCAAACTTCGGGGAGGATGAAAATCAACGAGAGCCAAATGGCCAACATCTCCGAGGCGATGTCATTGGCGAGAAGCTGAAAGATCACACGACAACGCGATCCAGGTGGACGAAAAAAAAATACCAAACGGCTTGATTGTTAGATCTCCAGCCCTCGATAACCGAGCTGCCCGCCCGACGAATGGACAAAGAACAGCCACGATTATATTTAGAAAGGACATTGAGCAAGTAGGAATAGGAGGAAAAAACAAATCGGAAAGTTTGCAGAAGCGTGTTATTGTTGGGAGGTGAAACAAGGACGATTTCTTCCAACATTCGTTGATTTTATTTTGACGAAGCGCGACTGTACGCCGATCAAAACGGCTATACTCGAATCTCTGCGAAGTTGCGATCCATCGTCACGGTTGATCGATTTCACGAGACAATGATCTCCCGGTCTTGAGGGCTTCGGGAGACGCGACGATCGCGTGCCACCGCGAAATAATGTCGCGATAGTCCGAAAGAAAACCGATCTTCCTCCGCTGTACATATGTTGACATGCATAATTATTTAGAGTTTTTTCAAATAATAATTACCTATTAAAAGATTCATAAGTTTTTGTCGAATAATTTGCTTGCTTTATTCGAATATTGTTTGTCAGAGCATTTATATTTATAATTAAGAGCAATGCGCTCACATTCCCAGCGTGCATCTACTTACCTAAATACGGGTCAAGCGAGCGAATCCTGCATTTTATTAATCAATACTTTGTTTTTATCTGAACGTTTTCTGTACATTTAAAAAATGCAATCATTAGTTGAATAAATAATCTATCTGACAATTGTGGTTTTCTTTTTCTAACCCTTATCTTTTAAACCCGACTACCCTTCAAATTGCAAAGTGCGAATCTCGGTGGCTCTGTGTCGCACAACATCCGACTAACTTGCTCAACAACAACGATCGTGATCCCTTGGTCCGCTCAAGATCCAATCGTAGATCGTTGCGACAGCGATTGCTAAATATTCGCGGCTATATCACTCGTATTGCCTGCTTTTTAGTGGCGTGCTTCATTAAACATGACGACCTCCTGTCCCATTGTTAATCCGCGCTCGCGACGATCGTAATTCCGTAATGATTGTAGAGAGGGGGGGGGGGCAGTACGAATTTACAGGGCTACATCCACCTAGAGACCCGAAAAATGGCCAAATTTCGTTTTTTTTTCTGGGAAACGGTTGGTGAAAGAGAAACGTATTTTTTTTAAACACAAAGATACATATATCGAGAATCATTTTTAAATAATCAGCCAAAAATACAGAAAAACAAAATCATGGCCGCCAACGAATTATGATATTTTTTTCGCCATGCTTGGCAGTGGGCACGCTCCAGCCTAAACGGTCCATCTGAATTCTAAAAACCAAACGAGTTATTCAAGTTGACAATGAATACAAGTCGTTGACGATCGTCGATTGTTAAAATAATTCTTTTTAAGAACCTGGTGACGAATTTAATCTCGACCGTGCAAAATCTGTTTAAAAAGTCGTCATATTTACGTAACCATTAAAAAAATGAAGATCGAGTTTTTTAAAACTGATATCTTCAACGAACTTTAAATGTTTCTCATCGTATATCCTTTAAATTTTGAAGCAATGAATCAAGTGGTTCTCGGGATGTCATGTCCACCGACTTTGAAAATCTGTGTTTCGAGAAAAATGCGTTGAAAGTTGGAAGTACGGGGTCGCTACCGCCCGTCCGGTCGACTGTTAGAAACTATAGCTCATTCCATTTTAGGAATATTTCAATGAATTTTTCAGGCAACGTCCCAGGTAGGAAATTAAAAGGCTGACGATGGAAACAAGCTTGTGCGAGCTTTGTTTCACCGAGCCTGAGTGAGACAGACCTGGCCCAGGTTTCATTGCATCGTTTGGAGCATCCTGGAACCAAGACTGGCTGCTTAGCCTAAACTCAGGGTTATTTCAAGCTTTATTCAGCCGGTGAATTTTGAGGCTGAAAAATCAAGGCTGGATGCAGGCTTGTTTCAGGTTGTGATAAAATAAAATAAGTTTAAAATAATATTTTTTCTGTACTTTTATGAAAAAAAAAATTTAGCAATAAATTTGTCGGTTGCGAAGGCACGAAAAACGAAAGCGAAGGAGGCAGCTCAAAACATTTAAACATATTCTCTTATCGATATTTATGAGGTACACAAAAAAGTGTATACGAAAATAAAAGTACGCAATAAAATAAAGTATTGTTTTTTAAAATATTTTTTATATATATTTTGTAACAAATAATATAACAAATAATAAATATATATAATAAATCAACTGAATTCTTTACAGATTTATTAAATTTACCCCAATGTAGAATATAGAAAACTAAAACCAGGCCTCATATAGCCTCGGGAAGAGTTTGGGAAAAGCCTGGTCATAAATGCTCGTGAAGGCTTCATTAAGGCTCGTTTTGAGCCTTGTTGTTTCGTCGTTTCAGGCTTAGTACATGCTTTTCTACCAGCCTTTGGTCAAGCCTGTGTGCAAGAGCCTGAAACCGCGTTGTCATTCAGAGGTTCAGCTAGGCCTGAAATGCTGGTGCTCAGCCTGAATTAAAAAATGTGAGCCTTGTTTCAGAGCTTGGCGAGCCCTTTTTTCATCGACAATTCCTACCTGGGGTAGCTAAAAGGTATACTATCGAATGAAAATATTTTTGGAAAATATAAGTTTTTGACCCATCTAGGTAGATGTAGCCGTTAAATATCCCTATAGGATCAAATAATGGAAAGGAAATTCTCGTTTGGAAGCAGTGCAGACTGTAGGAATTTTTGGATATATGCAGCCGATAACAATGCCACAACAGCGGTAACAACGACAACGACGCGCCGCGTGAGCTACAAAGAACCTCGATAATTATACTTTTCCTCAATTATAATCCCGATGAATCAATCAAAAGCAATCGTGATGATGCTGATGACGGCAATAATGAAATTGTAGCTTCTTCTTTCACCGTTCGAATGGATTTTCGTTGAGAGTACCCACACATTGATTTGCGTATCGCAACGAAAAGTCAACGCGCGCGCGCGCACCAAATTAACATAACGATTTAGAGAAGCTCGCGTGTTCGCGATTCGGTTATTCCATTATTCGGTTGAATCGACTCGCGCCTCCGGAGCGCCAATTAGCTCGCTCGTACGAAAGGTGCAAAACTCTACGCGTTAAAACTTTATTCGCAACGAAACCTGACGAAATTTTTACGCTATCGTGTGGCATTGAGAAAAACATCATATTCGGAAACAATGATAATTATTGAGGCAATGTTTTGGCGTCTTTTCTCGTACGAGAGGCTCGCTTGACAACGCAATCGCTTTGCAGTTGTACGAGGTACAAACCTGACAGCAAAATACTAGTCACTGTCTTTTCGCGTCCGCTGTACACGAATCAGTCACGATAATTGCCCAATTTGCGTCCTTTACCCTGTCAATTCTTTTCACCTGGCAGCGTAACGATCCTTTTCCCCGAGTCTCGTGCCTCTCTGATATACAGGGTGTGCCAGAACTGATGGTAGCCCCTGAAATGGAGGGCTGGGGGTGAAATACTGAGTCGATCGATATAAGCATGTATGGGTCTCAGATCATCCCCTGAATTATTATTAATTTTTAAAGGCGGGTCAATCAGGTGCGCCCGATGAGCTGCGTACGTCGGTGAGCGACACCTTGGCCCGTCTTTAAAAATTAATCATAATTCAGGGGTTGAATCCATGCCTATATCTATCGACTCAGATTTTCAACCGAACCCTCCAATTCAGCGAGTACCATCAGTTCTGGCACACCCTGTATATGTAGATACAAACTACACTCGCGAGACTATCGTATTTTTATTATTCGAATATTAATTATCTGCATCTTTGCGTCTATTAATTTCTATATTGTTTCTCATTGAATTACAACAGCGTGTTCTTATTAACAAGGAAATGACTTCTCGAGATTCATTAAACTACTCAATGTCCTTGTTCGATGTGCTTTTTAATCTTCAACACGTGCAACGAACACAACGCGTCAAGTCTATTATAAAAGAAAAGGTAACGATTGTCGATATTGTCCATAGAGTATCAAGATCTCAAAGAGTATAATTAACTTTGATACGTCACGTAACGCACTTTAACGCTTTATTGCTTCGGCTACCTTGTGCGATCGTAACCCGGTCGGCGCGCGATCGAGAACAATCAATTTTCTCGGATGCAATATAATCATCGTACATCTGCAAACAAATTAGATGGATTCCAAAATAAATGAAAAATATTAATATTAATTTTTTAAACAAAAACGAAAGAAAATATGTGGAAATTATTCTAGGATATAATATACGCGTTGTACATCTGCAAAAAATTGGATAGATTCCAAAATGCATAAGAAATGTAGATATTGAATTTGAAAACAAAAAACGAAGGAAAATATGCGTAAATGATTCCACAATGTAATACACTTTTTATACAGTGGGTAAAAAAAGTATTTGTACACGTCATCTTTTTCAAATGATCCTTCGAACAAAATAAAATGCTTTATTAAGTTTTTGTGTTCGATAGCTTATCCTAAATATGCATGGTGTCTGTTTACAAAAATCTTGGGAAAACACGAACACAAAAATAAAGCCAAATTAACAACAGTTTCGTGTGAGATGTATTTACTTTTTTTACCCACTGTACATCTGTCAACAAATGGGAAAGATTCCGAAGTAAATGAAAAAATATTGATGGTTAATTTGAAAACAAAAACAAGAAAATACGTGTAAATGATTCCAGAATGTAAGATACTGGTTATACATATGGAACCAAACTGGATATATTCTCAAATAAATAAATAAAATATTGATATTAAATTTGAAAACAAAAACGAAAGAAAATATGTGTGAATGATTCCAGAATGTAATATTTTCGTTATACATCTGTGAACGAATTGGATTATGAACAAAGCACGCAAAACAACATATATGCTGTCGGGAATTTTGTGCTGGAACAGGAAAATAAATGAAGACATAAAATACAAACTCATTATACCGGAATAACCTAAACAGAATTGATAAAGAGGTACCAAGGCCCCAAAAGTCAGTGTTAGAGCAAAGGCAATAGCATACGCCTACTCACCATACCATTTGTAAATAAAAGTTCATCCCATACCTTCACCACTTAGAGTTGCAAAACATCGAACTATAAAAAGCACGTGCTAGTCAGGAACGACAAACAATAATGGTAAGGTAAATATTGATGGTAATTGAAATATTGATCCTAAATGATAATTAATCATTGAGGATCCTATCACACATGTTCGATCAATAAAAGCCATAACGTCAGACTATATATCGGGTGTTTGTCACATGGACCAACTGAATTTTTTGGGGGGTTGGAGGGGGGGGGGGGCATTTGCTACCCTTTTCACCCTTAGACCCTACGTCCTAAGAGTCACGGTAATTGAGATATTATTTTTTTTTCGTTTTTTTTATTACCTGAATTTTCGCCTTTAAATCGTCATAACCTTTTTGTTTGTGATTGTAATAGCACGAAATAACTTTTGTTGTATTCTGCAATGTATGTTTATTATAAATAAATCATTATTTGATACAATTGATTTCAAGAAAATTACTCATGCGCTTCCAAAGTCTTAAAAATGCGTAAATGTATGAAAAATATCAACTTCTAAACTCATTATAAAAAAAAACTAAAAGCCACTTTGAACTTAGCTTTGTTTTAAAATGTTTCCTAGTTGGTACCCTTTCCAACGGTATGCTACATGTCATAAATAATTCATATTGTGATAAAAAAAGAGAACAAGTTTTGTTTATAATGAATTTATGAGTTAAAATTTTTCATATATTTACACATTGTTAAGACTGGAAGCTCAAGAGTCACTTTCTTGAAACCAATTGTATCAAATAATGATTTATTTGCGATAATCATACATTGCAGATTACAACAAAAGGTATTTCGTGCTACTACAATAACAAATGAAAAAATTATGATGATTTAAAAGCAAAATTTCGTGTAATTGAGAAAAAAAAACAAAAAAAATATCATATCTTAATTACCGTGACGCTTAGGACATAGGGCCCGAGGGTGAAAAAATTAGGAAACACCCTGTATACACACAACTGAAGAATAAGAAACAATAAATAATCATCAGCATCAAACAAATTGGATAGATTCTAAAATAAATGAACAAATATTGATATCAAATTAGAAAGCAAAAGCGAAAGAAATTATGTGCAAATGGTTCCAGCATGTAATATCCTCGTTATACATCTGCGAACAATTTGCATAGGTCACAAAATAATTGGAAAAATATTCCCATTAAATTTGAAAAAAAAGAAAAGAAAGTATGTGTAAATGATTTCAGGATTCAATATACTCGTTACACGTGTGCGAACGAATTGGATACATCCCAAAATAAATGAAAAAATATTGATAAAAAAATTTGAAGAAAAAAAACGAAAAAAAATATGTGTCCACGAGTCCATCTATCGAGCAGGTATTTAATATTGTTCTATTGCCCAAACTGTAACACCGAGTGTACGAGGCATATTATAAAAAGTCCTAACTATTTACAAACGTCGGAATATGTTGCGTAAAATAGCCTTGAATTCCAATGATTCCGATAGTTTTCGTCAATATCCTTGAATATTTCTTTCCCTAACCGTAAATAACATTTCGTAAAAAGAAGGAAAAGAACATATCATTATCATAAAGTAGATTCGATGATTTCGTTCAAAGCAAGCATTTTTAGGTGGGTGTTCGCCAGGAAACCCACAGTCCGTACAAAGAGCAAAAAGACGATGAAAAATGTAATCAATTTGTTTGCCTGTACCGGACGCGGATAGGGCGTATGATGTGCCCCCCCCCTCCTGTATTTTTAAGCATAGTTCATCGTTTTTTTCCTTCATGTAGCCGAAATGATGAGAAGAATTTTGCGATGGTAAATCGCAGGGTGAAAGTCTCTCATGGTCTTCGAAGCGAGACACGAAACAGATCGAAAGGGGAATATCGTCCGAGAGAACCACGCGGGACGTCCCGAGACACGCGCCAATTGGGATGATAGCGATGTTTATTCCTTCCAAGACCATTTGTTACGAACAAGAGGAATTATCCCACAAAGTACTTCCGACTCGAATCTTCGGCGATGTGTATACTTAGTGTAAAAATAATGAGCACCCTAAACAGCGAGGTTTTTTTTTCAAGGACCATTGATTTTCGCCACTTTTCCTCGTGCCTTTTGCGAGAGGATCCGATCAAAGTCGGCAGTAAATGAGGGTTTTTGCGCTTAGTCGTATTTGATGAACGATTCGCGGTTACAAAATGCGAAAAAACGGCATGTTTTTTTTCTCTATCCATCGGTAGTCCCGATATTTCAATGTTGCCAGATTTAAGGTAATCCTATCGCTAGCTTCAATCCATAGGATTTGCATTTTTTTGAGATTCACTAAATGTATAAATAATCGTCTCTGTAAAATTTGAGGGTCGGTTATCGACCTAATTACAGAGAAAAAAATATTAAAATTTCTCAATTTCCGGTCGCTACAAAAGTGTATATAATAGTGGGAATCTGTCAGATTCTTAAAAATAATAAGATTTACATACTTAACGATTGTAGTCATCCAATGCTCTTAGAAAAAATTACGCTTATTGACTTCATTTTCATGTAATATCACGTTCAATTTGAACTTCCGATATTGGATTTATTATCACTTGCTAGGATAAAGAGACGTGGCAGCAACGCAACAGCTGACTGTAGTCCTAACCTCATCTCACACATTCGAATTTCCACACATTTCATTTTTAACCGACATATTTTGTCGACACGAATTTTCCACGCTTTCTACCGATCGTGGCCCCAATACAATGCTTTATATTTCCCGCACCTGACATTGTTTTGACAGATCGACGTTGAGAAGCACTCGCCTGATTGAGTAAAAAGAGACGTAGATAGAACCAATGTTGCCAAATGTCAAACCTAGAAATACTGCGCGAATGGTTGGAATAACTATTTTTTCATTTTTCTAATTAAATGTGAACATTCATTCAACAGTTTACACATCGAAAATTTTAGTTTTTACAAATTATTTTTATTGCGATAGAAGCGATGAAATTACCTTAAAGCGGGAAATAACTTTAGGCAACAAAACATTTCCGATTTTCATGATTTTGTTTAGAAAGACTTCTTCACTGTTTATGAGACTTAGGGTAAGTTTTATTACTACTTTTGGCTGTTACACAGTTCTTTAAATCAATCTTTGAAAATCGCGACTGTATGGCACGGTCTTCTAAACGAGTTAGGGCGGAAGTGTCAGACGGCGTGAAGATTTATCCTGTATTAACATTCATACGCAGAATGTGAACCAAGCAAAAGTGTGAAATATTAAAAATCGATGAAATGGTACGCTTTGAAACAAAAAGATTGAATATTCCGAAAAATGACTACACTCTTCAATAAAAAATACTTGCTTTTGTAAATTTTCAAAAATATTTAGCATTATCTTTTCGACAATAAGGCTAGAAAGATTGATACAAAACATCATCAGAATCGGTCGATTAGTTTTTCAGCTATACGTCACGCCAGTTTTGTAGTAGTAAAAACAGTAGTTATAAAACATACCGTAAGTCTAAAAAATCATGAAAATCGGCAAATTTTTTCCTCGCCTAAAGGTATCTCCCCCCTCAAATACAGGAATGGTTATTGCGTCGCGACTACTCCCGGAGCTCGTGCGCGTCTTCGAAACCTCTTGTGGCTTCAAGGTCCCTCTCAGCTACTGCGCACAGTATATAAAGAGAATTTTAGGTTTTGGCCTTTTCGGCAAAGTGGTCTTATGTCGTAGTGAGCACCAAATTTCGCCTCGGACAGGTCCATAAAAGTCGAAATTTGGTGTTCACTACGACAATGGCCGTAGACTCGACAGGGAATTAAAAATTGAATCGCGTAAAGGCGGGAAAAGTGGGAAGCGAATTCTTAGCTAACATTGGAAGCAATACTATACGATATTTGTATCATACCTGTATACGTACATGTACAGCAAGGTACACGCTTGAACGTGGCTGTATCGCGTGTGGATATAAAATGAAGGGGCGGTAAGAGAAAAACTGGCCCGCCAATCGAGGCTTTGCGTGATACGGGGAGGAAGGGGGTATTCGGAGCCGATATCGTAATATAATAATAATATCATGATAGGGAAATATTGGTAGCTAATAAAAATGCGCATAATTTGAGGAAGATTCCATCAAAGAGGGAATCTTCCTCAAATATCTTAAGATGCTTTCTTAAGGGGTCAAACCACTCCAGCTCTTCAAAAAGGCTAATTTTAAGCAATTTTTTTACGAGTAAAATGAAAGGTGTAAATAATTGAATTGAAATACTTTATTATCCATAGTTTCAAGTGTACAAAAAATTTGTTTTCATTTTTTCTTTAAGGGGTCTTCTCACTTTAGACGCTAAAAAAAGAATATTTTCATGAATTTTTTGAAATGTTTATATCATAGATATTGATATAAAAGTTGTTACACATAATAAATACACTTTTGAAACACATACATTTTTTTTATGTGTATTTATGTAACCCAAACTTTAAACGCATTTTTCGACGGCTTGTTGATAAAATCTTCGAAACTACGGAACCGATCCTGATAGAATTTTAACCACATATTCTTTACACCTATAGCTATATCGCATATCAAGAATTTTTATAAATTTTAATATTTTCTATTTTTTTTGCCATAAACGGTATAAAAACGCGTTTTTTTATTAAATGTCCGTTACTTTGGTATTTTTGCATATTTCAAAAATCGTATGACATGCGCTGTCGCCTTTAACATACCGAATCTAAGACCGTTTGTTTTTTTTTGTTCCGGATGATCAATCTTCGAGATTTCATCAACAGCGCAGACCTACAATTTTTTTACGACAGTTTTTAAACTACCATTTTCGTCTATAAATAGTGACTTAAATAACTTAAAAAAAAATGCATTTCGAACGTGTATTTCTTAATTGTAACAACTTTTTTATCATTATCTATCATATAAAGGTATCAGAAAAAATCATGAAAATAGCCTTTTTTAGCGTCCATAGTGCGAAGACCCCTTAATTGAAAATGGCTGTGCCAGAGTCCAAGACCGCACAGTATCTTCCATGCAACGTGTTCCGCGGCCGGAAAGAGTTGTATTTTTCAACATGGTACAAAAAAAAACAAAAATCTCTAAAATACATACAAAAAGCTATGGACCCGCGTATGGTAATCAGAAAATACCTTTTGCAACAAAGGCAATGCAGGTTTGAATGAAAACTTTCATTTTTGAGTAAAAAATCACACGAGCAATGGTTCATGAAAAAAGTTAATAAACAATCGTAAATTCCGTACGTAGTTCCATGGAGAATGCATCTGAGAACATACGTTCAATTCAAGTGAATCGGAGCGTATTTGCCTGAGTTGCGTTACCGTCCAGTTACAAAAACATGGTTTCAAGAAAAACGCGTTTAAGCGGGAAGATATCTTTAAGCGAGGAAAAAAGTTGCAGATTTTCATGATTAAAAAAACGATGTCTTCACCATTTTTGAGACTTAGGGTTCGTTGTACTACTACTTTTGACTGTTAAATGGTATTTTTTTTTAATTGATTTTTTAAATATCGGAGGTATGGCATGGTTTTCTGAACTGCATTTTCGTAATTGGCGGGACGTCCCTATAGCTAAAAACTAGTCAACCGATTCTGATGAAATTTGGTATAAATCTTTCTGACCTTATTGTCTAAAACGTGACCCTAAATGTTTTTGAAAATAATAAAAAGTATTTCTTTATTGCAAAATGTAGCCATTTTTCGGCAAATTCAATCTTTCTGTTTCAAAGCGTACTATTTCATTAATTTTCAACATTTATCACTTTTTCTTGGTTCATATTCTGCGTACGAGTGTTAATAAAAGAAAAATCTCCGTTAGTTTTTTTCAGATCAATCCCGCCGACGCTACGTGCTACGCCATATGACAAAATTCGTCGCAACCCGTTTAGAAGACCCCGTCATACTTCCCCCATTGTTAAAGATTAATTAAAAAATACCATGTAACAGCCAAAAGTTGAAATAAAATATGCTCTAAGTCTCAAAAATGGTAAAGAAAACTTACGTTTTGAAAAAATATCACAAAAATCATAAATTAAATAACATAAGGCTGCTTACTACTTTTTAAATAGGCTCTCCTTATGTGAAAAAGTGTTTTTTCAATTGTAAAGTTTACAGAAACGGTGTAGACGAACGACTTAAAATTCGGTATATGACAAAGAATTTACTGTATACATTTGAATCGCATGGCAACATTTCGTGAATTGTCCTGAAACTCCTTAATGCGTTTGGACTACCATCTAGCAATAGAAATTTCTGATTTACCTTCAATCTGCAATATCAGCACCATACATATGGCCTTTAAAATTAACATTGTCCTCTTCCTTTTCTTTACTGAAAACTTGAAAATCATCGAGTGGCATCACTCCTTAATGAATATTTATTCGGCAACAATGCGTCGAACCACATCAAATATCGTTGATTTTGGCATAAATAAACGAAAAAAGTACGACCCTCGGGTATTCGATAAAAGAGAAATAACAATCCTATAAACGAATATCGTTCGAGAGAAGCAAGTCCCACCGATACATTCGCTCTCCTTGCCTTCTTTGGAGTCGATCGTGCGCCGTTAGGCTTTTTGTTGCGAACGAAAATGAAAAATCGCGATATTATTTTGATTATTATTGAAAAGTATTTGCACAAGGATACGCGGACGAAGATAATTGATCAATATTTCTATATATTATTCGTTTGCTGTCTTGCGAGCTATATATCGCGTCGATCCACGGGCGAAATCCAAAGTCGAACAACTATACTTGTGTCGCTGCGTTGCATATCCCCACCCCCCGCTCCCCCGTGCGTAGGGTCAATTACTCGGCCAGCGACTGTGAATGTTGTTAACCTTGCGGCTAACGCTCATTTTCACCAGGGACTCGTGCAGTTATTCATCAACGAGGAGACGATTTTGCCAACTGGTCCTTCACGAATAAGGGAGAAGGTTGGCCCTTTTGCGCGATGAAAATCCATCGACGCGCAAGTACCTACATACTCGGGATGCGCCCGGCTCTCTCGCATACTTTTCGCACCATTGTGTGCGACTGCACATGCATACTCGAATGAACAACCGTTCGATCTTACCGACTCGATTTGGTCGGCCGTTAGAAAAGCTGTTACGGCTCGTGTTTGTTTGAGCGTTCACCAGACGGAGGCACTGAGCCGAATAACGCCTATCTCGCACTGCACTATCTCGTGCATTGCTTTTCTCTCTTCCTCTCGCTCGGTAAATCACCAATTTTACGAAGTATTGCACGAAGCCTGAATTTCTTCTCAAACATGGGATATTGCCTTTTACGTACTTATAATGTGTACATATACAAAAATTTACACGCATACGTATGATTTATTTCACGCGAATACGAATGAAGAGGTAGATACAAGACGATGCGATCTCATCGCTCGTCGCAACTCCGCGAAACAATAACCCGGGCAGACATTGTCGTAGGGATCTAATTGGATTCCCATACTTGTCCCTACTTCCTGATAGAGATCCAATGAGTCGCATTGGATCTCTGAAATGTCACGCTCGTACATTGGAATCTAATCGGGATTCTTCATTGGAATCCAATGTACGAATCCAATTTGAATCCTAAAGGATTGCCACATTATCGAACAGAATCCGATACGATCCTTGATCGATCCCACCGCATTCTGCACGTCGCATTTTCTAAACACAATATATAGGTAAATATACAAAATATGTGGATCTTGAAAAGTATAATTCTATTTTTTTAATATTGTTTACAAAAAGTCGTTGGTCACAGCTCGAAAACTGGAGATTTTAAGCTTTAAAATGCTTTTCAAAATATTCGCCTATGATGATTTTTCGCAGGGACAGAGCAATTTGAAAATGACCTAAAAATTTCGGATTTTTTTTTCGTTCCTTAAGGGGGAAATACCATTAAGAGGGTAAAAATAGGGTTTTTGCGTGTTTTTTTTTTCGTGTTTAGAATACTCGTCGAAATTTGCAACTTTGTGTTTTTTTTTTATTTGATATTTTAAGTATAGAAAAATATTTTATTATTTTTTTAAATGCAAAATGCCAGTCATGTGCGTCGATGTTCAGAGGAAGTTGCTCAAAACATTTTCCGCTCTGCTGGTATTCTCCCTCGCGCTGTAATTGTCTGAAACAAAAAAATCAAAATGATTCTTCAAGGTAACTCCCATACGCTGTCGGTGAAGCAGGATTTTGGAAATATGTGCAAAATTCACGAATTGGTAGCTTAATAAAGTCAATTTTGTTATTCTTCATGAAATTTTTGCTATGTTTAAGGGTAAAAGTATGTTTGATTTTTGGAATTAAAATATTATTTAGGTTCACCGACAAACTGATGGTACAACAAAGTTGGTTTCCAAAAAATGTTCTTTTCTGTGAACGTCCCTTAGGTGTTGCATGAAATCTTTTGGGTACCCGGACATTTTGAGAAGCACTAAGTTCACAACTGGCCCACGGTGAATTCTAAAGTAGCTGCGACACTCCGCATCGACAACAATCGGCCCTACCGCGTAAAACTACGCAACATAAAAAGTCGGAGCAAGACGAAATATAGAAGGGCGCATGCGCCGCCGTCCACGACCGCACACTTGCGTCTACTCAGCACGAACGGTCTTGGAGTTTTTCCGCGAAAACTCAGGCAATTCTTGGAATTTCGCTTTAAAAAATGGACACTTAAGGTAGTACGAGCGCGCGCACTTGATTTCTATAGATTTGTTCAAATTTCAACCAGACATTGTTCATATTATTATGCATGTTTAAGTGAAATTTCGGAACAGTCGACTATTTAGATCGGGAGATAATGGATTATAAAATTGCAACTTTAAACACTGCATTGAAATTTAGACAGAATCATTTTCCGGAAAGAATATTTGTCCCCTATAATAAGAAGACATATAGCAACACCGCATCGTTCCACGTATCCAATGACGTGAGTTTGCGCGTATTGAAATAATATTGCAACACAAATTTTTTTTTGGAAGTAATTTTTAATCGAACAAAGTTTTTAATTAGTTATGAATTAACCAACACTTTTTATTTGCTAATGAAGATAATATAAACAACATAAAATATTAATATTCATAATGCAAATATTTTTTTATGACAACATTTTTAACTTTAGGAACACGATAACTATTTTTTTCTCGAAATATTGAACAATACTATTCTGCGGTGTTGCCATATGTCTCCTTATTATAGGGGACTAATCTTTTTCACGGAAAATTATTCTGTCTAAATTTCAATGCAGACTCTGCAGGGTTAAAAGTTGCAATTTTAAAACCCATTATCTCCCAATCTAAATAGTCGACTATTCTGAAATTTCGCTCGAACATGCATAATGATATGAACAATGTCTGGCTAAAATTTAAACAAATTCTATAGATATCAAGATTTCGCGCTCGTAGTATCGTAAGGCGTTACCCCCACTTGTAGCGCAAAAAAGGCCTTTTTCATGAATTTTTTTAAAGAAAACTACGAAACTTTTTTAATCGATCGAAAAAAAATTACTGAAAGTTCTTCAAGATGTGTTCTTTAAGATGGTATATTTACCATCTTAAAGAACACATCTTGAAGAACTTTCAGTAATTTTTTTATTGAAAAATATTACATTGTTTAGTGGCAAATGGCCGTCAATGAAATAATGTTTTTATATACATGGTTTGCGGTGACCAACATTGCGGCGAAGTGGATCGTCTGAAAAAAAAAATGCGGATGGATTTAGTCAAATATAAGTATAAACTAGTCTTTAATCGAAGGATTTTAAAAAATATTCATTTTTCACAAAATGGCGGACAGTCAAAGTTAATGGTTCAATTTTAACGAAAAAAAAAATCGAACGATTAAAGACTACATTTTTATGTATTAAATAAGCCTGCAAAATTTCAAGAAGATCGGTTCATTAGTGTTCGAGTAATCTTGGTCACCGACTTCAGAAATGCCATTTTGAGAAAAACGCGTTTAAAGTTTCAATTCCGTACATAGAGTCATCTATTCCGGGCCCATACAGAAGTTCTTTCGCCGACGATGCCGCTTGCAAAACGGAAATTTGGAATTTCAAAAAATCGATTTTTGGTTTTTTTATTTTCTTATTGCGTAAAGTCTTAACATTGATTTGGTTCAAAGATTTTGTAAAAATTTAGAACGTCCCATTCCGTTATGGCTCTAGCGCTGCGCGGTGCATTGTATGGTTTTTACGGGCATTGATATGACTTTGTCCAACCAGGTCCTGTTTGATTGTTGTACGGTGCAGGAATCGCAGATTGAAGGTATGAAAAATAATTGTGATTTTATCTCAAGCAAGTAGTCCATACACCAAGGCATTTTCTTACAATTGCATTTTTCAAATAACAATTGGGACGAAAGACCGCATTTCATAGATAGATATTTCAGATAGAACATGTTACATTTTTTTACAAGCTCCATTAGCAATCGAGATATATGCGACGGAAATTAATCGCATCACCTCTCACTCATCGTCCCGTCTCTCTCATAAAAATGTTCGTTGTTCATATCACCATTACTAATGGAGCTAGCAAAAAAAATAAAAGAGACATTTTTTATTGTCAATTCAAAAAGAAACATCTTTTATTTCAAACTTTTTTCTACATAATGCATTTTTTCGTCCCAATCGTCATTATAACAACTGAATTGTTTATATCGAAAAAAACCATTCTAGAACAAAATACATGTCCCATTCGTATTGCCCGTACCCGAAACCATAAACAACCACTGAAGATATCGAGCAGACTCAAACATTTATACGAAAATTGTATAAGGAAAAAGTGGATTTAGTACTTTTTTTCTCTTGCGTTTATCTCGAAAGTATACTTCCAATTTGGCTTACGTCATATCTCAAAATCTAGACGTCCGAGTTACTTCAAATTTGGACTGAACATAGTTTATAACATATTCAATCGACAGACCGGATGATTTTTCCATATGTTCCTCCGTTTGTTAATAACAAAAGTTGAAAGTCGATATTTTTTCTTCTGTTTTTCGTCTGTTTTGAAAATCGACATTTTTTTTTCAAAACAGTACAATTTATGCCAATTTTAAAATTTCGAAGAAGTGTCCGGTGGGTTTGTAGCTTCACCATTGTACTAAAAATATATTTTTTCATATTTTACTTTAGATGAATCTAGTTACCGGAATCATGTACGCGACCGAGCCGTGCAGAGTCTACAGCCCTGAGGTTAAGTGACAATGATTACGTTGTTTATATATATTTTGCAATAAAAAAAAACGGCGATATGTCAAGACTATGTACTATCTGTGTGCGAGAAAACGACTTTACCATCCCAATATCTGAGAGCAAAAAAAATATTGAAAATCGATCTGTTTTTTTTTAACTTCAAGGTTATGCATATCCCCTAAAAAGTATAAATCGCTTCAACAAGTATATTTTAAAAATCGATTTGAATCGGATGACTGAAAAGTCACTTTAATTAACGTTTGTTATTTGTTTAAATGCACTTTGACACAGCATTACTACACATATGCACGAAACGAGCAAGTTATGTTTTAACACGCTAAGGTTATTCTCGTCACTTTTCATATACCTATATTCGATTCGAACGTGGTAAGAATTTTGAAATGGCGTTTATCGGGGAACAGAGCAGAATCCAATTGAATCCCATTAAGGCATCCCTATATGCCGTGTCCCTAACAAATCCCTACAGAGATGTGGGTCCATCTTCGTACTCCCCAACAAATTTGTCCACGGAATTACGAAAGGATATGTTTTTTTTCTTTGAGAGCCAAGAAATTCCGCTTGAGAATTCCAAATGAAAAATGTTCAATAGCCGTCAATCAGGATTCAGCGCGGAATTCACGTGGACTCCAATGTGGACTCCCTACGTGCGGCGACCTTATCGAATCCCTATAGGAATATGATACGATCTGGGGACTCCACGACAAATTTAGCACGGGAATTGACGTTTTTCGACTGGAGCGATTCCAGGGAGGCATTGCTCTGCTGTCCTTCTCGAGTTGATCGGGAAGGCTTGGTTACTTGTCCACATGGAAGGTGTCGAAAGCGTCGTTCGTGGTAAAGCCGCTCCGAGGTCTTTTCCATTATCACACGTCCCGAGGCGACGTGTTTCTCCGCGGGCTCGCAAAAACGACCGATCTCAGGATTATGGTCAATGAGGAAAAATGAACTTTTCAAAGCACTCGAGATAATCGAACGTGAGGGCGTTTTTTTGAAAAAAAAAATGAATGCTATGACGTGACATGATGGAATGATGTAAAGCAGTGTTTTTCAATCTTCCCGAATACCCCTTTAGGAGTAAAAAAACTTATGGCGACCCCCCTGTCAGAGCTGGCAAGGGAAGCTTTGAAATTATTAGTGCCATTTGTCACTTCCTACGTATGTGAACTAATAGTACAGTAAAAGAGACAAAAACCTAGCGCTTTTAGCGTAGAATTAGAATTTTTGACTGAAGCTAGATGGTTGTATACTTAAAGTAACCCCAATGAAGTTTTGCCCCTCAATTCGCCCCAACACTAAGAAATAGGGGGTGAAAACGTAAAAATCGCCATATCTCGTTAATTAATAGCCTGATGGAAAAATATTTTAAACAAAAGTGGTTTGGAATAATAAAATATGTATAAAGTTATCCAACTTCCAACCCCCTATCTTTAAAAATAGCGGCACAAAAACGATTAGAAAATTCGGGGTTGATGCGTGTGTGAGCGGAGTAGACACATCGCTGTGTCCTTATCTGGGTCAGTGGTGCTCTTGCGTTTTTTCCGCTATTATCAAAGATAGGGGAGTGGACGTCACATAACTTTATACGTACTTTATTAATCCAAACAACTTAGGTTTGACACATTTTTTGGTTTGGTCCCTTTAACTGGACTATAAAGTTCTCTTCAATGGTGATAAGAAAAACCAAGAAGAGAAATAGGCTCCAATTAGAAAATACTTCGGTTTTTTGCGTCTTAAAAATAGAACCACGACTCGACAACTTATTAAACAATAAACAAGCACAGCCTTCTCACTGAAACTGTTGTATTTTTATTGTAATATAGGAACTACAAGCCTTGCTTTTTACTTCAACCTGGCTTGCGACCGCGACTCCCCGAGCTGGACTTTGCGACCCCCCGAGCTGGACTTTGCGACCCCCCTGGAGGTCGCGACTCACACGTTGAAAAACACTGATGTAAAGAGACATAAAAAACGGCATGTTAGCCACAAAAAAACATGGCGAAAAACCTGAGCCATGTCTTGGGCTTACGTCGACACGTATCATGTTTTGCGTACAGCAGATATAATGAGAGAGCGCGCGCGGCTTCCGTATTCCCGACATACGCATCGCGTGTAACGAGACTTTCCCGATGGCACTCGTATAATCGCACCATGTACGTACGTCCCAACTTTGCTTCGTACGAGTATCGATGCAAAGGGGATGCGTCGATCGGCGATTGTCGATGCGTGACAAAAAAAAATGTGCGGAAGCGACGTCGGCGATGGTGTATCGGTCACGCGGAAGAAAACCTTAAATACGGTGATGATCGCGGAGGTCCGCGCAACGACAGGCTGCTATAAAGCGGTTCACGATAAACCATTTTGTTCTCATATCGCGTCGACCATCGAACAATCCGGATCGGCGAAACAGCGAAAAGAAAAGACGATCAAAAAATCGTCGCGGGGGTGCGCGAATTGTTGTTGTTTCCGTATCGATCGTTCGATCAAGTTCGCGGTTGGCGAAATGGCGCTGTACTTGATATTTCCAAAATTAGTTCTGTTTTTGAGTCTGGTGGACAAAGTTTTGCTCGTGACGAGTCCCCGAAGCAACGGGATTGAGGAACTCGAGTCGAAACTAGTGGAGATTAAGTTGCCGTTGAGGATAACGAGTGCGGATGATCTGATAGTCTGGGCGAGAAACGCGATGCGTTCGATGGCCTCGAGGATTGACATCACCCTGGCGACGGAGCTCGAGGAGGAGAGCAGCACCACCACCGTAAAACCTGCCGATTCAAGATCGATCATCGGCCCACGCGATAGGAATAAAAATGTGGCGAGGAAGAGCAGCCGACGGGGCCCACCGGGTGGTGCCCTCGTGTCGACGTACGCGAGCCTCTTCGGTGAAGGAAACGCGCTAGCGGCGATTGCGCGGAAGGAGCCCTTCGAGGATGCGACGACTCGCGGTGATAAAAAGGCCGCGACTGACGAGCCGAGAGAGTCGAATAAACTATACTTACCCTTGTTTCTGGACAGTACCGAAATTCTGAAATATCGGCGGCTGAACGAGGAGCGGGGGAGGGAAGGGACAAAAAAATACAACCGCGAGTCTAACGAAGCCAGCCTCGGGAGTCATCTAAACAACAACGTTAAAGCCGGTGGGAAATATTCTCGAGCGATCGCACCGAAAAGCTCACGATTATCGGGGAACGATGGAAAAACGTTGAAAACATTCAACGAGGATACAAATAGAGCCCTTATTTCCGTGCCTTTCGAGGCTGTCGTGACAATCACACGGGAAAACGTCCCGACGGAATCGGCTCGTCCTGGTTTTCAGGAAAATCGTCATCCTCCTGACGAATTCCCACCCTATCTCGAGATTGACGATTTTTCGAGCGCCGATGCCAACAAGAAAGGAAAACTCGATGGGACCAAAAAGACAAGGGAAAATTCGCAAAAACGACAGATCGCTGTGCTCGGTGATTTGCTGCGTATTCTCGGATTCGGCAAAAATACGGCTAATAAGAAGGTTAATCTGGTTGGCGGTCCTTCGCGGAGCAAAGGAGCGAGAAAACCCTCGGAGATATTCACACCGCCACCGCCGCCACAGTTCCAACCCGTATGTAAAAATCAATCACTTCCCGAGTAGAAATTTCTTAGGGTTAGCCTGACCAGGATCAGGCCCCGATCGAGGTGTGATAGGGGTAACACCTATTACGGACATCCTGATCGGGCCCCGATCGGGCCGGAACTACGAGGGTGGGGTGAAAAGTTTCCGGCCTGACCAAGAGATGGTGCCACTAGGTCTAGTTTTGGAGCGGCGTCCTACAGTACCATTCCTACCGAGCTTGTATGTACAGTTTCAGCCCAATCGCTATGTTAGTTTGCGTTTGAGAGCACATTGCGCGAGACGCTTCCGTTGTTTTCGTAAAAATAGAAAAATTGGAAAAACGTGCTGTCATCAAATACTTCCATTTGAAAGGTTTTACACCAAAACAAATAAAAGAAGAGATGGATTCAGCACTAGGAGACTCATCCCCATCATATTCAACTATTAATCAGTGGGTTTCTGAATTTAAAATTGGTCGTGTGAGCACCTCTGACGAGCTTCGCTCAGGACGGCCCGTTGAAGTCACAACTTCAGAGATGATTGAAAAAATCCATAAAATAGTGTTGGAAGACCGCAGGTTGAAAGTGCATGAGATAGCTGAGACCTGTAGGATGTCAGCTGAACGTGTGCGAAATATTTTGCACAACCATTTGAACATGGAAAAGCTGTGTGCAAGGTAGGTGCCGCGTTTGCTAACGCTCGACCAATCGAGCGTTTGCTAACGCTCGACGCTACCGACAATTTGGCGCTGTATAGACGTAATCCAAACGACTTTTTGCGTCGATTCATAACTGTTGATGAGACATGAGTCCACCACTACACTCCTGAAAGTAAAGAACAGTCAAAACAGTGGGTTGGAAAAGGGGAACCAACCCCAAAGAAGGCAAAAACAATTTTATCGGCAAACAAGGTTATGGCTACTGTTTTTTGGGATGCGAGGGTTATGAGAAATGTATCAGTGTTGATGGAGATTATGTTGAAAAATAATGCAAAAAAAAATTTTTAAATATCGTTTTTCTTGGTCAGGCCGGAAACTTTTCACCCCACCCTCGTATTTAGGCCCTTCATCAGGCTATGCTAAAATGGCCTCACTAAGGCCGTCCCTGATAAGATCCTACTAAGGCTTTCCCCGATAGGACCCTACTAAGGCTTGCCCTGATAGGCCCTACTTAGGCTTTCCATGATAGGCCCTTACTAAGGCTGTCCCTAATGTGGCCCTACTATGGCTTTCCCTGATGAGGCCATAAATAGGCTTGCCCTATCCTGCCTCAGCAGTCGCTAGATGCACATAACCTCTCATTTTTCACATGGAAACTTCGATTTTACAGCATCGTAGCTTCGGAGTTTCGATGCATTCCTGAATTCTATTTAAAAAAAGGTGCTATAGACTGTCACGACAAAAAATGTTATGCAACTCGGATGCGTGTTAGAAGATTTCGGCAGCTTTGTAAGGCGAAGAGAGAGAGAGAGAGAGGAACTACATATATATACTTTTTTTAAAATTATTTTTATTATATATATAAAATATATATATAAGGTTAAGTTTCAAAAATCTATAGCATGTTATTCGATAAATCTCTTTAATTGTCACAATGATATTAACTAATTGATATACTTTATGTGATACAACAAATAATTATAGGAATTCATTTGGTCTGTTATGCCATATCGGGGGCCAAGATGTTACAAGCACTCGGTAGCATAGGGGCAGCGTGCCTAGCTTTGGGTAGGAAGGTACCAGGTTCGATTCCCATATAGGCGAAATATTTTCTTCGAACAAAAACGTTTCATCAGGCCAGGGAATGACGAATTACGATACAAAATCATTGTAGTGGAACTCTAAATTAAGTGGTTCATTCCATTTTGGTTTTTTGAAATATTATATGCATTTCTTTCTGATCAGGCAACCTGATAGGGGCCTGATCAGGCAACCAGATCAGGCCCATATGTGACACAACGTTACATTTCCTAGTAGGGCCCTTTCAGGCTGCCTTATTAGTGCCCTACCAGGGCAGTCAGGCAACCTGATCAGTCCCTGATCTGGGCCCCATCGAAATTTCTACGCGGATTTATTCACATCCAAAGTTCATTTAGCCGAAGGGACTTTCGATATTTCGACGCTGATCACGAGAGGGCGACGCTAATGACGCACACCGTAAAACGGGGCTACTTTGACATTCAGGGTAATTTTGACAGTTTTTGGGGCTGCTTTGAAAGAGCGCCAAAATACGTTTTAAATGTGTGCGCAGCAAGCCCGCTTGAGCTTCTGTGGCGGGCTGCGGGTGCGGGGAATAAACTTGAACAAACAACAATCTGTTGTTCAAGTTTATTATGATGTTGCTCAAGTTGATTTTGATCTCAATGACAATTATAAGACTCATTAAGTGTCTTCAATAGCACCCCTGGTACTTTGAATTTTTATGTGAAATGTTTTCTTAAGGGAGTGTACCACAGTAACTGCCCCTTTTGGATCGTTTTCTTTGGATTTTTTTTTAAGGAAGGAATAAAATACACGGTCGAAAGAGCTTTGAAATTTTATAAGGTATATATTGAAGTATGTAAAAAAAGCATTATTTGTCAAAAGTACACAAAATGGAGGCGCACGAGTCACTATAGCACTACTCTTTTTCAGCCCACCCTCTCCGCGGCACACAGTAGAACTGTCGTAAATTTAGCCCCGGAATTAAGGGACAACACCACTGTGACGGCATCAAAAAATCGATTTTTTGCAAACCATCTAGAAAAATCTAAAATACATTTAAGATTAAGATGCCGTTGGACCCAGGTCGAAAAAATAATTATTTTCGGAGATATTGAATATTTTGTGGAGCGGTGCAGCGCTCCGTGACGCTCGGGGTCCCGCGCAGTTGCGCGCCTCAGGGTCGGCAGGTATACCGGGATATATAAATTTGAGCAGAGACGATTTGCTGCAGCGTTGTTTGGGCGGCTTCACGCAAAACAAGAACGAAAGCTACAACAAATCAGTTTGGGCAATAGCCCCCAAGTGTCAGTCCGGGAGCAAAAAAATCGTCGATATTGCAGCTGATATCGCGGTATTATTATTCAATGATGGCCTGAGAATCCTCATGAAAGTTTTGGAGACGTTCGGGATAACTATCGGCCCAAATTGTTTCAATTTTTGCGTTGAAACCGACGCAGCGCGGATCGAGCTGGCGGAGCGCTCGCTCACAGACGCTGCAAAAGAGGCAAGAAGAGCCTCTACAAGTTCGAGAAAAGCTGCTAGGGACAATGATTTGCTTCTTGAAGGCCAGCTATATGGTGCCGGCATCGCTGATTAAAGGTAAACAAATTTTTTTTCCAATTTATCGCATAAATTAACAAACCTAAAACTTTGAACGTGTTTTTCTCAAAACCACTTTTTTGAGTGTGGCACGCAGCAGAACTCGAGCAATTTTTATCCGATCGACTTGAAATTTGGACTGCATCAATAAAACTAGATTATCTAAAGAAGTACATAGGATTTTTTCGATATCTCAATAATAAAAAAAAGTTATAGCCTATTTTCGACGAGAAATTTTGCTCGAAAATCGTCCTTTAATTTCAAAAGCGTGCCTATTTTTTAAAAATCAATATTTTTTCAAATCCCTATGTACTTCTCTTCAAAATATCATATTATTAACGAAAACAATCGGTTTTTTTTCAGATCGACTTTGAAGAGAGTTCTGCTGCGTGCCGCGAACCACTGCAGAGGCAACAGTACCTGATGCGGGAGCTTCCCCAGCGTCACCATGGGGCGTGAAAAATATGAATTTTTTTTTGTATGTGTCTTCAATAAACAACGAACAAAACAAACAAAAATTCGAATATCTCTTTTTTTTCCCACAAAAAAAAATTCTTGAAAAATGGCAAAAAAACGGGGGTCACAGTGGTGTTGTGCCTTAAGAGTGAAATATTTTCGTTAATTATATTATTTCTAGCAGTCAAGTACAGGGGGAATTAAAAAATAATTAAACGAAAAATAGGGACGAGTTTCGTTTCATAATTTTGATCTCAAAAGTGATATATTTTTTTTTAATTTTCGACTCATCGAAAAAAGACCTCGCACTTGACTAGTAAAGCGATCCAAGAAGCTACACTTAACATTTCAAGTCAATTGGACGAAAATTGTTCGAGTTCGGCAGCCTTAATAACGATGACAATTTGGTTGATGACAAAAAGTCTTTGTTTTTCATTTAATTCATTAATCTTTGACATAAGTTGCATTTCAATGCCCTGTCAAAGAAGCCCAACACTCGGGGCTACTTTGACACTTCAAAAATGTATGTATCAAATTGTGACGGGGTGGTGGAGCTTGACTTTCTTATACATTTGATAGCCAAAGGACACACTGTTCTATTGGAGCAAGAAAAGTTGGTATCTAAGATGTTAAAAAAAGTGACTTACAAAAAACTTCCAAAACTTGTTCAAAGTATCCCCGTTTTCCGATAATTGACAAAATCTCTTCATTTATGAGCTTTTTTTCGTTCCCTTGTCTCTCGGTTTATTTGTCGATACGAGCCAGAATTTATTCACTTTTATCGAACGTGTCACTGGCTTCTGGCTCAAGCTGGATTGGATTCTCTTGGTTGCTCGCGCACGCACACAAACACAGGCTACCCGCGTAGAAATTTTGATGGGCTCGTTCAGGTTGCCTGACTGCCCTGGTAGGGCACTAATAAGGCAGCCTGAAAGGGTAAATCAAGGCTCGTTCAGGTTGCCTGACTGCTCTGGTAGGGCACTGATAAGGCTGCCTGAACGGGCCCTACTAAGAAATGTAACGTTGTGTCACATACGGGCCTGACCTGGTTGCCTGATTAGGCCCCTATCAGGTTGACTGCTCAGAAAGAAATATTTGATTGAAATAGAACCTTTTAAAATCCAATATGTTTTTTTCCATGTCTCACGGCCTACAATGATCTTATTTGTTTCAGCTATTCTTTTTGAATATTAAATACATTCAAATTGAATAAATTAAGATTCGATTCGAACAAATCTTTATTTACTTACAATATACACTCTAAATCCAAGTATCCTATATGCATAAAATATTTTAAAAATCTAAAATGAAATGAAAATGAATTTTTTAATGTAGGGTTCTACTACAATGCTTTTGTATCATAATTCGTCATACCCTGGTCTGCTGAAATGTTTTTGTTAGAAGAAAATATTTCGCCTTTATGGGAATCGAACCTAGTACCATTCTACCTATAGCTACGCACGCTGCCCCTATGCTACCGAGTGCTTGTAACATCTTGATCGCAGATATGGCATAAGAGACCAAATGAATTCCTATAATTATTTGTTATATCACAGTATATCAGTTAGTTGATGTCATTGTGTTAATTAAAGAGTTTTATCGAATAACATGCTATTGATTTTTGAAACTTAACCTTATATATAATTCGTTTCTCTCCGCCTTACAAACCTGCCGAAATCTTCTAACACGCATCCGAGTTGCATAACCTTTTTTTGTCGTGACAGCCCATAATACCTTTTTTTAAAATACAATTCAGGAATACATCGAAACTTCGAAGCTACGATGCTGTCAAATCGAAGTTTGCATGTAGAAAATGAGAGGTTATGTGCATTTACCGACTGCTGAGGCAGTTACAGGGCAAGCCTATTTATGGCCTAATCAGGGAAAGCCTTAGTAAGGCCCTATCATGGAAAGCCTTAGTAGGCCCTATCAGGGCAAGCCTTGGTAGGGACCTATTGGGGAAAGCCTTAGAAGGATCTTATGAGGGACGGTCTTAGTAGGGCCATTTTAGTATTGCCTGATCTAGGGCCTAAATACTCCTGGCCCGGTCGGGGTCGGATCAGGATGTCCGTAATAGGTGTTACCCGTATCACACCCCGATCAGGGCCTGATCCTGATTTTATTGATTAGTTTATTTATTAGCGTATAAACGATTGACAAGTCGAATATAAAGTCTAGTTTTATGGTACATTGATTTATTTTTTATAAAATGTCGTAGGAAGCGCAGCGTCAACGCAGAAACGAGACATCGCAAAGACAGGAGTTTGACGATGACGACGACGACGACGAGGTACGTCAAGAAAGTCGTCGAGTTTCGCACTTTTTTTCAATGAAAGAAAAATAATAAGACTTATATGAAAAGAGAAGAAAAGTTGAGGCCGAGCGAGCAGGAAGCAATAGCAATGAGTCGTAACGAACACCTGTAACGTTCGTAGATCAATACTTGAAGAAAATTAATTAAGTTCCTATCGCAGCCCTCTCTCTCCCTCACTCTCTCTTTTTTGCGCGCACATTATTATTATTCGAAGGTTGCGGCGGCGCAATGTTTATGATTTCAGGAGAGCATGGGATCACTCGGATCTATAACCGATCTTTTGCCGCTCGTAATACCGATTCTCGAGGACATCATTGATGTGAGAAATATTTGTAGTAGTCGATTTCTTTTCAAATACAGACCAACTAAGTTAAGTTTATTTAAAATTCGCTTAGCCCAATACGCCAACGGACCTGGGAGAAATTTTGGCCGCAGCTTTGCCGTTGGTGCAAGGACTGTCGGACGTGAGTATTTTCAAATACAAATCCTTCATATGTTTTTCTTAAGGGGTCTTCTCACTTTAGACGCTAAAAAACAGCCATTTTCGTGAATTTTTTTGATAGGTTTATATATTAGACATTGATACAAAAGTTGTTACACTTAATAATTGCACTTTCGAAATACATTTATTTTGAAATTTCTTGTAACCCGAACAAACTTTAAACGCGTTTTTCTTGAAAGAACGTTTTTCGACGCCTTGTTGATAAAATCTTAGAAACTACTGAAATGATTTTTATGAAATTTCTATGTTTACTATTTTTTTGCCATAAACGGTGAAAAAACACGTTTTTTCGAAAAGTTTCCGCCATTTGTTTATTTTTGCATATATAAAAAATCGTATGATATGCGCTATAGCCACTAACATACTGAATCTTAAACCGTTTAATTTTTTGGTTTCGGATGATCCATTTCCGAGATTTAATCAACAGCGCAGATCTACAATTTTTTTAGGACATTTTTTAACTACCATTTTCGTCTATAAATAGTGACTTAAATAAATGAAAAAATTGTTTTTAATGTATTTCGAAAGTGTATTTATTAAGTCTAACAACTTTTATATCAGTATCTTTAATATGTGCTTTTTTAAAAAATTCACGAAAATAGCATTTTTTAGCGTCTAAAGTGAGAAGACTCCTAATCTCTTCATCATTAAAACGTTACATCTGAGTAGAACAAAATTTTGACCGTTTTTTATTATATTAAATTATGTTCAAACACCGGAAGGATGATATACAAGAAGCGCTTCCGAGTGCTTCGAAACACACGAAGCAGTCTTGACGGAGAATATAGCCATTTTGAGGGATTTAGTCCAGCCGATGTACAAAAAATATCTAACAACCTAACAACTAAAGACCTAGTATCAAAATACCTGTGTGGGTACACGCAGAATTCATACGAGAGCTTCAATTCCGTCGTGTGGACGATAACTCCTAAATCAGTATTGATTTAGGAGTTTAACTAACGGGTACTAAACTTTAACGCGTACTAAACTTTAAACGCGTTTTTCTCGAAAACAACGTTTTGAAATCGGGAGAACGCATAATCCGGGCAGTTTCCATCTGATCGACGTGAAATTCTAACTATAGCTTCTTAGATAGATTCTCTAAAGAAGTACACACGAATTGTACGATCCATCAACAATACTTTTTTTCTAAGCAAATTAAGCGCGTAAACTAATGTAAAGGACTAAATTTAAAAAATTCTAGATGCTAATCTATAAAAATTGTGTCCTCCCGCAAAGCGCCTAAAAACGCTCTTGGTTTAGCTATTTGAGGCGCCATTTTATTCGTAAATTTTTTTTGTATACATCTACATATGTAGTCTAAACCCTCCAGAGCCTCATTTCGATTGCTTCTTCAGTATTAAAAAAATCTCATTTCTCGGTGCGCCACATTGATGTAACGCCTTAATTATAAGTTTCGAAAAAGGCTTCACGAGTTATTTCACGAATAAATAATAGCGAATGTGCTGAAACGATTGGTTTGTTTAAGCCCAACGACGAAGATGCACCGGATATAATAGGAATGATCGGGCCCATACTCACGAATATCCTCGGTGTAAGTGGAAAAAGACCGCACCGAAAGTGTGGTGGGTGTTGAAAAGCTGTGGTTATCGTTTAAAAGGGAATGGGATACTTTTAGGGCAAGGACGGCCAAGGTAGCGACGTCGCTGCAATCTTGGGACCGTTGGTCACGTTGATAGCCCCTCTGATCGGGCCAGTCTTAGGACCCCTTGTCGGTCCTCTCCTTGGAGCCAGTAGCAACGTACGTAATTGGCTAATTTTCATAGAAATAATAACTCGGTAAAATTGGGGACAACGAGTGCTTATCAGATGGAGAAATATTGCAGCCAGTTCAGGGCGGCGACGGTGGCGCCAACGGATCCTCTCTTGCAAGTTTGATAACAGCGGTCGTTGGACCGCTCGTCCAGGTAATACAACACTTTTCAATATTCTCCTTACCCGAGTCGACATTTTTTGTCTATCTTGACAGTCTTCAAATCCATTTCAGCCTATTTTGAAAGCCTTCCACGTCATTTCAGCCTATTTTGAAGGCCTTTGACTTCATTTAAGCCTCACCGGAGGCTACTCAATGCTAGAAGTCTCACTATGAGCCTCAAAGTGTTACCGAATTCAACTTTTGTAGTATAGGCAGATGATAGGCAGGTAGGTTTTAGGTTCGATGCCATTTGTAGGCGAAATAAATCATTGCCGAAGGTCAGGGAATTACGAATATATTAAAAAATAATTGAGGTAGAACTCTCAATTGAGTATTTTAATTTATTTTGGATTTATGCAATACTCTATGCGTTTAGTGGATGGTCTGTGGTGCCTTGTATGTCATCGGTGGATGTCTGTATGCGTAATAGCGTGTATGAGTGGGCGGGTATACATGTGGCATTCAAGAACGGAGACGAGAGAAATTTGTTTCCGTTTTAGACGTTAAAGTAGGAGTTTATATTACACTAAGGTTGTTGCTTAAAAATATCAGTGTGAGTAGATATTAGCAAAAATTTGACTAGTCGTTATATATATGTTTTCTGAATATACTGGCAGGAGAACGGAGGTTCTCGCACTCGTTTATACAATATTAAATTTCAAAGTTTACGTCAATCTCCGTTTGATCGCATTCCCAGATAGGAAATAAAAAGGCTGACGATGGAAACAAGCTTGTGCGAGCCTTGTTTCACCGAGCCTGAGTGAGACAGACCTGGCCCAGGTTTCATTGCATCGTTTGGAGCAGCCTGAAACCAAGACTGGCTGCTTAGCCTAAACTCAGGGTTATTTCAAGCTTTATTCAGCCGGTGAATTTTTAGGCTGAAAAATCAAGGCTGGATGCAGGCTTGTTTCAGGTTGTGATAAAATAAAATAAGTTTAAAATAATATTTTTTCTGTACTTTTATGAAAAAAAAAATTTATCAATAAATTTGGCGGGTGCGAAGGCACGAAAAACGAAAGCGAAGGAGGCAGCTCAGAACATTTAAACATATGCTCTTATCGATATTTATGAGGTACACAAAAAAGTATATACGAAAATAAAAGTACGCAATAAAATAACGTATTGTTTTTTAAAATATTTTTTATATATATTTTGTAACAAATAATAAATATATATAATAAATCAAATGAATTCTTTACAAATTTATTAAATTTACCCCAATGTAGAATATAGAAAACTAAAAACAGGCCTCGTATAGCCTCGGGAAGAGTTTGGGTAAAGCCTGGTCATAAATGCTCGTGAAGGCTTTATTACGGCTCGTTTTGAACCTTGTTGTTTCGTCGTTTCAGGCTTAGTACAGGCTTTTCTACCAGCCTTTGGTCAAGCCTGTGTGCAAGAGCCTGAAACCGCGTTATCATTCAGAGGTTCAGCTAGGCCTGAAATCAGGCTGGTGCTCAGCCTGAATTAAAAAATGTGAGCCTTGTTTCAGAGCTTGGCGAGCCCTTTTTTCATCGTCAATTCCTACCTGGGTTGGTTGTATGGGGCAACGACATTACAATTTCAGTTTCTCGCGTATGGCTTCCGAATTTGTGGAGAAAGTGACCCAAATAATGAATATTGTGTACAGGCTAGTGTAAAGAGTAATGCCCCCAAAAAAGACAGGTTACCGACCTAATTAATGAGAATGTAAGAAAAATATGTGACCATTTTACAAAAAAGTCAGGCTTGTTGAGATGTACGTATTAAAATGTGGCAACGTCGGAACTATGGGAATAGCAAAACCAATCGAAAACCTAGCGCGCCACTTACAAATCCGTTAAATTCGAACGGCACTAAGGGGAACTTATTTGTTCATTTATTATGATACATTCCCTTTTTCTAGTTTCAGTTAGCATATTACGTTGCTTACGATCGAAAACTTTGCGGTGCACTAATCATTCTTTCCGAATGATTTATTGCCTCTTCTTGCTCTGACATAACCTCTGAAAACGCTGATCGGCATCAAACTCGCGTAGCACAGCTGCGACCTGTGACGGTCACCGTAGTCAACCTAACAGTCTCGAATTACGACACAGCGGTGCGACGTTGCTAAAGCTCGTGTCTATTTCAATACGATTTATAAACATTAAAAATTAATTTTCTGATAATTCCAATTCCTTCAAATTAACATATTTGTAATTAATAATCACGATTATCTACCACACATTCGAAAACGTTCGCAATATTCATTCGTATACATCATTAATTTTTCGCTACGATAAGTTGGCACTGTTGACTTCACACAATGTTTTAGCGGAGGAACTTCGCCCCCCCCCTCCCACATAAAAAATGATGGGGGGGGGGGAGCCCATCCATACCAACTTTAAGCTTGAAGCTTACTACCATTATTTTTCACTACTGTGAAGAGCAGGGTCAAAGTAGGCTGAACATTTCGAGTTTGGTAGATTTTAAAAAATGTTTGTAATGAAAAATAATGAAAGCAAATGATGTGTTCGCCAACTGTGAGAAAAGCCAACCGATCCCGGGGGAATGTCACCGCTCTCTGTCCTCGTCGCCGGAGTAATAGCCGCACTCAGCAAAGTACGTGACGCGAATGACTCTGACGCGTTAATTGGATATGATGAATGTGTGCTCCGAGCTTATCGATTGATTCTTTCCGTTTTTCTCATGCGTTTCTTCGCGCCGCTTTTAGGAGCTGAAGCCGGGCTTGCCAGGGGGCTTGGACGTGGGTGCGCTCGTGGGAGCGATTCTTTCGGGTGTTATAGCCGGAGCGAGTGCTGGATTGAGCGGCACTCTCAGCGGAAACGATCCACCGCGCGCGGCCGTGCCTTACGGACCAGCCGTGAGTCTTTTTTTACTTACACGCAACACATTTGCGTTAAGGGGTCTTCTCACTTTATACGCTAAAAAAGGCTATTTTCATGTTTTTTAAAAATAGGTTTATATTATAGATATTGATATAAAAGTCGTTACACTTAATAAATACACTTTCGAAATACATTAAAAAAATATTTGTATGTATTTATGTAACCCAAACAAACTTCAAACGCGTTTGTCTCGAAACAACGTTTTTCGACGGCTTGTTGATAAAATCGTCGAAACTACTGAAGGAATCCTTATGAAATTGTAACCACATATTCTTAACAACTACAGCTATAGCGCATATCAAGGATTTTTTTCAATTTTGATATTTACTATTTTTTTGCCAAAAACGGTGTGAAAAACACGTTTTTGTTATTTTTGCATGTATCAAAAATTGTGTGTTATGCGTCATTAAAATACTGAATCTGAAACCGTTTGATTTTTTTTGTTTCGGATAATCCATCTCTGAGATTTCGTCAACAGCGCAGACCTACAATTTTTTAGGAATTTTTTTTACTACCACTTTCGTCTATATATAGTGACTTCAATAAATAATTTTTTTTAACGTATTTATAAAGTGTAACAACTTTTGTATCAATATCTATAATATAAACCTATCAAGAAATTCATAAAAATAGCCTTTTTTAGCGTCTAAAATGAGAAACCCCCTTAAAAAATCAAATGGTTCTTCTACGAGGAGTCTGATCAACGAGTCGATTGCAGGGTCCCCTTCAAGCTGGCAGTATAAATACTGGAACGAGTGCCGGTTTCCACGCTCCGGGCTTGCAGGTCAGTTGGAACGATCGTTGCTCCCAATACGTATCGACCAATTTTCCCGTCGACTTTTCCTCGCAAGTTAATATACGTCTTGTTAAAAGTAAGTATACTTACTTAATGGAGGCTGCAATGTTAACAGCAGCAGCACCAGCAGCACCACCAGCAGCAGCAACAAGGGCCGATCCATACGGCTGGGAACGTCGCGGCCCAACAAAAAATCGTCCATCAAACGATCCACAGACCTTACTCGACGCTGCCCCAGAATATTCCAGCCAGCCCGCAAGCGAGGCCTCCACCGACGAATAACGCGCAACATTTTCACGCCGTGGTTTGTCCGCTCGTGCCAATATGCACGATTAATGACTTTTTATCTTCCTTGTCCGCGTTACTTTGTACGTTCGTACACTGATCGAATGCTTGTTGACCAGGGTCCTTTGCAAGCCGGTACAAATGACGGCGGCTCGAGTTACTTGCCCTATGGAACTGTGAGTATCACTCGTCGCCTCATCAACGATCCAATCAACAACCCGACAATGATAAACGTCCTTTGGAGCGATCAGCCTATTAAGCGGTGAGGAAAAAAGAGAAAACAAAAAATACTTATTGCAGAACGCAGTGCCGGCGAACAGTGTAAATCCGATCGGGCTGATCGGCTCGGCGATCAAGGACGTCTTGGGCGCTGGTATTCAAGTGGTCTCGACGGTGATAAATGCAGTATTCGGTATAATCGGTGGATCATCGGCGCCTGAGGAGCCACCACGTCCCGTCTACGGTCCACCCGCTCATGGATACAGCTAGAAGCATCTGTCAGGACCAGTGTCCACCAAAGTGGAACGGATGAATATAGGAAAAATCAACCAAGCAACCGCTGAATTCGTGTCCACCGAAGCTGAGCTCAGCCATTCTATTGGTTGTTTTTTGTCCTAGCTAGGGTCCTCTTCGCTTTGATGAATACTGGCCCTGAAACGGGCCGCCACCACGCCTGTCGATAACTCAGTAAATTAATAAAAATAAATTTAAAAAACACCAATAAGTCCAAAGAAAAAGACGTGGTCCAATATCGCGTACGTCGAAACTACCTCGGATGCTTGCGTTGAAATATCAGGGAGGATCGAACGGTTGAGCACAATATTTGCAGGTGAACGTAGCAATAGTTGGGCACCCTCCGTATCGTGAAAATACTCACGCGTAAATATGAAGCACAAGGAGGGAAAAAACGGGCGTGTTACGCATTAAGGAGGTTCGACACAATTAACAAATTGTTACCACTTGATTCAAATTTATACAGTTAATTCTTTGTCATATACCGAATGCACCTTCCAAATTGAAGGTCTTTAATTGTAAAATGCACAATTTTATAAACACTTGTTAACATGGGAAGAGCCTTTGTTAAAAAGTAGTAGGCAGCCTTGCGTTATTTAACATAAGGATGCCTACTCTCATCGCTGAATGACAGTTTTACACATGAAGTAGTGTGAAATAATGTTTAGAAGGTTATGCAAAACTGTCAAGTCACTCAGTACCTTATGACACACATTTTAAACATTTTTTCACACTATTCCGTGAGTCAAACGTGCATTCAGCGATAAGCGTAGGCATCTCCCTATGTTAACCCTTCGCTAACAGATTTATATTTGGCCAATTTGACGCGAATCAACAATTAACAAGCCTTTGGTCGGTTGTTGTTGAAAAAAATCGGGAATATATTTTAAACATTTCTCAATATGAATGCATAATTAAAATTCGGAAAATATCAAATAAAAACGTCAAAATATTATTGCAATATTTTTATTTTATAATAGTGAGTATTTTACTTAAAATTCATCCGGGTCAAAGTGACCCAGTGTGTCAACATGGGGTTAAAAAGTGTTTTGACAACTGTAAATTTCACCGAAACGGTGTAGACGATCGATTAAAATTTGGAGGGTGCATTCAATGCATGACAAAGGATGTACTGTATAAATTTGTATCAAATGGTAACATTTCGTCAAGTATCCTTAAACGCCTCAAAGTACGCGCGATATCGCGTCGTGCGTATGTCGGCGATGAGATCCCACACTAAAATAATAAATATAAACGACTCGCGAGCGTTCACTTCCGGGAGAGTGAGATACCTCGGCTATGAGCGCCCCGGTGTTAACGACCATTGGTGGTTGCAGACCCGGTAACCCGGAAGGGACGACGCAAAGACTCTCTCTCTCTCTCTCTCTCTCTCTCCCCTTCTTTCTCCCTCTCTGTCATCCTCGATCTCTCTACTTTCGTACAGCGAACATTCGCAATTAGAGTAACAAATCAGGGCCTCGCCGGGTTGGCGACTCTCAAGCTCAATCGTGCACGAGCCCGGTGGGACATTCTTCTTAGAGGATTTTTGCCGATGGGGGCATCGGCGATGAAACGAATTAACGCGATTGTTCCTGAGCTCACTCAAGTGGGACGTACAATTATCTCGACTCGTCCCGGAAATGAGGAAGAAAGGCTGATTCGGTGTAAGGAAGGAGAGTGAGAGAGGCCACGGAATAACCACATTTCCTCTTACCGAATCAAATGATTGTGCATTCTCATCGCGTAAGAGATTACCAACCTTTCGTATTTTCTTTGTCGTTTGCTTGCACCTCGTCTATCTCGCTCCGCGTATGCTTCTGGTGGATTCGAATTGAGAATCCGAATAGATCGATCCAACACCAGAAAAAACATTGCTTTTGCTTTAGCGGAAAGAGCCAATGACGAGGAATATGTACTCTGTGGTCCCGGCATAGCAGATTCAGTGTAAGTATGAAACTTTTCATTGTATTCGCACATAAACTTCAGTTAAACTTTCAATGCAAATTTGGCAGGCACGCTTACAACAAACGTCTTCATTAGTTGAACTAGAATTATCCAAAAATATTCAAACTTTTTTATTCTATGAACAAAAAACTGCAGACATTTTTGGTAAAAAACTAAACTTTTCTGTCGATCGCTTACTATTTTTTTATTTTTCAATTATCCTTCTTGGTTCTAGTTCGACTTATACACAATATTGTACAGAGTAAAAATATGTTTGATTTTTTGCTTCAGATCACCTGTTCAAGACTTAGGACTCCCGCAAGCGCAGAGTACCGTCGCCGGCGCACCGGCACACGTGGCTCCTTTCACTCTCAGTGCCATGTTTTGTCAAAGTTCAAAAAATATTATCATTTTTAAATAAAGACCGCTTAGGGGCCGTCCATATATTACGTAATTGATTTTCGCTGATTTTTGACCCCCCCCCCCCTTAAATCATCCTATCGTTTCTATCGCCATAATCCAATTATCGTAAACAAAACAAATTTCAAGAATCAACATTTCATATTGTTCGCATATAAAAATTGGTGAAATATCGAACATTTTTGGACCAACAAAGTAGAAACCTCCCTTAAGGTAAACGTATCGCTGAACGCTGTACCGATCAACAGACGTGTAGATGGGAATTTGGAACGTTTACGAAACAGCCTTTGCATCGGTCAATATAATACCAAGATGTTTTTCTGTTGTCATTGGGGAATAACGAGACGACGATAATAGCGAGGATGATGCTTCTCGCTCGTACTCACCGTTTACACACCTCTACGTACAATCGTTTCATAATGGCCGCATTCGCGATCGGAGTGGATCACCGTGCTCTAGAATGTCACGAGGCAGTGGCTGTTTTTATCAACATCCTGACGCCGCGTCCCGTGGAATCCTGTCTGAGGAACTAAGAGACGGAGAGAGATGTGAAAAAATCGTGGCCACAAGTAGTACAAAGTTATCATCCGAGGCGTACGAACGTACTTGTGAAATATTCATTCTCCTCATTTTTCCTAGCATCTTGTGCCAAACATAACTCGACCCTACAAACCACGGCTTATTTACAGTCTGACTATTTTTTTTGTCTAAATTGCGAGATCTATGATAATTTTTTCGAACGATCTTAATCGTCCGAAGAAGGTCCACGCCCATTTTCGCGGCGCACGCATATACATATTACAGTCTGACTATTTTACATTGCAATATACACGTGTAATTTATTCGAAAAATTGTGGTGCAGCGGTAGCGCAACCACCGCGTGTGCGCGATTATTGCGTAAGGACGCGTGGCGGAGAAACGATCCATATGAGGCTACGTGTGTTGCCGGTTGCCGACCCATGACCCTCCAGCAGTCTGCCTCTAGCTTTCTAGCTGCATTTCATTAGTGGTCTTGTGTCCTAGGGGGGATGTGGTCCTCATCGTGCAGTATCGTACACGCGCGCATGTGAATATGCACACGTGTACCTTAAGGTATTCCTTTCGCGAACCCGAATATTTAACAATTAACTGATTTGCGTCTATAATCGAGTAAAAATACATCCGAGTACTGGTGAATCTTCGAGCCAAGTTACCGAACTTTTAACGAAAAATGACGATTCTAAAATCGGTCTCATTTATACGTCGATTTAGGAAGACGACACACTGTTCACGTTTATATCTAACCCTTTGTCCACTAAATAACTAGATACCTGATCTAAACTGCTCAACCCGTGCAAAAATTTCAAAAGAATTTTCGCAGCCACGACTTTTCAGAGAAAATGTAAAAATGTCTGAATCTACTAAATTTATGCGAAATTTTCTATTCCAGTTTATCGTTGGGTATACTAATTGATTGCGACTCATTTTTATTAAGCGCTACTGTAATTGATCAATTATTCAAAAGGGCTGCATATGCCCTGACGAAATACGGCTCTCCGCGAAAGGCATTGTCGAATTTATTATTACCATGAATTTTTGCCACTCATAAAGATAAGACTTATATCTACAAATAAATATATGAACACGATACTGTAAAATTTCATTACCGATCTTGAGCATCTTACTCTTGTGAATTGCAAAAATTAATTGCGATGATGCCTCGTCACTAGATTTTGACGAATCAACTAAAGTCACGCACCGACCCTCTCTCTCTCTCTCTCTCTCTCTCTCTTGGTATGTAAAATGATAATATCTTCGTGATTGCAAGACTTTTATCCATCATCGTACATATGCACGCTTTGCGCAGTTGAGGCGATTTGATAATGCCACACGCAAAATGGCCAGGCTCGTATAGTTGAACTTTAGTTGCGAAAGTAGTCGGGAATCAGAATCGCGAGAGTGTGAGATCTCCGGGAGGGGAGTAGGAATACAAGAGGGAATGGCTCAATACATATAAATAACGCAAATGAGAGTGTCGCGAGAGGAACCCCCCGCGCGCCCGAGGAATATATTATTTTACAAAAGAGTTGGTCGTTCAACGCGGGATATTACTTCGTGGGGAAAGTTCCAAGCCAGCGATCTCGCTAAATTTTACCAAGCTACACTTTTTTCCTCCGGTTTATTCTTTCATCTCGCAAATGCCGATCCACGTGAAGTTTTTTTGCTCAATAGTTCGCTTCGAATTGATTATTCGATCGAAGCTTGTGCTTCGGAATTTTTAAGGGAGTTAGGTCACTCTGGATAAAAAAAGGAGGCATATTTTGGGGATTTTTTTTAGCTAAATATTAAAGTATATTGAATTCCTGTGCACAGGTATTTATTATACTACTAGTGAACTATTCAAAATAATGTTTTCGTAGTTATTAATAACAAAACGGAGGCTGCACAGCATTTCTTCGCGGACGCCTTTTTTGGAACGTTCCACGGGCAGAGACGTGAAAAAAATGTCGGGAGGTAATTTGATTCATTTCGAAGGGCTGATACAGTGGTAAAAATTCAATTTTGTCAAGGTCATAGTTTATAGGTGTTTTACACCTATGATATCATTTCAAGGTCATGATATCATAGGTCGTTGAATTTGTCTGAATATCAGCTACAAGGTCTTAATAAAAAAAAAACATGTTCCCATTTGACAAACCATTCATGACGTTGAGAACGCGAAATCTATGAACTTGACAAAAATGAATTTTTCACCACTATATCAGCTCTTCGAAATCAATCAAATTACCTCCTGACATTTTTTTCGTCACTCGAAAAGCAACGGAGATATTTGGGGTGATCACATGAAATGGTCCACCCTGTATAAGTACAGCTGCAGAAGTACGCAGGATTTTTTCGATATACTGATTTTTGCCGAAATGGTGCGTTTTAGAAAAAGGTTCAAAATTTCAGGAAACAAAGTGTCAGATTATTGTGTATAATAAAAAACTATACAATATAACGAAAAATCTTACGTGTTTCAGTAGAGAATATTGTTTTTAAGGCCATCTTCTTGTGTGAATACCCATTTTCAAGGTGATTTTGTTGGGAATAAAATTTAGAAAAACTGTTAAATCTACAGTGTTAATATTCTACAATTGTATATATACATGTTTGAAGTTACATCTTAAATTTTTCACAGCATTTTATTCGAAATTGTACATAATATTTGGAGTTGCGCAGGTCATGTCGCGAAAGTTTTTTTATCGTCGGGCGTTGTGATTGCGGCCGTCCTTGTAATCTAAAATAAACGAAGTTTTTCCAATTCTATTCTTTGCGAATGTGGTTACCGTCCGGCCCCCTCTAATAAAAAACTTTACGAAAAATGTATGAAATGGCGGCTTTTGAAAAAGAGTACCTAATCTGATTTTCACAATAAAAAATGTACTTCTCGCGGCTCGAAAAAATAGTCATTATAAAGCATTTAAAAATGGAGGGCCGAACGATAACCACATGCGTAAGAAGTGGAATTTCAAAGAAATCGTTCGTTTCAGATGACACGGACGGCTGCAATCACAACGCCCGACAATAGAACATTTTCGTGACATAACCTACGAAAAATCATATATCACGTACAATTTTGAATAAAATGCTTTGAAAAAATTTAAGATGTTACTTCACCTATAAATCTAACTGTGAAGGACTAATACTGTATATTCAACCGTTCCTTCACATTTTATTCCTAAAAAATCACCTTGAAAATGGGTGTTCACACTACAATACGGCTTTAAGGGGCCTGCTCACATTAGACGCTAACAAAGGCTATTTTCATGAATTTTCTGATAGGATTATATTATAGAAATTGATAAAAAGTTGTTACACTTAATAAAAACACTTTCGAAATACATTTAAAAAATGTATTTATTTATTTGTCACTATTTATAGACGAAAATGGTAGTTAAAAATGTCCTAAAAAAATTGCAGGTCTGTGCTGTTGATGAAATCTCGGAGATGGAACATCCGAAACAAAAAAAATAAACGGTTTTAGATTTAGTATGTTAATGGCTATAGCGCATATTACACGAATTTTGACATATTCAAAAATTACAAAATAGCGGACATTTTTCGAAAAAAAAAAAAAAACAGAAAAAACGTGTTTTTTCACCGTTTTGGGGCCAAAAAATAGTAAATATCAAAATTTAAAAAATCCTTGTTATGCGCTATAGCTATAGTTGTAAAGAATATGTGGTTAAAATTCCATAAGGATGGGTTCAGTAGTTTCGAAGATTTTATAAACAAGCCGTCGGAAAACGTTGTTTCGAGAAAAACGCGTTCAAAGTTTGTTTGGGTTACATAGATGTATAAATTTAAAAAAAATGTATTTCGAAAGTGTATTTATTAAGTGTAACAACTTGTATATCAATATCTATGATATAAACCTATCAAAAAATTTAATGAAAATAGTATTTTTTAGCGTCCAAAGTGAAATAGTATTTTTTAGCGTCTAAAGTGACCCCTTAATGTACAGTTGAATTTTGAAATCGATTGGTGAAGATTTGTCCGAGTTATATTTCCGCCCAGTTAAAAAATCGTGCTTTGGAAACAACGTGATTCAGTAAAACGCACAAAACAGTTTTCAGTATGATAAAATCATAGAAAATTCTTATATACCTCTGATCTACGATGCCTGCATACTTTGGCTTTCCATATTGATGTCCTGCTTCTCTGTTTCCTTTCTCATCGCTCTGAAGCTCCGTGCCTCTTTTGCAGCTTCAGACGGCGATCGTTCGAAAAGCTTGATGCGCTGCTCGTCCGTCTCCAGCCACACATTATAGCTTTTTGAGGTGTTAGGAGATTCCAACCGTCCCTGATATTTTGCTACATAATTTTTGAGATCCTAAGGTACGGTATAAGCTAAAAAAAGAAGTTTTTATTTCTCGAAAACTCTGGTCTGGTATAACCGCTTAAGGCGGGAAGCCTGAATTCGAAGGTCCAAGAAAAGCGTTTTTTGGGATTTTTTCAGGAGGTAAAAAACAAATGAGCTCAGTAAACATTGAGGTCTGTTTTCATGTATATTAGAAATGTATAAAAAACTTTTTTCATCGTGAAACAATAAATGACTGCAGTTTTATCATTCTATTCCATATGTGTCTTGCCACTGCAGTCCCCAATCGGCGGGAAAGATGCAGCTCGTAATTCATGACTGAACCAAATAAACCAATAAAATTTTAATTTATATATTTTTCTTCTGGGTGAATTGAGCAAAAGCTGAAAAAATCGTGTAATTATAACTTTTCTCAGGTTTGAAAAAAATGTGAATAAAAAAACAAACACACTTTGACGTGCTATAAAATTTATTTCAAAAAACTTTTTCAACGACTTTTTTAATTCACTTATTTTCATTCTGAAGATAAACTGTGGTTTGATTTAATAGGTCGTTTAGTTTTTTTGCTATCACCCCCGTCAATTTGGAAAAATCGTGAAAATGAAACCTGGCGAAAACGCGCTTCAAAGTTTTCAGTAGGAGGAAATATCAATATTAAATATCAATCGCTTCTCCGCTTTTGGCCTTGTATCTTCAAAAATATTTACAATTGGCCTCTGTAACTTTGTAAATATATTCTTGGATAGTTTATCTATCGATTTAAGCATTAAAAAAAAAAGTTTTTTGGACCTTCTAATTCAGAATCCCGCCTTAAGAATTCCGTCATAATTGGCGAGATTAAAAATAGACTGGAAGCGGAGCGTTCAATTACCGTATGATCAATATTTCACATAAACGAGAGATACGCTTTCAATAGAGGAGAAAGTGTTGCGTAAGTGTAATGATGAAAATAGCGGATGCAATCAGATGTATGTATTCAGTGGACAGAAAGTATAATACGTGCGTGATTCGTACGTGATGTAACGAACGAGAGCAAAGCGAGAATCGAGCGACGCGACGGGCACAGTTCAAAGATCTTTACGGCTATTTTAACTCTTACATGTTTACATTTATAACGAAGCGGAAAATCCGGGATATTATATTATAAAATCGTAATGACATACGCAGGCAGAATTAGTTTGGTTACATGGACGTTGTCCAACCACATATCCGTTTAATACATCTGCACAGGAACGCCCATTGGATTATTTTTTCTTTCGTACAGCGTTTGAGGACACGTAACGCGCCAAAGACCGATCTACCTGCACGTCCGCAGGCTATACAACCGAATTGGTGTCAATACGGACGCGACTTCGCGACTCAAAATATATTGCCGCCCAAGTAGATTCCCGTTAGGTACCGTAAAACAGGGCTACTTTGAACAGCTTTTGGAAGTTTTATGTAGGTCACTTTTTTCTATCATCTTAAATTTCAACTTTTTTTGCTCTAATAGAACAATGTGTCTTTTGGCTATCAAATGTATAAGAAAGTCAAGTCCCACCACACCCCCACAATTTTATATATACACTAGGCAAAAGAATTAAAGGATATTGAAAAAGTCTGCCAATTTTAGGGTAATTTTCAAATAGCTGTAACTTCTCGAAAAAATGGTCGTACAGCAAAATAAAAAAAAAGTAAATTGAAGATGTGAATCTCTAGTTTTGAGATCTTGAGCTCAAACATTTTTCGCATCAGCCAATTTTTAGTAGCCATCAAAAAACCAAAGTAAAAAAAATTTCAAAAGTTTTGGTCATCTTTCACAGTCTGGACGGACTTTAATGAATTTTTTTCAATGATCGGATTAAAAAGATCCTCTAGCTGGATTCTTCCCCTTCAATTTGAGCGGTGAGAGAGCTCTGTACGATTTTTTCTCGCTGAGTTATCGATGTTCAAAGCAAAAATAACACTTTTGTCTTTGATGACTGATTACTCGGAGACTAATGGTCGCACAGAAAAAAAACCAGAGGGTTTTGGAAACTTTGAAGTATTCTTTATAAGATGCTTTTATCATTTTTTTATCAAGATTTTTTTTATGTGGGAAAATGGATTTTAAAAAACGTGAAAAATGGCATATTTGCGAATATTCTTTGAACTAAGGATTATTTTTTCAATATCGAATAGATAAAAAAAAAATTCGGTTTTTTATGACTTCAAAGTATTCTAAAAAAGCCCTCAAAAGTTTAAACCCCTGCGATTTTTTTTTCGTTGTTTTCGGAATGATCGAAATTGTGGTTTTTGCCAAAAATCGATTAAAGGCTATCACCTTTTATTCGTCTTTTGAGAATCACATTTTTTTTGGCACTGATCCGAATTTCCGCCGCTAAAAAATGTTGATTGTTGAACAACGGGAACAATTTTTTGTTTAATGAAAAAAAAAATTAATTAAAAAGAAAATTTTTTTTACAAAAAAAATTAATTAAAAAAAATCGAAAAAAAATTGTTAGATTTTTTTTTATAGCCCTGAACGTTTTTCATGATACGTGTACAATTTACATACCTACGATACGATACGACACCCTACGCACACGTCCCACGATCATTAGATCAAACTTTTTTTTATAAACATTTTATTCACCACCGGCATTAGCGTAACCTAAAGCGTACCACGTAGAGGTTGCTTGGATTTACGCTTCTTTGTGTGTGTGTTCCACACGCACACATTCAAAGAACTGTGAATACCAACAACTCCAATCGCTCGTCGTATCATGAAAAACGTTCAGCGCTATGAAAAAAAATCTAACAATTTTTTTCGATTTTTTTTAATTAATTTTTTTTGGTCAAAAACAACTTTTTTTATTTTTTTTGTTTTCATTAAACAAAAATTTGTTCCCGTTGTTCAACAATCAAGATTTTTTAGCACCGGAAATTCGGATCAGTGCCAAAAAATTGTGATTCTCAAAAGACGAATAAAAGGTGGTAGATTTAGCCTTTAATCGATTTTTGGCAAAAACCACAATTTCGATCATTCGGAACACAATGAAAAAAAATCGCAGTGTTGAGTTAAACTTTTGAGGGCTTTTTTAGGATACTTTGAGGTAATAAAAAAACCGAAATTTTTTTTATCTATTCGATATTGGCAAAATAATCCTTAGTTCAAAGAATATTCGTAAATATGCCATGTTTCACGTTTTGTTAAATCCATTTTCCCACATAAATAAAATGATAAAAGCATCTTATAGAGAATACTTCAAAGTTTCCAAAACCCTCTGGTTTTTTTCTGTGCGACCATTAGTCTCCGAGTAATCAGTCATCAAAGTCAAAAGTGTCATTTTTGCTTTGAACATTGATAACTCAGCGAGAAAAAATCCAACAGAGCTCTCCCACCGCTCAAATTGAAGGGGAAGAATCCCGCTAGAGGATCCTTTTAATCCGATCATTCAAAAAGATCATTAAGCTCCGTGCAGACTGTGAAAGATGAGCAAAAATTTTGAAATTTTTTTTTACTTTGGTTTTTTGATGGCTACTAAAAATTGGCTGATGCGAAAAATGTTTGAGCTCAATATCTCAAAACTAGAGATTCACACCTTCAATTTGCTTTTTTTTTTATTTTTATAATTGGCGGACTTTTTCAATATCCTTTAATTCTGTGGCCTAGTGTATATTCTTCAAAGTGTCAGAGTAACGCCGAGTGTAGGGTTTCTTTCACAGAACATTGAAATGCTACTTATATCAAAGATTAAGGGTTACTTTGACATCATTTTAATAAGAAAAATAATATTTTATGCATTATACATGGAATTAAATAAAAAACAACGATTTTTTACAATCAAATTGTCATCTTTATTAAGGGAAGACACTACTCTGACAGGCCGAAAAAAGTCGTTTTTACCGTTTTTTTGTCTACTGGATTATTTATTTGGAATCCGGAGTAAAGGTGTGCCATTGAGCATAAATTTCACTCATTTCGGGTAAATTATTATTTTTAAACATTTACAAGAAAATTTAAAAAACATAGTTTTCTCGGAATCATGTTTTTGAAATCGGCACGCGGCAAAACTCGAACAATTTTCGTCGAATAATCTTGACATTTTAACTGTAGCTTCTTACATTGCTTCAACAGTCAAGTACGAGCGCTTTTTTCGATTAATTAAACATTGTAAAAAATATGTGACTTTCAACGTGAAAATTATGGTCGAAAAAACGAACTTTTTTCAAAGTTGTCTCTATTTTTTTTTTAAATTATTTTTTAATTTCCCCCGTACTTGACTGCCAGAACTAATATAATTAACGAAAATATTTAACTCTTAGTTCCGGGACTAAATTGCCGCAGAGAGGGGCTATAGTGACTCACTATAGATTCTAGACTCACTATAGAGTCACTATATCTTTTAAAAGAACATTTCGTGTTCTTTTAAAAAATAAGTTTTTTCCCACACTTCAATATATACCTAATAAAACCTAAAAGTTCTTTCGACCATGTACTTTATTCCTTTGTTTCAAAATAATTCCAAAGAAAACGGTCGAAAATGGGCATTTACAGTGGTGTCCTCCCTCAATGGAACATTTTACATAAAAATGTCAAGTACCTAGAGTACTATTATAGGCCCTTAATCAGTCTTATAATGAACATTGAGATCAAAGTCAACTAGAGCAACATTACAATCAACTTTAGCAACATTATAATAAACTCGAACAACAAATTGTTGTTCAAGACCCCGCACCCGCCGCCCGCCACAGAAGGTCACGCGGGCTCGCTGCGCACACATTAAAACTGTATTTTGGCGCTCTGTCAAAGTAGCCCAAAAAACTGTCAAAATTATCCTGAATGGCAAAGTAGCCCCATTTTACGGTAACAACGTACAATCAACATGTAGCAGAAATATCAAGAGTGGCGATTCCTTCGCATTCAATAACGCGATGAAAAATCATTCGACTTGTCCAAATTGCCACGAATTCCTTGTATCGTATCGCGCGTATTCGGCGAACGAAAAGATGTGTAAAGACGGAGATACGCGGCAAAGTCCGCGTTTCGTTTTCACGCTGGAGAAAGTAAAAGGACACACTGTGCACACTTTGGTTGGCTCGAGCACACGCGTCATTCGAGTGCGGAAAGGTCGAGAGTGGGGAGAGTCTTTTTAGTGTGTCCTGCTGTATCCGCTTTCCTCGACGGGCATTCTTCTGATCGTCAATTGCCCTTTTACCGCTCTTCCTCATTCATCCCTCCACTGAATCCTCATCATCTTAGGAGATCCCGACAAATTATCAGATTCGCAAGAGGATTACGTCGTTACGAGTTATTCAAAGGAAAGACGACGGTATGGACAATACCGGCGTGCCGGATCTACGAAAATAATCAAACGAATGATTCACAGCTAGAGGCCTGCGCCGGAGAGTGCGATCGATCGAACGATCGATCGATCTATGGAACTCTTGTCGATCTTGTGCAATTTCTCATTTCCTGCACGCGTGTTACATGCCAGACACGCTACAAGCGCAATCGCAGTTGCGCCATTTTTTTCTTTCTCTATCCACACATACGTATGCTCCCCCCTCTCTCTTTCACGGCCCGAGCTCGAATATTCTATCGATCTTTTTCATACTGTAATTTTTTCTGTTTTCTCTCGAACTTCTGTATCTGCTACCGTTAGTCTTATTATCATCATTTTTATCTCAATTATTATTATCATGATCATTTTTATTATTATTTTTATTATTAGTGTCATTTCTCTTTCCGTGTTTTTACATTTTTTGTAACCTTATTGTCTTAATCGATCGATTAATTAATCTCTGATGTTCCGTTCGTCGCGGTGCGGTATTTGAATTGAATTTCGGTCATTCGGTGATTGGCAGTTTGGAGACGGCCTTGCGAGCGATGCCTACGGAGAGCAGCAAGTCAGTCGATAGAACAGAAAAACAGGTAGACACGTATCTAAATGCAAGTGTCAATAAGAGCCGAGGGGGATGAGAAAAATGGTGAAATTTTGAGCCATGGAACGAAATCTTGAATTTTGAGTCCGCCAAACTCGATGTTATGTGCTCCCATTATTCAATTCCACGCGTAGCCCCGCGAAGAGGTTCGCAACGTGTATGTACATAAGGCCCGATAGACTCTAGCGGGGAAATTAGTCAGCGTGGGCAACTTTCTTTCGTACACGGGTGTCGCATCCGTTTGGCATCGAGAGCGGCGATGGTTATTCGAGTCTGGATCGTTAGCCGTCGAACTTCCACCGCTACACCTTTTCCACACTTTTTTCTTCCTGTAATTAATTTATTTTCAACAAATAGTGAATAAATCGAATTTCCATTTTGGATGTTGTTTTTCTACGATTCGTTTCGCCACGAGTAACGCGGCGAGATACGAGTGGTTCGAGGCAAAACAGTGCCCGGCGGCATAGTGAACGTGTTTTACGTATAGAAGAGACAGTTGTGCGATCATACGCGCCTCGACCTCGTTCTTGTCACGTTGAAATCATTATCGAACGCGGCAATATATTAATTGCACACACTGGAAGGAAATATAATCGTAGTGGTTGGACCATTTGCTCGTGGGAAAAAAGTTGAGAGTGATCGTGGGGAAGGGTTCAATTGCAACCTCCACTCGGGGTCGGCAACTACACTTTGGAGCGACATATTCCTTCAAGAGCCACAGCAGCCTCCGGTTATCCGATTACAGATAAATACGCACACGCACATTCGTGCAACTGTTGGACATTACGAGATCACTGTCCTCGCAAAGTGCATCGATTTTTTTGGGAATATCCGGTGACCGTGGTAAGTTCAAAGGTAATCTTTAATGCAGAACCAGACCTACCTCAGAACCCAATGAAGCCTTCTTTCAAAACTATATGTCATTGATGATTTTTTTTTCAAAAGCGCATTCATGGATGAAAAAAGTCAGTTTAATGTTTTACAGGCAAACCTCAGGAGCACACAAATGAGAGTGTGTCGGATAACAATATTGTAAAATTACTTTCCGCTATATGGGCAGATCGTTAATTATTTTTCATCGTCGATTAGATAGATAGCGCCATATTAAATATTGTGCAATCTATTTAGCATTTATAAATCAGTTCGATTTATTCTTTTACAAGCATGTGTCTATCGAATATTGCATAAAACTGACATAAACTCTACACTGCCAAAAAAAATATTCAATTGAAATAGGATCTAAATAGATCCTATTTCAATTGAATATTTTTTTGGCAGTGTAGAGTTTATGTCAGTTGAAACAGGTTTTTTCCTTGTCTCACGGCCTACTACGATCTTATTTGTTTCAAAGATATTTTTTTATTTGTTTCAGCTATTCTTTTCAAATATTAAATATATTAAAATTGAATAAACCAAAATTCGATTCAAATAAATTTTTATTTGTTTACAATGTAGACTTTAAATCCAAGTGTACTATATGCATAACAAATTTCCTAAATCCAAAATTAAATGAAACTCTCAATTGAGAGTTTTACCACAACGATATCGTAATTCGTAATTCCCTGGCCTTCTGAAATTATTTTTTTCGAAGATAATATTTCACCTATATGGAATTGAACCTAGAACCTACCTACTCCTAGCTATTCACGCTGCCTTTATACTACAGAGTGCTTGTAACATCTTGGTCGCATATATGGCATCAGAGATCAAATGAATTCCTATAATTATTCGTTGTGTCACATAAACTATATAAAGTAGTTAATATCATTGGGATCATCAGAGAGTTTTATCGAATAATATGCTATGCATTTTTCAAACATAACCCACACACACACACACACATGGGGCATTCCACCCCAAATCGGACACCATTTAGCTTTTGCATCTCCGATTTTCTCCATAATTTTTTATCCTTTAGTATCTATTGAGAAAGGCCTCCATGTCAATATTCAGCTTTTTTGTCCAGCCACTTCCGAGATATGAATTAAAAAGAAAACGGCACTTTTTTTTAATGCTCATAGCTTTACGAAAAATGATCCGATTGGGACGTTTTTATTTTATTTTCGTTTTTAGACGCACCTTTAGAAAAAAAATCAATAAAACCGTATTTCCATAAGATTTTCGAGTTCTAAGTATTAAATGTTGATTTTTGAAAAACACGTAGCGATCGATTTTCTTTAAATTTTTCCTAAAAATACTGTCACTCATTATGCAAATGTTAAGCCCGGCACGTTAATGGGATAACGTTGGGATCCATGATTTATCGAATTTTAAAATTTTCTTGTTTCACTTATATATGTTGAAAAATATCTGAAATCCCAATTCTTTACATCAAAGCTAATCTCGAGGATTATCTGACACGTAATGATTATTAATTAGTTTACAGATTGATTACAAGCAGAAGACCAATGCTTTTCTACGCGATGTGCAGAGAAAATCATCCTTACTTAAATTATATAAATTTTGTTGAGTAACAGAAGCTCGTCGAAGACTTTTCTTAACTCTATGATTTTCGATTTGAAAAGGATTACAGCACAAATTAAAGATCTCAAAATTTGACATGGCACAAAAGTTCACGATAAGTTGTGCTTCACAAAATATACCGTGATATTACACAAATTTTTCTTTCACGCAAATTATCAGAGGTTATTCACAGGACACACTGTCAACACGTGATTGAAAACAACATTGAATTCTTGTTCTGAAATGGAGTCGTAGACAAGAAAGATACTCAGCCACTAGGCTATGTTAATGAAGTTTTTATTACCGACCGTAGTTAAAAGTTAAAAATCATTTCAAAGAGCGCCAACCTTTGAACACTTTTGTTCTTTACTTAATAATGATCTTCAGGTACCTCTACTCTCCATACACATGAGATATTGACTCAATATAAAATTGAATAAGAATTAATACAAAAAACTCATGTTGTTATATATTTAACTAAAATGAAAGGGTTATTGTCCATTAAATTATTAAGACATATCTATTCAACTTCATAGATGACAATAACCATTGCCCATAGGTCTGAAACAATGATTATTATGCACTTTTAGTACGGATTACGAAAAAATAAAATTTAAAAAATTTGAAAAAACATGAATCCTAACGTTATCCCATTACCGTGCTGGGCTTAAAAATTGCATAATGAGTGACAGTATTTTTAGGAAAAATTTGAAGAAAATCGATCGCTACGTTTTTTTCAAAAATCAACATTCAATATTTAGAACTCGAAAATCTTATGAAAATACGGTTTTGATGATTTTGTACCATTTTTTTCTAAAAGTGCGTCGAAAAACGAAAATTATAGAAAAAAAACATCCCAATCGGATCATTTTTCGCAAAGTTATGGCATTCAAAAAGATAGAACCGCTTGTTTTTAAATTCATATCTCGGAAGTGGCTCGACGAAAAAAGCTTAAAATTAGCATGGAGGCCTTTCTCAATAGATACTAAAAGACAAAAAATTATGGAGAAAATCGGAGATGCAAAAGCTAAGTAGTGTCCGATTTGGCGTAGAATGCACCATATGTTTATGTTATGTTTAGGTTATGTTTGAAAAACATATATATTTAATTCGTCCTTTTCCATCCTTTCTGCCCCCACTCCTCTTTGATGTGTGTGCTGCAATAAAGACAGACCATTAGTTCAATCAAATAAAAAAATGGTTGACTCAAAAATTCTATTTAATTTAAATTTAAAAAATCAAACAGATGCACTTAGTGGAGACAAATAAACTTTTTTTGTACAGATGAAACCGAATCACAGATTTAGTAGGATTAAATAAAACTTTTAGTTATTGAACGAAATTAAATAGATTTTGATTTGAATTAATAAATATATTTAAAATAAATAATTCCAATATTCGAATGCAATAGGAAAAATTTGATTTCACGAAAAATCTAGTTAATTCAAATTTTAAAAAATCAAATAGACTCGGTTAGTTAATATCAATAGAATTTTTCCGTCAGTGTATCGTGAATGTTTTATTTTATTTTTCTTCCATCAATAGCGGATCGGTATTTTACAAGGAACATCGTTCAAGTGACCGCCTTCGATTTTTATGAAACTCATACATGCGATAGAGCATTGGAAACTATTAGACACGTATGTATTTTTATCAGCGGAAAAACGGTCTTAAGGGAGGAAACAGCCTCCAAAGGAAGGCCGGTCACTCCTTAATTTAGCATTTTTTTTGAATACTTTTATAGCGGATTTTTCATCGCTTTACATTAGAAGAATTTTGGTTTTGGTTCCATTCACATCCGGTGGAGTGCTTGTGGGTGAAACCGCAAAATCACCCCTCGACACGCCTTCCATTGAGAGGTGGTTTCCACCTTTGAAACCGTTTTTCCGCCGATTAAAAAAATACGTGTCTAATAGTTTCCAATGCATTATCACATATATGAGTATCGAAAAAATCGAACGCGGACACCGAACGCCGTATTCTAGTGTGAATACCCATTGTCAAGGTGATTTTTAGAAAATTTAGAAAAACGGTTAAGGGGTCTTCACACTTTAGACGCTAAAAATGGCTATTTTCATGCATTTTTGTGATAGGTTTATATTACAGATATTGATATAAAAGTTATTACACTTAATATATACACTTTCCAAATACTTTTTTTTTTCATGAATTTATGTAACCCAAACAAACATTGAACGCGTTTTTCTCGACACAACGTTTTTCGACGGCTTGCTGATAAAATCTTCGAAACTACGGAATCGATCCTTTTGAAATTTTATCCACACATTCTTTACAACTATAGCTATCGCGCATACAAAGGATTAAAAAATTTTTGTTATTTACTTTTTTTACAAAAAACGGTGAAAAAACACTTTTTTTTGTTTTTTCCAAAAACGTCCGCCATTTTGTCATTTTTGCATATATCAAAAATCGTATGATATACGCTATAGCTATTAACATACTGAATCTATAACCGTTGGATTTTTTTGTTTCGAATGATCTATCTCTGAGATTTCATCAACAGTGCAGACCTACAATTTTTTAGGACATTTTTTTAACTACGATTTTCGTTTATAAGTAGTGACTTGAATAAATAATCTTTTTTTTTGTATTTTAAAAGTGTATTTATTAAGTGTAAGAACTTTTATATCAATATCTATAATATAAACCTACAAAAAAAAAATTCATGAAAATAGCCCTTTTTCAGCGTCTATAGTGAGAAGACCCCCTAAATCTATAGTGTTATTATTTCAGAGTTATATTTATACATATTTGAAGTAACATCCGAAATGTTTTCACAGCATTTTATTCGAAATTGTACATGATGTTTGATATTGCGCAGGTCATGTCGCAAGAACTTTTATCGTCGGGCGTTGTGATTGCGGTCGTCCTTGTCACCTGAAACAACCAATTTTTTAAATTCTATTCTTTACGAATATGGTTATTGGTCAACCATCTAAGAAAAAAATTATAGCAAAAATGTACGCAATGGCGACGTTTAAAAAAGAGTACACCGAATTTTACAATAAATTTTCACTTTCCGCGGGCCGGAAATGTAACTATTATAAAGCAAAAAAACGGAGGGCAAGCGTATAGTAGAAATATAAAAAAATGGATACGAGCGGAAGTGGTCGATCGAGCACTACCCCTATCTTCCAAGATCAGTATCGACGCAACAAGAATTGTATATCTCGTCCCGAAACGACGGTGATGATTTTTACGAAAAATTTCGATATTTCAAAATAGCACGGATCGAAGAAGACTAACTGACATTTAAGCAGAGATTAATCGTGTAGGAAGATCGCTTACTATATTTATGTAACGAAGATCGTTGCTCAGGTCGCGCGGAGCTTCCATACTGCGTTGCGCCAACTATAACACAGACTACTTTCGTTTTCTTAAGCACGCGCCGCGACGCGATATACCTTCCGCGAGAGGATTCTGACCCCTTTTACGTAATTACAAAACCAAGATCCCACAATGGAGAGGCTGACGTTCGGAGATGGACGCAATTTGGAGCATGCAGTGGACCTGCTCCCTCACTTGTTGCAACACCCCCCCTCCCTCTCCCGCGCTCGCTCACATTTTCGTGATACTTCGCTAGTGTCCTTATTCATTATTCACGTATGTTTTTTTGTTCTTTTTTTTCTCCATTATACCTCAGGGTATGCGAGCACACTATTAAACATAAAAAAGCAACACACTCGAAGAGTGACGTATTATTTGACTCGATCTCTCAACGAAACTCATGAATTAATGAGACGTTTTTACGATCACTCGGCCGAGGTCCTTGACTCCTTTCGTTCAGGCGGATCCGCGTGAGCTGAATTAATTGGCGATACAAATTTTCACGAAAAAAAAAAATTGCATGAGTCGGCGCGCGGCGTAGGAAAATATGGAAAAAAGTGAAGCAGAATCGGAGCGATTGCGTCTCGAATGACTTTGCTTGCTGTATATATTAAATATATCTCAGTATTCTAGATATGTTCGCGAATATCTGTTAAACGACGCGCAAACTTGTGTAGGGTACGACATCATGTGTACGAGTGCGCGTACAGGTCTGTCGATATAACACACGATTACTCAATCAAGCTATTAATAAAATGAAAAAGACTATCTCTCGAGAAACTCTCGCTATTCAGCTGCGGGATATATTTCGAAAAGTGGGAGATTTCCCGATCGGCTCGAATATACCTTGCTATTAATATTGGACTTTTTTCTTCTCGTGGATACTGCTGAATTTCTTTTTTTTTCTCACATGTTGAAAAAAATGGACCCTGAGTAGAAATGAGAGCGAATTTTAAAAAATATGATTTCTTATGGCTTCGCGAATGAAGCAACGATCAATGATGAGCAGGAATCACGTGATCGCCTCGACAAGTATCGTCGTCTGGCCAACGAGCTAATATTGCAACTCTCGATCAAACAAATACACGCACCTCCAAATTATCCCATTACGTCCGACGAATGCATTCTCTTTCAAAATGACACCAGACGTCGACGTCTTCTACTGTCTTTTTTTTACCAACGAGGAAAAAAAAACGAATGTAAATTCGTCGAAAGTGTTGACTTTCACGCGTGAACATTAGGTCTCCGGGCCAATAAAAAATGAACACGCTCATGTCATTTCGTAATCTGATGGATAAACCACGATTTTGGTAATCAAAATGTGAGACTGCATTTACATATTAAAAAAGGCTTCACTCTCTCTCTCTTTCTCTCCGAGAATCGTAGAAACGGAATAATTGCGCAAAAAAGATGAGAGTTGAATTTTCGTAATTTTCAAAATTTCGTACAGTGAGCAAGGACGGAAGCAGAATGGAGGCTCCGATCAACAATATTGCACAATGAACCACGTTGTCCTTAACAAAGCGCAATTCGAAAATTGTTGAAGCGTCAGAAATCGTCCTTTCTCGACAAACAAAAAATAATTCTTCTTGCACAATCTATGTTTATTCGGATTGGATACTCCGAGGTTTTTTTTCTTCTATAAACAACAAAGCGAATGAATCGAAACCCGCGGGATAACAGCCCGGTCTTTCAATATTCGAAAACGAAACTTTCACATGGTAAAAAAAAACGAAATTCAATGAATTTCAACAATCCGCTAAATTGGCTCTTCCCAATCGAAAACCTCCCAATTGCTGTCGATGCTGTCGCAATTATTGTCGCGTGTGTAACCGCAATTGTCCATCGCATATTTCTCACATATATTAATTACATTGCTTGGAACAGAATACCCCCTAGGGGGTCAGCCTCTTCCCTCGCTCGTATTTGTCAAAATCGCTCGATGTTCTCCCCCACGAAAAAGTAAGAAAAAATAAATAAAAGATCGGCGCGCTCCGCTTCTGGATGTCAGGTTCGATTCTCATCAGCGGTGCCTCTGTAAACGCGAGGCCTTTAATAAACGCGCGCGCGAGCAAACTTTTCAAGACGTTACTAGATCTTTCGCCGGTTAGTCGCACGAAGAACGGACGACGCAGTGCATTCTAGTGAAAACAGGTAAACATTTAAGGGGGGAGATACCTTTAGACGAGGAAGAAATTTCTGCTTTTTATGATTTTTTTTTAAAGGAAAGATTTCTTCAACATTTTTGAGACTTAGGGTACGTTTTGTTACTAATTTTAGCTGTTACATGGTTTTTCTTATTAATCTTTAAAAATACACGGTCTTCTAAACGAGTAGCGGTGGATGTTGTCAGATGGCGTGATACGTAAAGTGTCGGCGGAATTAATTTAAAAAACCAACGAAGATTTTTCCGTCATTAAGGGGTCTTCTCACTTTAGACGCTAAAAAAAGGCTACTTTCATGAATTTTTTTGATAGGTTTATATTATAGATATTGATATAAAAGTTGTTACACTTAATAAATACACTTCCGAAATACATTAAAAACATTTTGTTTATTTATTTAAGTCACTATTTATAGACATAACGGTAGTTAAAAAATGGTCGGTTTGCGCTGTTGATGAAATCTCAGAGATGGGTCACCCGAACGAAAAAAAATCAAACGATTTCAAAATCAGTATGTTAATGGCCACAGCGCATATCATACGATTTTTTATATATGCAAAAATAACAAAATGAAGGACGTTTTTGGAGATCGGTTCAGTAGATTAGAAGATTTGATCAACAAGCCGTCGAAAAAGGTTGTTTCGAGAAAAAATCGTTTAACGTTGGTTCGGGTTACATAAGAACATTACATTTTAAAAAAATATATTTCGAAAATGTATTTATTAAGGGTAACGGCTTTTATATTAATATCTATAATATATAACTATCAAAAAAATGTATGAAAATAATATTTTCTAGCGTCTAAAGTGAGAAGGCCCTTTAACTCTCATATGCAAAATATGAACCAAGAAAAAATAGAAAATGTTGAAAATAGTTGAAATGGTATGCTTTGGAATAAAAATATTAAATTTTCCGAAAAATATGACTACATTTAGCCATAAAGAAATACGATTTTTTTCAAAAACATTTACGACCATGTTTTAGACAATGTCGTTTGAAAGATTTATAAAAAATTTTATCAGAATCGGTCGATTACTTGTTTAGCTACTCGTCACGCCGGTTTTGAAAATGCACTTTAGAAGAACGTGCCATACCACTGGTATTTTAAAGGATGGATGGAAAAAAGACTATGTAACCGCCAATCGTAATAATAAAGCATACCCTAAGTCTCTGAAACGGTGAAGAAATCTTTTCGTTTAAAACCATGAAAATCAGCAAATTTTTTCCTCGTCTGAAGGTATCTCCGCCCTTAATCTCGCTCATATTCTTCCTTTCCTCCCTTCTTCGCTATACGTGAAGATAAATGTGTGCGCATGTGTACGGGGGCAAAGTATCTTTCGAACTCGTTGCAGCGTTGTCCTGGGGACAAACGTAATAAAAACAAAAATACTCAGATATATCGAAACGTGATTTTGAATAAATTGGAGTTTACATAATGTCGCGTGGGTGGACTAACGGTGAGCTAACGGGAGGAGGACTCTCTTAAGAATCACCTCTCCACAGATAATGTACTCGCATATATGTATGAGCGATCGGGCACTGGCATAGCCCCCCGACCGATCTCGCCGCCACGAGATCTAGCTCTCTTTCCCCTCGGACCGGACCGTGCGCTCTTGCAATCGTATTCGCGCGTGCCTCGTCGTCCTCGTCCTCGTCGTCGTCGTCGTCGCCGCTGCCACCGCCGCTGCTGCCGCTGCCGCTGCCGCCGCACACGGCACACAAGACTTCGAGCTCTCCTTCGACTTTTGGCGCAAACGAGTCTCGCATCTTGGAAGGCACGCGTCTCTCTTTCCCTCGTCCGAGTCTCTTGTCAAAAATCTTTGAAAGAAAATAGACAATCGCGTTTGGCCCTCACCCTGGTGGACACTCGCTCAACGAGCTGTCTGTTGTTTTTCTTTAATAAAACACACACACACACACACACACATATTCATACAGAAACGAAAAGCACGAATTACATGAATTGTTGCTGAATTTGAGGACGGGATTCTCTCTGTCTGTTGAAGAACCGAGCGTAAGTTTGGTGCAAGTCTAATAATCGAGATTGATCGCGCGTCTGACCCACAACGGACTTGATCTACTGGTTCGCTTGGAAAATTCATCGCGCGTTGTACAATCGCGAGTGTTTGGAAAATTCTATGATCGATGCAACGCTAAAAGCAGCTGCGTGTTAGAAGAGCCCTCGTTTTTTTTATCTTGTCTTTTGTTTCCATCTCGTCACTACCTTTCACCCCGTGTCGTCTACTTTTTCATCCGAGAAAAACGTGAATGTGCCACTCAACACCGCGGTCCTCGTAATCTAGCCGTAAGTAAATAACTGTTGCGAATTGTAACGATTCATTTAACGCGGACGACAGGCTTTATCGCGATCCTTGGCGGATATCACCATACGATCGACCAACAGTATACAAGAATTTTGGTCATCATGAGGACGGCACTCGTCGTTTGTACCCTCTGGCTGCTGATTATTGGCATCGCAGCTGCTAACCCGATCGTAAAAAGAGCCATCGACAATGACATCAACCCCGTTAACGAGGTGAGTAAATCTTGTACTTCTTCCTTTTCTCTCTCTCTCTCTCTCTCTCTCTCTCTCTCTCTCTCTCTCTCTCTCTCTCTCTCTCTCTCTCTCTCTCTCTCTCGCTCCTTACTTTCATGGGGGATATATTACTATGAATCAATAAAAAATAAAAGACTACGTGAGTACGAGATGTGAGTATCGTACGGAGATGAAAACGAGAGGAACAGCCGCGGCCGAGAGTGAAAGTCTCCCTCCCTCCCTCTCTCTCTCTCTCTCTCTCTCTCTCTCTCTCTCTCTCTCTCTCTCTCTCTTTCTCGTACGAACACTAACCGACCCAATCGTACCGCGAATGGGAGAGGACGATGGACCAAACGCGTGCGTGTAACGCTTTAAATAGTACAGTGCTTTTGGTTTATCGTCTCACCAAACCCTTTCGTATTCTATCGACCAAAATTTTGTTGACGCCCTGCCAAACCTGCCAACTTTTTTTCTTTCTTTCAGATTTGACTTGTTACTCATGGTTGGCTTCGTTATAAGCTCTTGAGAATCATGTATTATTAAGTTGATGAATTATACCAATCACTATCGACAAATTGCATGAAAAGCTCTTGAGGGGTCTTCGCACTTTAGACGCTAAAAAAGGCTATTTTCATAATTTTTTTTGATAGATTTATATTATAGATATTGATATAACAGTTGTTACACGTAATAAATACACTTTCGAAATACATTTTCTAATTTATTCAAGCCACTATTTATAAACGAAAATGGTTGTTAAGAAAATGGCCTAAAAAAATTGTAGGTCTGTGCTATTGATGAAATCTCGGAGCTGGATCATCCGAAACAAAAAAAATTAAAGGGTTTTAGATTCAGTATGTTAATGGCTATAGCGCATATCATACGATTTTTCATATATGCAAAAATAACAAAATGGCGGTCATTTTGCACAAAAACAACAAAAACGTTTTTTTTCACCGTTTTTAGCAAAAAAAGTAGTAAATATCAAAATTTGTTTAAATCCTTAATATGCGCTATGGTTATAGTTGTAAAGAATATGTGGTTAAAACTTCATAAGGATCGGTTCAGTAGTTTCGAAGGTTTCATCGACAAGCCGTCGAAAAACGTTGTTTCGAGAAAAACGCGTTTAAAGTTTGTTTGGCTTACATAAATACAATTAAATTTTTTTAAATGTTTTTCGAAAGTGTATTCATCAAGTGTAACACCTTTTGTTTCAATATCTATAATATAAACTTATCAAAAAAATAATGAAAATCGCCGTTTTTTAGCGTCTAAAGTGAGAAGACCCCTTAACAATCGCAAATTACAAACTAGACTTATTGGTCAATATTCCAATTAAGTGTCTCTGAAAAATCAAAATGACCTCTTGAAAAATCAATTCCGTTTTCTTTTTTAAATTTTGTAATATGTTTTGAATTGAAAAATCACAGCCTGCTCTGAAAAAAAGTATATAAAAAGCTTCGAGGAAATGAAAAATCGGCTCAAGGAAGAAAATTTACAAAATTCATTTTGAACGGTGGTGAAAAATCAGTCGGTCGTATGGGAAAAAGAAAATTCACAGAAGAAAGATTCACCTCGTTGAGATACCGGACAAACTCTCACTAACGGATTCACGCTGGCGCGTGAATGCTTTTTCGCTCGTAAAGTATTTAGCTTTTAGTGTCGAAGCGAGAACGAGAGAGATTACGTATGTCGTGTAGGTGTGTGTGTGTGTTTGTACAAAGTACGCGGCCGGGAGAAGGTGCGAACGCGTGGTCCCACCGCCGTACATATATATATATATATATATATATATATATATATATATATATATATATATATATATATATATATATATATACACACACACACACACAAGCTTATCAAAATCATTGTCGCAATGATTTCTATAGAAATTTTTCTTTGCAATTTTTTCAGCTATGCAAGAAAGTATTGTGCTACCGATCGGTGAGAGCATCTTCCATAGCCCTTGAGATGGCATACAAATCCGTGACAAGTACAAATTCTTCGTTACATCGAGGTTCGACTTTGAAAAAATTGCAAAAAAAAATTTCAAAAAAATTCATTGCTACAATGATTTTGATAAGCTTATATATATAAGCTTATCAAAATCTTTGTAGCAATGAATTTTTATTGAATTTTTTTCAATAGAATAGAGCTTATATATATATATATAAGCTTATATAAGCTTATCAAAATCATTGTAGCAATGAATTTTTATTGAAATTTTTCTTTGCAATTTTTTCAAAGTCGAATCTCGATGTAACGAAGAATTTGTCCATTCCCTTCCGATAGACACCCAAAACCTTGATACAACGACATAATAATATACATAATGCTCTAATTGCTAATTGCTTGTAAAAAATGCTGTAATTTAAACTTTTCTTTCTTCAAACATTGTCCCTATATTTACAGTACTAATATATTTTTTTCAAAGAACATTTTAAGGAACATACTTCGATATAACGAAACCTCAATATAACGAACTTCCCTCGAAATTCGTTATATCAAGGTTCGACTATATATATATATCGTATACAAGTTTCCACTAATCGTTAGCTTTTACATATATATATGTGTATATATATATATATATATATATATATATATATATATATATATATATATATATATATATATATATATATATATATATATATATATATATATATATATAATTGGTCGTAATAAAAGTTACTAAAAGCGTTCAAAAATACAAGTCAACTCGTTACGTAACGGACTAAATTCTCTAGCAGTTACCGAATCGTTGTACCCACTCGAAAAAAAGTTTCAAAAGACACAGTTAAGCACCAAGTGTGCTCATCGCCGGGTATTTTCATAAATTATTTCGAGCACGCGTTCAATTGCAACTGCGTGATCGGGCCTACGAATAAACTCATCGAGCTTCTCATTTCGTCGAGCAATTGTCCCCATACGTAGCATCGAATGTTTATGTGCTGGTCAACGTTATTTCTGCGTAATTACGCAAAAGATGTGTCTTTTCCTGTGGGCTGTTCCCCTCCCATACGACGTTCGAACAAGTACAAGTGCCTTTTGACATTTACAGGTGTATGTGTTTGCGAACGAGGATGAGCCCTCGTTGGAAGTCGAGGACGAACACGGCGATCGAGAAAAGAGAAAGATCGGTATCATCAAGCTGGGAGTTTCCAATGGCATAATCAACTTCGTATTCGGGGTAAAGTGAAAAAAAAAATAACTAAACGAGCTCATCATCGCGGTTACGAAAAAGACGAAAAATCACTGTCACCTCATACGTAACTCTTCCTCCGATATTTTTTTCTTCTTTTCGCAACCAAGATTTCTCGCTCGGTCATACACTCCGGGAAAATATCTTTTTCGTACCTGACAAATATTTGCGATCGAGTGGAAGAGAAACAAAAAATGTTGACGATTGCAGAAATTGGACGCTTTCCTGGATGCGAAGACTCGAGCGATCACCATTCTCGACCAGGGTAACAGAGCGAAAAATGCGGCCTACGGGATCGATAACACGCAATCAGCGACGAGCGAATTCATCGGGAATTTGATAGGTCAGAAGATAAAAGCCGGAACAGCGGGTATCGGACCGCTCATAAATAGCGCGACGACATTGATTTCCGGAGCGACGAGCGGCATAACCGGTGCATTCGCGTCAAAACTCGCGCCTCTCAGTTCCATTGCCGGAGGATTGTCCGCGGGTACAGGTGAGACGAGTCAATTACAGCCCGAACATCGAAACGAAGATGGTATTGAGAATACATCGATACTTTGTTTTTCAAATAAGCTTTCAATCCAATATTCTAACATAGTATCATAAAACGTGGCTACTTTGACATTCAGGGTAACTTTGACAGTTTTTGGGGTTACTTTTACAGAGCGCCAAAATACTAAAATAAACTTGAACAACAATTTGTTGTTCAACTTTATTATAATGTTGCTAAAGTTGATTGTAATGTTGCTCAAGTTGATTTTGATCTCAATGACAATTGTAAGACTCATTAAGTGGCTATAATAGCACCCCAGGTACTTGATATTTTTATGTAAAATGTTTCCTTAATGGAGAGCACCACTGTACCTACCCATTTTCGACCGTCTTCTTTGGATTTTTTTAAAGAAAGGAATAAAATACATGGTAAAAAGAGCTTTTCCATTTTATATGGTATATATTGAAGTATGTAAAAAAAATTATTTGTCAAAAGTATACAAAATGGCGGCGCACGAGGCACTATAGCACTACTGTTTTTCAGTCGACCCTCTCCGCGGCACGCAGTAGAACTGTCGTAAAATTAGTCCCGCAACTAAGAGTGAAATATTTTTGTTAATTATATTATTTTTAGCAGTCAAGTACAGGGGGAATTAAAAAATAATAAAAATAAAAATAGAGACGAGTTTGAAAAAAGTTCGTTTTTTCGACCATAATTTTCATCTGAAAAGTGATAGATTTTTTTACAATTTTCGATTCATTGAAAAAAGCGCTCGTACTTGACTGTTAAAGCAATATAAGAAGCTACAGTTAAAACTTCAAGTCGATTGGACCAAAATTGTTTGAGTTCTGCTGCCTCAATAACGATGACATTTTGGTTATAAAAAATCGTTGTTTTTCATTTAATTCCATGTCTAATGCATAAAATATAAAAGTTTTCATTAAAATGATTCCAAAGTAACCCTTAATCTTTGACATAAGTTGCATTTCAATGCCCTGTCAAAGAAGCCCGACACTCGGGGCTACTTTGACACTTTAAAAAATGTATATATCACATAGCGAGGGGGTGGTGGAGCTTAACTTTCTTATACATTTGATAGCCAAAGGTCACACTGTTCCATTCGAGCAAGAAAAGTTGGTATCTAGGATGTTAAAAAAAAGTTACCTACAAGAAAACTTCCAAAACCGGTTCAAAGTAGCCCCGTTTTACGGTAATTAGTGAAGTAATTCATGATTATTTGTCAGACTTGTCGAACGATGTATGCGTTAATTTTCGGTTGTTGAAATGCAAATCGCAGGTTCGAGCGGTGGTACGAGTGGAAGTGGAAATATCCTCGGGACGCTGCTCTCAGGATTGAGCGGGAGTAGCGGAGGCCTCGGAAGCCTGAGCGGTGGGAATAACGATGCCGACGATAACGTCGGCGGCGGCGGAATCAAATCGTCAAGTGGTAGTAGTCTGGGTGCAGGAGCGGGGGTAAATCTTGGGGCATTTGCCAATCTTGGTGGAGGAGTAGGAGGACCGTACTGATAAAAAAAAACAAACAAAACGAAAAGAGCCAGAGTTCACAACTGAACGTCGCATAGTGCAAAAGAGTTTTATTTTTTATATTCCTTATTTAATTTACACTTACGAAACTATTGGGTAGATATCCCAAATGGAATGGATCCACACGAAACCCCACATTGAATTATGGTGTAAATAATGCATTGAAATTTTCTTATTAGTATATACACGAATATCGATTTTTTTTCAAAACACACGCCTATCTTTCACGAATAAATAGGACAATATTTTCTACTGAAAAACCGTTTTCCGTACATTGGCCATTTGGGATATTCTGATGGAAAAGCTCTCTATTATTTCTCTCCGTTTTGTCATTTTTACTTTTGTAGCGCTCGTAAGCTTATTCACACCCCACAATCGCTCGATGAGTTCACACGCAAATTTATATTTATGTTTTTTTTTCGTTGTCGCTGCACTTTCCTCCCTAGCAGTGAAGACTGTCGTTCTCCTAGCGACCACTACTTTGGGGGGTTTTCCACCGCAATCACCCCCTCCCAGAAACCTCGCCAATTTCCAATACATATGTTTTTTTTATTTAACGCTGCATTTCGCCAGTAGCCAGTAGAAAATCCCATAATTAATTCCACACATAGCGAAAATGCTGACGTATCTTTGTAGAACAATTAAAAAAAAACATTATTTTGTTCAGCTTCATAGCGAGCTTCTTCGGCAAGTGAAAAAAGAGCCTCAATTGTTGCGATACCACTTTTCGGATTACCGTCATCGTTCGGCCGTGAACAGAAAAACAAAAGTGTCTCCACTTAAATTTCTGAATTCCCTCATTATTTGTTTTTATTTTCTAGCCAACGGTTCGGTAAAGGCGGATTCCACTGGCCCTTAAAAATGCGTTTGCTGCGTGTCTAAACGCGACGACGACCTCTAACGGAAGTCTCCCCAACAGCCTTTGCGAATTTCATACCTTAACACACATACACACACATATATATATATATGTATATTGATATAAAATATATACAATATATAAAATAAGCATATTAAAAAACAATATAAATACATAAATACATATATATATGCACATGCACAAACACACAAACACACACACACACACACACACACACACACACACACACACACACACACACACACACACACACACACACACACACACACACACACACACACACACACACCATTTTCGAGACCTCACCACGAAAAAGTAGACAGAACGATGAATTAATTTTTGCTCTTACCGATGAACAAATTTTCCGAGATTTCGATCTACCTTGTGCCGAAAACACTGCTGTGAATAACTACATAGTGAACCTCTGTAAATGTTGTAAATATAGGGAATTTTTTGTTCATTTCACTTCTCGTTTTGTAATATATGTACCGAGATAAACGGACAATTGTGATGATGCTGATGATGATGATGATGCGGCTGATGGTTAATAATAATAATAAAGTGGCAACTTTGTTATCAATGAGTTGACTCTTATGTTCCTTAAAAAAAATCACTTCGTCTCTTTTCCTCATCCCTGTCCAATTTCCAAACTTCTTTCCGGCTGCAAAGATTTGTCCTTTTCTGAGTACCGAGCGAGGCAAGTCTTCGGTTACCTCGGTTTCTACCGAGGGTGCCGCACGCGCCGCACGTGCGTAGATGAAAGAATCGATGTGGTGTTGGAAAGAAGTCCTTTGATCCTGGCACGAATCGTTCGGTGTTGGGGTGGCGAAGAGGAGCTGCGGGATCGAATCTCGATAGATTGCGAATCTTGGCGGAACATTGATAAAACGTGGGAGAAATAAATAAAGGCTTGTTCGTTTGTTTGTTTTTTAATCCGTATCTCGCGGTCGGTGTTGAAAATATTACGAGGGGGATTGGTTGCTTTTTGTCCGCTCAGGGTACGGAATCGACGACCGAAGACATTCCTGAATTCGACAGAAATCGAGTCTCCTTGGACGTACCATCGGCCGCATTCGGCACTGGATTCACCGTCGTAACGAGCGTCAGCAAAATATTTAGTAGTATCATTCTGGTAAGTCCGAGGCTCCCAATCATCATGCTCGGAACGACTTTTACTCAAACGAGTCACACATTACCTACATGTTGCGTATACGCGTAAGACTAGTCGGTTAAATTTCATACTCAATTTTTCCAACAAGAAACACGTTTCGTAGAGTTTTCTAATTTTTTACACTCTTGGTTCATTTTATCAAATTTTAAGTCTTGCATTTCTTGCTTTTCTTTCTGTTTTTTGTTTTCCCTCGATATTTCAGAATTCGGCACGTCGCACCCAGAGTGTCCTGGAAGTGTTCAAGCCCTTGTTCCGCGGGGTCTTCGCCATAAAGGGTCTTCCCTCGGACAGGAAACAGTAGACGAGTGTACGACGGAAGGATTCGAAAAATTTGCTCAAGCGGTGGCTTTCGTGGAGAGTACGACAATGTTCCTCGGCCCGACAATGATAACGAATATGTTAATAACGCCATTGGCACAAGCTAGAAATACAAATAGCCAGAGAGAGAGAGAGAGAGAGAGAGAGAGAGAGAGGGAGAGAAGGAGAACGAGAAAAGTCGACGCAAAAAAGAAAAGAGTCACGAATGACTAAGATTAAAATCAGTGGTCACTGCCATTGTGTTGTCAGACAAAACAAAAAATTGTCAATACTTCTCCCAGTCATCGTCGTTTTTTCATACACCTTCGCCATTGTGTAAAGCCGAGTCCCCGAGGAAGAAGAAGGAAAAATGTTTACTCTTCGTTGTCAGACTCATATTTAGTAACGATTTAGACACACTGGGTCAATTAGGCCCGGATAATACTTCATCCACCTGTCATTGAAAATCCCTCGTTCGGTTTTTATTGGAAAAGATCAGGGATACACTTCAAACATTTCTTAATATGTCTGCATAATTGAAATTCGGAAAGTATAAAATTCGATTATTGTTAAAAATTATTGACAACTTTCGATTTTAGAAAAGTGAGCTTTTTATATCCAATTCGTCCGAGTCAAAACAACCCAGTGTGCTAACGTAGGATTGAATTTGGAATGAGTTATTCCCTTATTCGGCACACACTCGCAGTGACTACGACCAATCGGCCCTTTAAGCTGTGCGGCATACACAATATATACAACGTGTTGTCACATCCGATACAACCTATAAACACTCGTTTGTTGTTGTTGTTTTGGTAAATAGAAAGACAGAGAGGGCGAGGAGATTTCGTGTACTTGGACACGTAGCCACGAATACGTAGCCATAGATTCTCAGGTGCAGCAGGTGACGCGGGTCGGTTTTTCCAGGACCCGACACGATCGTTCCAATGTCACAAATCACATACAGGTTATTTCTACAGCGAGCCAACGCGATACGGGTCACGTGTGTTTTTTATTTAATTTTTTTCGTCACACGATTTAGCATACGAAGCGCCGAATTAGACGATAAATGTAACTGCGTCATTTGTCCGAATAAAATGAAATAGAGTTGATGAAAGAGTTGAGCAATTCGATACCCCAGCCCTGAAACATCAATGAACGTCTTGACTAATTTTTACGTCGTTCGATTGTACCAAGGACGAAAAGGAAAGCTATTCGTTCCGGTAATGGGCCAATTTCGAAAAATTCTAACAAACTCGCATATACATCTAAATGTATGTACGAAAGAGCGGGGAGAGCGTGTCAACATTCTTTCGTAAAAAAAAAAACGAAATAAAAACCACGTGGATAACCTTGAGGGCCTCGGATCTCTCTCTCTCTCTCTGTCTCGATATTCCTCGAGTCTTGGACCACGCGACTCATCTCGCTAGTGTCAGTCACGTCGAGCAGCCAGCAAGATGCATTTCTCCAAGTATCCTGTACAGGTGCGCATCGTCTCGTTATTTCTCTCGTTCGTTTACCGCGACTTTGCCCTATCTATTTAAACAGCTGTGTGTAAATTTCTAGCCGAGTTAGGATTTTGTTTGGTTTTTAAAGAAAATAAAATGAAAAATGCAAGGAAACGATGATTACGCGACTTTTTGCTTTTCATTGGACTAAAAACATAGTCGAAGGGTCGAAAGTTTCGAAATTACTGTCGTCGATATTTTCGCACGAGATCGAAAAATTTCACGGTTGATCGAGCCGCGTGTTTCATCAGTCAAGTGCACGCGATTTGAGATATCGAGTTTTTTTGTGCACCGTGCCACGCAATATCCGTGTTGTACACAAATATATATATATACATTAATCGCCAATATATCGAGGCATACCCTTCTACACGTTATACTTTCACTATTCGCGTTTTAGATCTAAAAGGAGAACAGTTGACTACGAAACAGCCGGAAAAGGAACCACTCCTGCCGCGGTATTGCGTATCTCCTGGATCATCGGGTTAAATCTGCGCAACGCCTCAAAGGTAAATTGACAGGTGTATCTTTATCCACATTTTTCTCTCCTAAATAGCAGTACACGCGAATGTCATAAATGTTGCGTTGTAACGTTGCAGTTAAAAAAAAACAATAATTATTATGTAACTTCGGCGTTTTCCGTTCATTTTTCATACCACCATTTTTTCGATTATTCGACAATAAATTATTTCATCGAAATCGAACTCATATTCAAGGAAAAAATAACGCGGATTGTAATTAAATATGCCATATTAATGAAATTGATGAAAAAGGATATTGTTTTTTAAATTGTATGTTTTATCATCGGTGGCTTTTTGTGAATATGAAAAAGAAATGAAAAATAGTAACGAAGGAAAAATCGGACACTGTTCCGCACGTGTCTCGACGCTCATACGATATCGGTATTTCGCATGAGCCAAGAGAGTTATGGCATAAACGCACGGTGATGTCGTAACACTCGTAAGAGAAAGATACGAGTTAACGATGATGTAAATTACATAATGTTACGGGAGAGACCGATGACGGTTAATAGTATTCGTGGAAGGACCGGAGTAGCCCCCCCCTCCCCCCCTCAAGACATCACCGCGTTTGCGCCCTCGCAAACGTATTATCATAGCGTCTTTATCTTTTTGTGACTTTTCGAAAGACCAGATAAGAAATACAATTATTCGGTATGCCGCGACTAGTGTACACTTATCGCCATTTTCATTGTGGGAAATATGAGAAGCGTTTCGCGCGTAGATATTTTTCTGTTCTACATCGAGCTCTTTCCAGATTATTTATCGTACAGTTTAATTACTCCTTGATGTTGGATACGATTTTTTTCAGACGTTCGTATCTTCCTGAAATATTAAAAGATACGTTAAAAAAAATAGAAATACGAAAAGAAAGACCACGAAAATAGCGAATGTTTTAAGGGGTCTTCTCACTTTAGACGCTAACAGAGGCTATTTTTATGATTTTTTTTGATAGGTTTACATCATAGATATTGATATAAAAGTTGTTACACGTAATAAATACACTTTCGAAATATATTTAAAATGTTTTTATGTATTTATGTAACCCAAACAAACTTCGACGGCTTGTTGATAAATCTTTGAAACTACTGGAGCGGACCTTACGAATTTTGAACCACATATTCTTTACAACTATAGCTATAGCGCATATCAAGGATTTTTTTAAATTTTGGTAGTTACTATTTTTTTGCCAAAAACGGTGAAAAAAACGTTTTTTTTGTTTTTTCGAAAAATGTCCGCCATTTTGTTATTTTTGCATATATAAAAAATCGTATGATATGCGCTATAGCCAAAGATACTGAATCCAAAACAGTTTGATTTTTTTGTTTCTGATGATCCATCTCCGAGCTTTCATCAACAGTGCAGACCTACAATTTTTTTAGGACATTTTTTCAACTACCATTTTCGTCTATAAATAGTGACTTAAATAAATAAGTAAAATCTTTGAATGTATTTCGAAAGTGTAACAACTTTTATATCAATATCTATAACATAAACATATAAAAAAAATTCATGAAAATAGCCTTTTTTAGCGTCTAAAGTGAGAAGACCCCTTAAGAGGAAGAAATTGTTTTTTTTTTCGGTACAAAGATCCACGCGATGTCGAAGTGTTACAAGGATATCCAGCGTGTATATGTTAGCGCTGAGTGTCGGGGAGCAAGAATGAGACACTTTGAAGACAAAAAATGAAAGATCTTCGGAAGCAGAAAACTATTATTTTTCCATTGAAATATCAAGCTGCGATCAATTATTCACTATGCAATAATCTAACCGTGACGTTCCGTGCATTCAACACACAACGCGTATACTGTATTTAGCTCAAGGAGTTCATAACGCAAACATATTTGATCCTGATTACCTTTTTTTTTTCACGGTCGCGTCTTACCTCTTCTTACACCTTTTTATTGAACTCCAACGATGCGCGAAGAGGCCATAACAGTCGTTTAGCAACGTTTTTTGTTCTCCAACCACTTAGGGCGGTTTGGCCGTATGACACGCGTTGGCAAAAGGGAACGCGTGTTGTTAACTGATTTGCAGAGTCACGCCAATAAATCACATTCGCACGATACCGATCGCAACAACAGCCCGTGCAGATATTGTCGTAGGGATCCAATTGCATGGATTCCCATACTTGTTCCTACTTCCTCATAGGAGTCCAATGGGCATTGGATTCTGATCGGGATTCTCTATTCGAATCCAATGTGCGAATCCATTTTGAGTCCTAAAGGATCCGCACATTATCGAAAAGAATCCGATACGATTCTTGATGAATCCCATCGCATTCTGTACGTTGAATTTCTAAACGAAATATATAGATGTATGTGACTTTTAGGCACGACTCTGCCAATCAGTTAACAACGCGCGTTGTTAACTGATTTGCAGAGTTGTGTTTAAAAGTCGCATTTGCACTCTACCGATCGCAACAACCGCCCCTCCAGAAATTGTCGGATCCAATTAGATTTCCATCCTTGTTCCTACTTTCTGATAGGGATCCAATGGGTCATCGCATTGGAACCCTATACTAAAACGCCACGCTCGTACATTGGATTTTAATCGGTATTCCCCATTGGAATCCCATGTACGAAACCAACAGGAATCCTAAAGGATTGCCACATTATAAAACCGAATCCAATATGATTCTTGATGCATCCCATCGCATTATGTACGTTGAATTTTTTAACGAAATATATAGATATACAAAAAGAGTGGATCTTCAAAAATTGTAATTTGCTTCAAAAAGTGTACCTTGAAAATCGACGTAAATTCCATCACTGAAAATTCACTGCAATTATCGTTTGCTATTTATTATACTGCACTTTCACATAATATCACTACACGCGTGCACGCTCACGAAGCATGCAGGTAATGTTTCAACACGCCGAGTTATTTTTCGTGTCTTCTCACATATTTTCGATTCGAACGTGGTAAGAATTCTCAATCGGCATTCACCAGGGAATAGTGCAGAATGCAATTGGATTTCAACGAGAACTCCCTATATGCGGTGGCCCTTAGAAATCCCTAGAGAGATGTGGGTGCATCTTGGGACTTTCCAACAAATTTGTGCACTGAATCACAAAATGATACTTTTTTCGGGAGATCCAACAAATACCGGCTGAAAAATTCAAATAAGGAATTCTTAAACGATGTGAATCGGGAAATAGCGCGGAATCCACTTAGATTCCAATGTGGACTCCCTACGTGCGGCTTCCCTATCAAATGCCTATAGGGATGTGGTCGAATCTGGAGGCTCCCCAATGCATTTCTGCACGGGAGGTACATCATTAGCAATAACAATAATAGCGGCATTATGCTGACAAAGAGAAAAGCCACGGTTCCCACGGTTAAATAGTTATTTAACGCCGAGAATAGTATACTCGACGTATAATGAGTGATCAAGCGGGCAATTTGGAGTCGTTATGTTTGAGTGGCAGTTGAGTACGTTGAGAGGTAGAGGCACGGAAGGAGCCTGGTGTTTGGTCCAACCTGTCGGAGCTTTTGGAAAATCTTTTTACAACGATAACTAATTTATCCGTGGGATTCCGCGCCCACCCTTGTGGCGATGCAGTATCTCCAGTGGCTGAGACACCTTCCTGACGGAATGCCCGCCCCCCTCTCTTTCCCTATCGCGTCTGACACCCGCATTGGCATAAAGAAAGTACGTACCCGGTGCCTGTACGGTAAAACTGCCTCCCGTCTGATCGGTCACCCATCCGAGTATCGAGAGCGAGGCGCCGACGAATGGCAGAAGCCCCCTGACGATTCGCGCACAATCGATGGTAATCCCGGTGCGGAAGAGTTGCGCGGAAGTTGCCAAGAAAGTGGCGGACTCGCTCTCGCGCTGTACCGTTAGTTACTCCATAGTAGCGATTACGGAACGCGCGTTCCGTTCACCCACAATATGGTTAGTGATTCAGGGGGTAAAAATACATCCAAAAGACTTGGAAAAAAAATAGAAGTTCCAAATGTTTTGCGCACTTTGGCCAAAAAAAGTTTCTTCACTAAATCGCCGCTCATTTATTTTTAGTCTCGATTTGAAACTCCACGGTGGGCTTGTTCTCTTTGTTATCGTTTGCTCTTTTTTAATGCCGTTCGGTTTATTGAGCTTTCAAAATGCTTTTCTACCCCCCCCCCCCCCGCATAGAAGTGTGTCACTCAAGGCTGGATCCACATTGACAACATTCAAAAAATTGATTTCTTCATTTTTTCTCTAAACGATAGAACTATACATGTAGAACATTTCCCCGAAGTTTCAAAGCGAAATACGAAAAACTCCAAACGTTACAGCCCGTCAACGCTGTGCGTCACCGCCCGGATTCGAAGCGTGCGCCGCAGTTAGAAGCAAGAGCGCAGTTACAATTACCACTGTAATCGATCATTAACTACTTTGTAACAGATTACTGAAGTAATTAGTTACCACAGGTACCTAGTGCAATTTAATTGCAATTCTATGTAAACTACAATATCGTTTTTCTCAAAACTGCATTTTCGAAAGTTACGTGCAGGATTACTCAAAAACTATTGAGCCGAATAAGCTGAAACTTGGTAGAAATATTGATAATATTGCTACTCGACGAGAATTGTTTTTGGAAAAATAAAAATAAAACATTCTTTTTTAATCCAAATATTACAGAAATTTTGCGTGAAACGTTGAGTTTTTTTTTTGTAAATGCGTGCCATTCCCTCGAATTTGCATTTTCTTCATGTTCATTACTGTCAAATAGAAACAATACACATTTCAATTGAAAAAAGTTTAAAACTTTTTTGCAAATCAAAGTCTACGGCAAGCTGGACTGCACGCCGATGCGCAACTCCCGCGGCAACCTTGCTGTAACACTCTGCCACACCTCCGCCATTTTTATGATAAATGAATTTGAAACAATTGTTTTGAATGCTTGAATATACTATTAAAGTATATGTACAGTTTTATAAATGTAGACTCATTATTTCTTAGTTTAATAAATCCCTCAAATTGGATTAATTTTTGCGCGCCTCAATGTACTTATATCCCGCCTAAAATGGAACCAACGCTATGGCTGTTATAAATTTCGCGATTCTTGAAAAGAGGCGAAACAGGTCGAAATTATTTTTTCTTCGTCTTTTAAATGATTTTAAGAGTCTATCTGATGAGAAATTCATCGACTTTTTGCCGAAAGCTCAAACCTAAACCGCCTAAAAGGAAAAACACGTTTAGATACACTTTTAACGATTAAAAAATGTTTAGGGTTTCCGGGGAAATTACCGGTCAATTTGTATTTCGGGGGCCACATACATAGATCTGGACTCATAAAAAAAGAATGATGTTCCAATTTTTTTGCCACCCACACCAAAAAAAAAGTTTCTTCACCGAATTTGGTATCTTTACATTTTTTTGCTGATTCTCCCCATTGTCGTTTGCTCTTGAAAATGCCGCTTGGTTGATCGAGCTCCCATAATTTTTTGATTCTTGACAGAATGTTAAATTCGGACCATCGAATTTTAATTTTTTTCATGCCCTTTCAAGGAAAACTAATTTAGATATTGGAATGAAACCAACGGCATTCTCTAAGTCTATCCAAATTCATTTTAAAAAACTTTACTGTAAGTTTATATCGCTCAAATAGACCGGACGCAAAGGCTGTTTGAATTCTTACGATTCTGGCGATTCAGGAAAAGTGGCCAAAAGGGTCGTAAAATTTTTTTTTAGTCCTTTTAAACGATTTCAAGGCTCTATCTATAGGACATTTTCCACCGATTACGAATATCACCGAGTTTTCGTTGAAAGCTCAAAATTACGCTAACTAAATGCGAAAAACCTCTTTTCGCACACTTTGAACTTTCTATGATCAAGATGGGAAGTGATTTTCTCCGGGAGCTGGATTTAACCGAAATCATTAATGATTTATCATCGAAAAAAGTTCGCAAAGTTCCATTTCCGTAACAAACCGCCTCCTGCGAAGTCTACATATGTTATTTGAAAGGATTCTCCCACTTTTTGGTTGCCCCAAGGCCTCCCTACCATTAATGGGTCTTCTCACTATAGACGCTAAAAAAGGCTATTTTCATGATTTTTTCGATACACGGAGAAAACAGGGGCCTCGAAGGTTAGAATTAATACTATGCTTCTAAAAAAAATATCATTAAATATCAAAAAGTATTGAATGGAAGATAAAAATTGTAATTATAGTATTGTAATAATGAAGAAATGTAAATTTTAACCTACGATATGGCACGTAAACTGATACAAATAATGCATTTTATTCGGCATCTTGTGATTTTTTGTAGTATTCAAAAAATATTTTGCCCACGTGATTGGAACCATTAGCTTCCAGTATTCTACAAAAAGTACGGTATAAAAAGTCACAATTTTACTAATAACTTCGTAACATTTTTCGCTATACGCCGAAGATTTATGCTATGCGTATAGTGAAATCTATACATACACGAAGATTCATGGTATACGTATAGTAAAATCCACATGAAAATATAGCATATAGGACTCAGCATATAGGACTCGCGCACATGCGAGAATGGTTTTAAATATAATCTGCACGCATTTTTTTACTATACAGCATATAGAACTCGCGCCTATGTGAGAATAGTTACAAATGTAATATGCACGCATCATTTTTACTATACGGTGTGAGAATCATTTCTACACTTCTATAACAACAAGTCTTAGAATTCCGAACTAGCAGTAAACTGCTATACTTTTCTAGCATTGAATATTATAATTCTGGCAATCACTGTTAGAATTTGAGGCCGTATTTTTCTCCGTCCCATATAGGGTCGCCTGTCGTAACAAAAATGCCAGCATTCAGCCATTAAACGGTTTGCTGATAATCGGCCAATAATTCGTCGACCAGCATTGGGGTACTGTAGGCGGATGAACGGCTTGCCAGATCTATGCCAGCCATTCGTGGGCCAATGCTATCGCACCGATAATATGGCGATCAGCATTGGGGTATCGTAGGCAGATGAACGGCTTGCCAGATCTATGCCAGCCATTGGTGGGCCAATACCATCGCACCGATAATATGGCGATCAGCATTGGGGTATCGTAGGCGGATGAACGGCTTGCCAGATCTATTCCACCCATTGATGGTTTGTTTTTGGGCGTTTTGCAAATGCAGGTCGTTAAACTGTAACACGTAAAAACAAGGGATAAGGTTTCGAAAAGCATATCCTATTGATGAAGCTGAAATTTTGCACCGACCTTCTTTTCAATATTTTAAGAGAACCGCTTCTACTATATTAAATAAATCCAAACAAAGCCATCCCACATGGCAAGTGATATGCACATACGGGCGAGCACTGTTTGCCAGGAAGCAGCGCGGCCGGAGGAGTGGGGGGTATCTATGGGGTATATAGATATACTCGTATGGCGTGAAATAATAAACTTTACAATGCGATGTATGGAAAACTATTGCTAGTCGTCAAAAATCCGTTAACGGTTTCTCTTAGGATAATGAGAGGAAGTTCGGTGCAAAATTTCAGCTCGATCAGAGGAGTATGCTTTTCGGAACTTCACCCAAAACGAGCGAGTTATTTTTACAGCCTAAATGGACCAAAAAAACTGTCGGTAAACTTTAATGTCACGAATAAAATTATCGGCATAAAAGTAAGGAACGAACAAACGATAGGTTCTGTAAGTGTTAAAATGGCTAAGTGGGTAGGGCGCTCGACACTAGAACGAAAGGCGCAGGTTCGATCCCGATGAAAGGTAAAAATTTGAACAATGCAGAAACTGTTTTTAATGCAATTATTCTATGTACATGGACATAAGTAAAGCATAAGAAAACAAAAAAGATACTACTAGAATTTTTATATTCATAATTTGTCAATTTTTTGTTTTTCATTCCCGGCAGAAGATCCGGCAGCCGTTGCTGGACCAATATGGGCGTATGATAGTTGGCCCAGTCTTAGCAGCCATTCCTGGTTTACCATTACCAACTATGCATGGTGCGGATCTGGCCCGTTTGTATAGCCATTACCGCGCCATCGTTTGTTCTCTGGCAACCAGTCGTGGGCCATTACTGTGCCGATTGTAAAACCCTATTTGGGGTGTAGGTTTATATTATAGATATTGATATAAAAGTTGTTAGACTTAATAAATACACTTTCGAAATACATTTCATAAAATTTATATTTATTTAAGTCACTATTTATAGACGAAATCGGTAGTTAAAAAATGTACTAAACAAATTGTAGGTGTGCGCTGTTGATGAAATCTCGAAGATGGATCATCCGAAACAAAAAAATCAAACGGTTTTAGACTCAGTATGTTAATGACCATAGCGCATATCATACGATTTTTGATATATGCCAAAATAACAAAATGGCGGACATTTTTCGAAAAAACGTGTTTTTTCACCGTTTTTGGCAAAAAAATAGTAACCATCAAAATGTTGTTTCGAGAAAAACGCGTTTAAAACTTGTTTGGGTTACATAAATTTATAATTTTTTTTAAAAAGTATTTCGAAAGTCTATTCATTAAGTGCAACAACGTTTATATCAATGTCTATAATATAAACCTATCAAAAACATTCATGAAAATAGCCTTTTTTTAGCGTCTAAAGTGAGAAAACCCTTTAAATTCGGCCCTGTTCGATGCAGTGTGGAGCCAGGCTGCCAGCCTGTCACCAACCCTTATATATGCGATCATAGATAATCTCACAAATAGTATACAATGCAATGTGAGAGTGGATGCGAGCTGTTAAAAAAGCTCGGCTTTTTTTCGATTAATCGCGATAGAGCACATTGAATTCGTGACACGCGCGGCCGAAACTCGGGGGCGGGAGGGGGGGGGGCGTACGGTACGATACGATGGTCGTTCGAGCGTGTTTCGTAAACGAATCGGCCAAACTTATTTGCTCCGAGCTGGTTCTAGGGCGAG